>OZ024741.1:293256587-293286587 GCA_964016885.1 Eledone cirrhosa
AATACTAGCTCATTCCATTGCACAGATGTTTCTATAGAAATAGTGGACACCTTCTGTTACCTGGGTGACAAAATCAGCAGTGGTGGAGGGTGCTCTGAAAGTACAGTAGCTAGAGTCAGAACGGGATGGAAAAAGTTCAGAGAGCTGATACCACTATTGGCCGCTAAAGGGTTCTCTCTAATAATGAAAGGCAGGCTGTATGATGCCTGCATACGAAAAACAAAGTTACATGGCAGTGAGACTTTGGCATTGTGTGCAGAGGATATATGCAGACTGGAGAGGAACGAAGCTTGCATGCTCCGTTGGATGTGTAATAGTAATATACGTGAACGGCAAAGCATAAATGAACTAAGGCAGAAATTAGAAATAAGAGGAATCAGATGTTGTTTACTCGAGTGAAGACTACGTTGGTATGGTCACGTGATGCACATGAAAGACGACAGCTATATAAAAAAGTGCAGGGTGATAAAAATAGACGGTATACACGGAGTAGGCAGACCCAGAAAAACCTGGGACGGCTTGATAAATTCCGTCCTCATACACTTACACCTCTCCAAGACAATGTCACTGGACCGAGATCTTTGGCGCTACACAGTAATACAGAAGACCCGCCTTGCCTACAAGGCGGGTCTTCTGTACAAAAATACACCCGTGATCCACCACCCCACCCCATCCACACCACCCCTTTTGATGTAAAGTTATGTTGGTACCACAACACCCAGTCCGAAATGAGGTCGTGCAGGTGTCACGAAAAAATAACACACAGTCCACGCTGTAATGTGGCCATGTAGGTAACACGGTAAAAACCTCCCAGTCCACACTGTAAACGTGGTTGGTGTTAGGAAGGGCATCCAGCCGTAGAAAACCCGCCAGACAGTCCTATATGAGCAAGACAACCAATCTTGCCTCAAGTGGGAAAATTCCCGTCCAAACCCAGGCAAGCGTGGAAGATGGACGTTAAACAATGATGATGATGATGAATAAAATTAGACCTTCACCAGTGATCTTCTAACCTTCATTGGTATTTCATCGCTTTAAAAATCATATACCTCTAGTTGGTGCGAGCAACAAGTAAATAAAGTTATTGGGACAAGTAAAATAGGGTGAAACGAGCGAGACATGTAAACAAACAAAGATGGTATTGCAACGGAAAGATAGGAAGAGACAAGTACATGATATCTATAAGCTTAAGCTTGGTGAAATCATGGACGAGAGATACAGACCATCCAACCTGGGTGAGATGTGAGCGAGAAAAGGATTTCACAAAAGTCAAACGGGAGGAAGTGAGAGAGGGAGAAGCAGAGAGTGAGTGAGTGGAAGTGTGAGGAAGAGGCCAGCTGAGAGAGAGTGTGACTGGCAGAGTGGCTAAAAAGAAGGTGAGAGGTACAGAGAGAGGGGAAGCAGTAAGAAAGCAACATACAGGTCGCAGCTGAGGAAAAAAATATAAATATAAGAAAAATGGAGTGCTGCATGGTTGCAATACCATCTTTGATTGTTTACATGTCTCGCTCGTTTCACCCTATTTTACTTGTCCCAATAACTTTATTTACTTGTTGCTCGCACCAACTAGAGGTATATGATTTTTAAAGCGATGAAATACCAATGAAAGTTGGAAGATCAATGATGAAGGACTAATTATATTTATATATATATATATATATATATGGATATATATATGAATGTATATATATATATATATATATATATATATAGTAATAATAATAAATTTGAAGACTAAAATCCAAACAGGGCTCGATAAGGATAAATATATATCAAATATATAAGAACTGTAGAGCGTATGTATATATATATATATATATATATATATATATATATATGTATATATATATATATATATATATATATGTATATATATGTATATATATGTATATATATGTATGTATATGTATATATATGTATATATATATGTATATGTATCATCATCATCATCATTTCATTTTACGTCCGCTTTTTCCCTGCTTGCAAGGGTGGGACGGGAACTGATGATGGCTTGATTTCTACAGCTGGATGCCCTTCCTAACACCAACCTCATTTACAGTGAGTGCTGGGTGCTTTTTTGCCGTGGCACCTCCACGACCACTTTGCAGTGGAATGATATGGACCCCAGTCCCCATCATCTCATTTCTACAGCTGAGTAAACTGGAGCAATGTGAAATAAAGTGTCTTGCTCAAGGAAACAACACATCACCCAGTCTGAGAATTGAACTCACAACCTTTCGATTATATATGTATATATATGTATATGTATATATACGTATATATATATGTATAAGTATATGTATATATATATGTATATGTATCTATATATATATATATATATGTATAAGTATATGTATATATATATATATGTATATGTATATATATGTATATACTTTTCAAGTCACTGGCTGGACTAAAAAGTCACACTTGTTCAGCGCATCGGTAGGGGTTCTCCTACATGGATGTAAAGTAGTGGCCGTACTCGAAAACGAGTTGGCAGCCACCATATATATATATATATATATGTATATACGTATGTATATATGTATATATATATGTATATATATATATATGTATATATTTATATATATATTATATATATATATATATATATATTTATATATATATGTATATATATATGTATATATTTATATATTATATATATATATTTATATATATATATGTGTATGTGGTGTGTGTGTGTTTGTGGTTGGAGATTTATTTGTGTAAGACAATGAAATGCTAGAATCTTTGTGTCAGATAGAATGCCTTGCAAGATTCATTCTAGCTTTTTTTGCTCTGAAATCAAATCCAGCCAAAGTCAATTTTTCTTTCTTTCTAGATTGTAACAGTAATTCAATGGTCCAACCTTGTCAAATGTACTCTGGAATACTTAATTATTATCATGTTAATCTACTAAGTAATCCCTTTGGTTTAAGTATGGCTCTTTGATTTAGGAATTTGAATTATTTCCATTTATTTGCCCTAACTGGATATGTATGTTTCTAGATGATCATCAATACAAGTGGCCGAAATGGAAATCCTCTGAAGGGTCTTTGAAGTAAAATTACTTGAAATATTGCAAAGCTCGGAGGTCAGAGTGTCACTCCAGTTAGAGCTGCTACTTCTCTGAATTGAGAGATCATCCTTTATGGGAAAAATGGCTAGATAACACCCATGAGCTCAGCTGATCTCACTTAGGGATCCAGGAAGATCTGCTGGAAATGGTTGCTTTTGACAGGACCTGCTGGAAGGAGTGTTTAAGGATTCTACCCTCATGACCCTCTCAGGATAAGTGTGTAAAGAAGATGTATGTATGTGCAACTTATGTGTGTGTATGTTTGTTTGTGTGTGAACATGTTATTTATATTTAGAAAGTTTATCTGCAACTGTGTGCATCGGAGCATGTGGGTGTTTGTATGTAGGAATCTGTATGTGTATATGTAAGTGGATGCTTCTCTATGTATGTGTGTGTATATATATATACATATATATATATATGTATATATATACACACATGATGTGTGTGTTAAACCGGGCGATGGATTAAGTCTACCAAAGCAGTGAAAACATCTCTGAAGTAGAAAAAGATTGTCTAGAAGTGTTTGAAAAGATTCTGTGTCATTCAGATTATCAAATGTTGCGTGAAATCAAATAACTGTTGAGAAAAGATATAGAGAATATAATTTGAAAGGTGATTTAGTGAGGGTTTTTTTTTTTGCTGTTGCTGGTATTAGCTTTTCTTTTTTTTTTAATTTTACATCTTTTCAATTATCTATTACTAAACATCGCATCAGTAGTTTCTTTAAATCATTATATAACATGAGGATGGTTGAGTTGCTCTTTTAGTGTTGGTTGATAATATACCAAGGTGGGGAATTGGCAGAGTTATTAGAGTGGCAGATTAAATACGATTCTATGTAATGTTGGTTCCAGTTCATTGTGTTTTGAGTTCAACTCTTATCATGGTCAGCTTTGCTTTTCATCTTTTCTGATGTTAAGAATAGTTCTTGTTCTTGTCTCAGAGATCAAATCCTGGCTCATGTCACAAGATAAACCATAATACGTTTGACAAAACTTTCAACACTCCAGACGGACTCAGTAATGATTCTATGGTCAAATGAATGGAAAATATTCCCTTCCTTGAATCTAGAAATTGACTCTCTTCCTTCCTCTTTATCCTAATAATATATTCAATTTCTCTTTAACTTTATATATATATATATATGTGTGTGTGCATAAACTTGACATGTGTGAACATGAACTTTGCCAATTGGCAGAGTTCTTAAAGCATCAGATTAAATGTAGTTTTTTCAGCTCACCATGATCTGATTTTAAATGCTATCTGTTCAAGCCAGTGAAATAGAGGAATAGTTACTGTTGGACTTATGGCCCTTTGTATTCTCAGTTCACCTGTAATGTCACTGGTGCCAAGCTGTCTTGACAACATTGTTATGTGTGTGTATATATATATATTCATTTTATTATAGAAATGACATCTACAGGAGTAGAGCTGTTTCATTTGTAAGAAATTCTCAGCTCTTTCCTGATGATTTCTTACAAATGAAACAATTTTAGTCATGTAGAAGTCATCTCTATAATAAAATTAATACATATATACACCACTGATATATTGAGTGACTGTTTTGACAGTGGTCACCTCATGATTTACATCAAGATCTTACTTATTATATATATACATAGATGTGTGTGTGTGAGTATAGTCTGAAGTCAGTTATTTAACACCTACAACAACCTAGATGCTGTGCTATCATCGTATTTTAGCCACCAATAGTCTTTAAAAGATTCTGAAATGACTTGTTGCCACTATGTTGTCTCCTCTGACTCCTCCATGAAGGAAAATATAAGAGTGTTAATAATAGTAGAGCAGCGATCTTCAAAATATTTAGAGCATTGACTTCATTATGGAATCCTTGACTCCTCATTGACTCCAGGCATGTACAAATATATATATATACATATATATATGTATATATATATATGTATATATATATGATGGCTGCCCCCTCGTTCTCGAGTATGGCTATTGCACGAGAAAAAAGAAAACATAATAATAATAATAATAATAATAATAATAACAACAATAATAATGCTTTCTTTATTAACCACAAGGGTTTACATAAAGTAGACATTAAGGACAGTACAGGACAATACAGAACGGTACAAATGGGCATTTCTGCGTGTAAAAAACAAGAAACGGAGGATGTAATAATAGAACAATGATAACAACAATAATAATAACGACAACAACAACAATAATAATATACATATATATATATATATATACGCACACACATAAACATATCTATACACACACAATAGCAATTAACAGCGCTGTGATCGAATGTGGCTTTTTAGCCCAGCCAATGATCTAAAATGTCTTGCACAGAGTCGGCAACCAAAACATTATGTATATATATATATATGTTTATATATATATATATTAGCTTCTCGCTACAATAATTTCTATACATTTCATTTATATATTTGTATATATATATATATATATATATACAAATGTATATATACATATATATATATATATATATATATATATATATAAATAAATATACGTATATATATATATACTTATCTTCTTATCATTTTACGTCCACTTTTCCCTGCTTGCAAGGGTATCACATAAGAAATGGAGAATCAGTGTTGCGATGAATAAAATTTACTAGACATATTACAATCGTTTCTCTGGCGACCAGCTCGAGGCGCGATCGATGCAATGATCGAACCTGAGTCTGAAATAGCAAGATCCTCAGATACGTCTCGATTCTATGAAGCAGAGTTTCCATACCCTAAGTATTAAGTACTCTAGTGTGTTATGGTCTGTCTGGTATCTTACCACACCCTGTTTGTTATATGATCATCACCATTTTACATTCATTCTTCCACGCTAACATGGGTTAGACCTTGACTTACTCATACGGGAACTGATTGATTTCTACTTGTGGATGCCCTTCCTAAAACCAACCTCATTTACAGTGAGTGCAAGGTACTTTTTTTCTGTATATATATATATATATATATATATATATATATATATATCAGTAAAGAAAATATAAAATAAATTGACAATAAAGACTAATTATATATAAAGCAATATAGTTTGTATGAAGCTTTGTGAGACATGTAATTAAGGATGTACTGTGAAGCTACTAGTACACTGTAAATAGCAAATTTAATGGTGGAACTACATTAATTATATATATAAATGAGGAACCTGTATAAGCAAGTCGTATTTTATTGTATTATTTTAGATATTTTCCTTTTTTATATAAATATCAGGTTTTGAGTCAAAACTTCAATCCACTGTCTGGGCAGTCCTACCCACCAGTTTGTCGATCCTTGCTATGGAGCAAGTGTTAATCTCTTGGAAGTGGTTAAAGTGAAGTCTATGTCAAGTTTTCAATCTATAGTTGAAGCTGTTGTTTCCTTTTACATATGTTTATAATGTTGCAAATGTTTATAAATGTCATACACTCCTCTTTCCTAATCTTCTTTGACACAAATGGCTTTTGTCACTTTCTCATAAATATCCTTAGTAAGTATATAATTAAAGATGAATATAACAAAGAGTCCTTACAACTTTATCTCTCTCTGTGTCTGTCTGTGTGTGTGTGTGTGTATAGCAGGTGTGCAGTGCACTCTACATGTGAGTGGAGTTCCACTGAAGCAGGTGGAGAAGTTTAAGTAATTCAGGGTCATGTTCATGAGTGATGGAAGTCAGAAGGCTGAATTAAGTTGAAGAATTGCAGGAGCTAGTGCAATAATGCATTGAGTACTACTCTGATTTGTGGTCTTCCCAGTCTTCATAGCTCAGACACTCATATGTATGTATGTATGTTCTTCTGGTTTTATAATTTCACAAATTTTTGTCAATAGAGAGAGAGAGAGTTGGTTTCTAACATAGACACAAGACTCTCATTGGAATTTACACAACATTAACTAGGTAGATATGACTGCATGCATAGATGTGTGTGTAGGTATGGATGTTATTGCATGTGTGGATGTGTAAGTTTGGAGTTATATGTGTGCATGTGCATATGTTTTGTGACTGTACAAGTGTATATGCAGTTATTAGATGCAGAATCTTTGGAATGTTTTACATATATTTACTGTTCCATAAATGGATTGTACTTGTAATTTCTTAACTAGTTGAGTTCTTTCTGTTTCTGTGAAGCCCAGCTTCTCAAGATTTGTACTGAGGCAGTTACTAACGTATCCCAGTGCCCTAATAATCACAGGTATAAATCTGAAGGTTTAGTCAGGGTGGAGTATCTGTAGGTTTTCCATTAGTTCTGCATAGATATTCTCCTTTTTGCTAATCTTTAATATTATATTGGCATCTGTTGGGCAGTTAACTTCCACTATTGTGCATGCCTTCTTTTCCCTGTCCCATATCGTTATATCTGGTCTGTTATGCCTGCCTTTTATTGGGGTTTTGACTGGAACATTCCACCAGTACTCTTTCATATCATGTATGTGTATGTCTTCCACATTACTGCAGCTTTTAATGTTTCTTGCCGGGGCTATCTTTTCTACGGAGTGTATTGTACAGTGTTTTGGCCACTATATGCCTCATAGGTGGATAGTACCGTGGTGACATCTTTGGACAGCTGCTTATGACATGGGTGACATCTTCAATGTTAATTTTGTAACGTCTGCACTTGTCAAATCTCAGTGTTTTGCCTGCATCCCTATCTCTTTTGTGAATCATGTATTTTGTGTTGATTTCCTGTTCTTGGATTGCAAAAGCATATCCTTCAATGTGGGAGCCAATATCGCGGTTGTTGGTCCAAGATAGATTACTTTGCTTATTTATATTACTTTCACTCTGGAGCTTCCTGACAACATATCCATGCATGATTTTTTGGTGATAAGCATGTAGTTTTTAATCCATGGATTCACTGCGGTACTGCTGCTCCTTCCCAACTCTCATGATCTTATCTGTCTCATGCAGACAGACTTGCTCAATAGATGGGCTCCTATGCTTCGAGGTTCGTAAATGTTGTCGGCGGGATATGATGTGACACTCAAATGCTGTCTGAACTGATGTTAGGCCTCTGCCTGCCTGCTTATGTTTCAAGTAGAGGTGGTCTATGCCACCGTTGATGTGTAATATTTCATGGTTATGCATTCCTTTTTACAAGTATGTATGTATATATGTATTATAGAGAGAGAGAGAGGGGAAGATATTTCATTTCTTTGTAATTGGAATAGTAGTTCCTTTCATTTGTTTATGTTCCATTTAAACAGAAATCCTCTTCATAGTTAGATGTACTAAGATAGGTGTCTAGCTGTGCAATTTTGCTTCACAAAGTCTCATCCAGCATATGCCAACATGGTAAAAGAAAATGAACTGAAGACAGCAGTAATGATGATGATGAAAAGAATTAGCCACTTAGTAGCATGTTTTCCTTATATCTCAGCACATTTCATAATCTTGGTTCTAATTTAATTTCTAATGATTTTTACAGACTTTTCCTCATCATCTTCAAAGTTTTCTGTCACCATAGCCTCTCTTGTGGCTTCTTTGAAGTTGTAAAAGTATATTTGTTTGAAAAAAACATTTTTCAAAAGTTATTTTCTACTTGCAAATTTTCAGATGTGTTTGGTGTATATATGATTTTGTGTCAATATTTTATAATGGCATATACTAAATGTCGTCATTATGTTCCTTCTTTTCCTATTTAGATCTGTTAATTCTCTTAACTTCTAAGTATTAATCCAATGCATCATTTACCATCATCATTGTCATCATCATTTCAATGTGTGCTGTCAAGGTATTAAGTGCCTTGAACATATGCAATGTTATGTTTTAGGTTTTGGTGTTGTTTTTTTTTCTTTCATATTTAAAGTACTCTATTATTATTATAATTAAGGGTGGATAATTGGTAGTATTGGTAGAGCATCAGAAAACGTACTTCACAGCATAGAGTTATGTCCCTTTTCATTCTGATTTCAAATCCCGCCAAGTTTATCTTTGCCTTTCATCCTTACAGTGTTGATAAAATCAAGTACCAGTAATGCATTGTGGTCGAATTAATCGACCCTCCCCCCCGAATTGCTGTCTATAGTAGAAATCATAGTGTTACGTCCCTTTACTGTCTGAGTTCAAATCCCGCCAAGGTTAACTTTGCCTTTCAACTTACGGGGTCGATAAAATAAAGCACCAGTAATACACTGGGATAATTGCTGGCCTTGTTCCAAAAGTAGAAACAATTATCATCATCATCATCATCATCCAATTGTCACACAGCATTTGTTGCTGGTGATGTAATTCTGGTGCCATCTATCCACAACCAGTGGACTGATGTGGCACATGGGATGGTGAGATATATCATCATCTTCATCATCATCAGCAGCAGCAAAGGGTTAAGTGGGCCTGCATAGGCTAGATTGGTACTGAAGTGGGGCTACTGACCTCCCAGACAGGCCAAGTGTCTATATTCCACTTATGTATGGTCATATCGAGTGCAGAGGAGAAGTTGTCATGTCTTTTGACACAAAATGTAGGGTCTTCCTCACCCGTTATTTGGCAAGCTCTCTACAGATGGATGCCCTTCCTAGCACCAACCACTTTACAGCTTGTACTGGGTGTTTTTTGTGAAGATCACCAGACTAGGGAGACAGTCAACTATCTATAATAATTATTATTCGAAATAGTAGTAGTACAATAGATTGTCAGTATTGGTAGAGCATCAGATACCATGCTTTGTAGCATAGAGTTATGGTCCTTTATATTCTGAGTTCAAATCCTGCCAAGGTTAGTTTTGCCTTTCATCCTTATGGGGTCGATAAATAAAGTACCAGTCACGCACTGGGGTCGATTTAATTGACTTTCCCCTCCCCCAAAATTGCTGGCCTTGTGCCTATATAAGAAACCATTATTAATGTACTGGGTTATTAAGGGCGGTGGATTGGCAGTATCGGTAGAGGGTCGGATGCCATGCTTTGACACATAGAGTTACAGCCCTTGCCATTCTGAGTTCAAATCCCGCCGAGGTTAACTTTCCTTATGGGGTCGATAAAATAAAGTACCAGTAATACACTGGGTAATTGCTGGCCTTGTGCCAAAAGTAGAAACAATTATTATTATTACTAGCAGTGGTGTGTTACCAGGGAAATGGTCTTTGGAGATGGTTGTGACACATTCCTGGCAATAACTTCAGTTCATTCCTTTTCAGGATTTCTTTTAGCTGATCTCATAGGGTAAAAATAATGGGGGGGGGGGGGTTATATATCTGTTGATTGATTGCTTTTTTTTGGCTTGCTTTTTTGTTTACCTTTTTCTTTTTTTTCTCATTGCTGTTTTGTTTTGTTTTTTATTTCTTTGTTCTGCCATAATATAATGAAGACATTGCAAATGAGCATTGTCATTCATCTCAAGCGAGCAATGCTGAATGTCAAAGAAAATTAAATCCATTATTTGACTTAGTTGTTCATCAATTTATCTAGAAGCTGGCGTATATTTATGGGCTAAGTTTTTTGAAGTGGCAAGTTTCAAGTTGACCAATCAAACGTGACTGAAAATGTTAATTGCCGTTGCCTCTATTCTAGCTTTGAACTAATTTTTCAATATCCTTGGTATTAGTTTCAGCCTTGTCTATATGTAATCGTAGCTTAATGGTGTTTTATTACCCTACTTCTGGGAGTTATTTATTCCTTTCTGTTGTATCGTCATTTATCATCTATGTATGTACTCTAGCTTTACACATCAAAGATGGAGACTTGATTAAATTTTTAGACACCACAATGCCATATGTGCAAGCATGGTCATATCATAAAGAAGTTTACATTACATTCAAATTGTTTTGAGTTCAGCTCTCCTCTGTGACATGTAGGGAAATGTGTCTTCTACAATAATATCAAGTTGGCGCAAATAAACACTTGATTAAATTCTAGAGATGGTCATGTTATTATGAAGTTTTTTATATTCACATTGTTTGGAGTTTGACTCTTCTCTGTGACCTCACTAGTCTTATAACTGTTTCTACTTTAGGCACAAAGCCAGCAATTACCCAGTGCATTACTGAGTCTTATAACCTCTTGCAATTAGCTTCGAAAAAATAGCACAAATGATGGTATTGAACTGCCAGCTTAAATATCTAGTGTTCAAATAATTTTGTGGCCTCTGTATATGGTTGTTTCCCCATTTGATGAGACATTAAATCATTCATTCAGAAAGGGCAGGACCCTCATTACATAAGTGTTTACCTCAACTTTTACATATTTTCTCTGAATGGACCATTGATAGACTAAAGAGAAAAAAAAAAAATGAATGAAAACCCTGATATTCACTATTTTTACCCTTTTGAGACTATTCTACCTGAGAATGCCCCTGTGTTTATAATACAAAACAATCTGCTTTAAACTATTTTACCAAAATTTAAACTTTTATCATGAAATAAAAGACTGATAAGTTTCAAATGCAGTAGAAATATATATAATAATATATAAATATGACAAATAAAACAAAACAAAGTAATATTTCTATCATGTGTTTATATAAGAACCTTTTATTATATTTCAAATACAAATGTAAGGCTTTCATGACCATATTTCTTCTGATATACACTACACTTCAAATAATTAATGAAAATTTTGGAGGAATCTATTAAAATCATTACTGTATATACTTGAAGAAGTCTCCGCTATTTTATATCTAAAATATTGGCAAAAATCGAATCACTGTGTATAAGATGAGACACCTCATCAGCCCATTATGCTTAGATGATACAGTTTTTAAATTCTCATGAGTGGTTAATGTATTTATGAAATTTTTATATTTTCATATTTCAAATTTTAAGAATCTTTTAGAATGTACGTTTTGTTTCACAACTCCATTACATAATGATATTTTACCATTTAAACCATTTTATAAAGATTCAAGAAGTTTCTGGCTACTCGGAGAAAATCAAACTATGTACAAGGGGATATAATGAATAGGGAATAATTGAAAGAAAGAGATCAACATAGAGAGCATTGTATAATGATTCGAGCTAGAGAGAGGAGGAGTAGAGATAAAAAAAGAGAGGGTAAGAGCAAGAGAAGGGAGAGAGAGAGAGCAAGAGTAATAAAATACAACTCAGGAGTAGGACTGAAAGAAAAAGTATAATTAAGTCTTTGAAATATACTGGTGGGGCACATGTGTATGGATGTGTATGTGTGTGTGTCTGTACACATGAGCAGGTATTTATATGTATGTATACGATTTATATATATGTATTAAAAAGGTCAAATTATAATTTGTTGGGAATGAATAAATAACAATAATGAAAATGTAGTAAATGTAGAAAAACAGTTTTTCATTGTAAAATAATCACCAGATATTTTAGTACCTTAATTACATAGCATTTGAAGTTGGTGAAAATCGTCAAAATATTGACCTCAAATATAAGCTTTATCCCATTTTACTATCGACTTTTGTCACATATTTCTCAGCTTATATAAGAGTATATACAGTAATTCTTTCATTATTAAGACGGTGGATTGGCAGTATCAGTAGAGGGTCGGACGCCCTGCTTTGAAGCATAGAGTTACGGCCCTTTATGATCTGAGTTCAAATCCCGCCGAGGTTAACTTTGCCTTTCATCCTTACGGCGTCGATAAAATAAAGTACCAGTAATGCACTGGGATAATTGCTGGCCTTGTGCCAAAAGTAGAAACAATTATTAAGATAGTATTTGCAACACAATTTCGTAATGGCTCTTATATAAAATTATGTTAGAAGGCTTTAATTCAAATAGATACTCTTTAAAGTGAGTGGTTTTGTGCCATAGAACCAGAAGCAAATTTGGGTAATTAAAAGGGTTAAAAATAGAAAAGTAAGTTTTTACAAATTATTAATTATTTGAACATTAATTTAAGCACAGGTTCAGTGTATTAACTTAGAAATGTGGGGAGAAAATGATTAAGATAAATCAGAAGATTATTAAATAGATTAAATAGAGGAAAACACCAACTAGGAATACAAAGTTTATCAAATTTGAATGCCAGCCTGTTACACTCGGGTCTTAAATAATACATGGGGTGGGAATAAGCATCTGGGTGGGGTTAAAATCGATAGTTTTTATAGGTTGTCTACCTTAATTTTTAAAAAATCAGAATTAGTAATTTAGTTTACATATTGAGACCCCAACACATCCTGTTTATTTTATAATGTTTTTTCTTGTAATGTTCTTTTTTTTATCATGTATAATATTTTATGATGTCTAAAGAAAATTAATTGTCACAGTATTGCTACCACTTAAAATAAAATTTCACTGGAGATAGGTTAGCAGAATTTAATAAGCTGGGAAGGAGGGGGAATAAGAGCAGTGGGGTGTGATTATTTGAGACCCAAGAGTATGTGGAAAATGTAATATTAACTTCCTAAATTTCAAGGAACAAATTTGTGGTTATATGAAATGCTTTATCCCCAAATGTTATTGAAGCAAATGTTTGTTACTGCTTATTTCAAACAGTTACCATGTGGTTCATTGTAGATGATATAGTCCAATGTTATTTCTCAAACAGTAAATAAGCATGTGCTTTATCCAAAATGGATTCATTACATAATTTATTTTTTTTGCTCTCTTCACATGCTTAATTCATCCTGTTTGCTTGCTACTTGCTCATGTTATGTTGCTTACTTTGCTTGTAGAAAGAATCTGGCATTGCTGAAATGAAAAGGATATATGTTAAATTGTTTTCCTTTTTTTTTTTACCTTACAAACCTTGGCTTATCAAATTACCTGCCACTGAGAAGAGAAATATTTCTATGCAATGACACAGCCTACTGTTAGATCTGCTTCAATCTCACTCTCTAAATAAATTTCCAACTGTCTTTAACCTTCTTTATACTAAACAGCCTGAAACCAGTCTCGGTTCTTTGATACAAAGATCTTTATTTTAAAGTGATTATATTTATCTAAAAACATTCCATCATAATTTTATGTCACAACCTTGGTTAAATAATGTTCCAAACACCAGCTTAATAGTGAAAAAAGTAGTTATTTTCATAAATTTATTTAAATTATTATTTTCAAATTTATTTTAAAATCATAGACAATGTCTTTTATTAGAAATAGTTAAAGCTTTCAAGACTCTGAGACTATTAGTACTAGTTTGGGTGAGTTCAAATCCTGCTGAGGTTAGCTTTGCCTTTCATCCTCACAGGAGTTGATTGAATAAAGTACCAGTAATGCACTGAGGTAGATTTAATCGACTCGACCCCCCCCCCCCCCCCCAAAAAAAAAATTGTTGGTCTTGTGCAAGATGCAGAAACCATTATTAATAACTTAGGTATATCTACTTCAACAAAATCAACACAATTGACCTTCAATATAAGGCCGTCGTTCTACTTCTTCACTGCCATTGCAGTAGCAAATATTCTTAAAACCTAACTAAACATAATATGAGGGCATTTGGTTCAACAGAAAGATTTCAGTTTGTAGTCAAATGATCTGCACAAAATTACCAGTAAATTTGTTATCACCTCTATTCCTAAACTCATTAAAAGTGAATTTTTTATGAATCAGTGTGGGAGTTCCTATATAGGAACAGACATGGCTAGGGTAGGTAAGAAGTTCACTTCAGAACCATGCATATATGCATATGAACATATGTCTTTTAAGGATAAAATAACATTTTCCGGACTAGCACTTTATTCAAAAAAGGACTTTATTCACATAAGTTTGAACACCATCTCCTTCGAAATAGTCTCATTCTGCAGTAAAGCACTAATCCCAGCATTTCTGCTGCTCTTGGTATGCGGCCTCAAAGTCATCATTTTAAGCTTGTTCAGAACCTTCTGTGATTCATGCTGGATCTCAGCAACAGTGTTAAAACAGCAACCGTTGAGCTTGATTTTCATCTTCATGAAAAGGAAGAAGTCTGCAGGAGCTAAATCTGGTGAGTAGGTTGGGTGCAGAAACAGTGGCATGTTGTGCTTGATCAGAAACTCATGGAGATTGTCATCGTGAAGAATTCTGATCTTTGCATGCTACAGATCCAGTAACTTTCACAGAATGTTCTCCCTCAAATGTCTCAGAACTTCAAAGTAAAACTCTTTTTTGATGGTCTGATATTGAGGGATGAATTCTTGATGAACAATGCCATGGATGTTGAAAAGATCGATGAGCATACTCTTGATTGAACTGCGGTTTTGTCTTGCCTTCTTCAGTTGTGGGGATGGTGGACTATTCTATTGCATTGACTGCTGCTTTGTCTCTGGATAATACCCATAACCCCAAGACTCATCATCAGTAATCATCCTCAGCGTTAATGATGGCTCACCCACTGCACTCTGTTTGAGTTCTTGGCAAACTTCAATACAATTTTCCTTCTGGTCCTGTGTCAGCAGGTGGGAGCAAACTTGGCAGTGACAGGCTGCATATTCAGTTCAGATGTTAGGATTGCCTGCACTGAACCATACAACACACCAACAATGTTTGCAAAGTCATTGCTTAATTTTTTCAACATTTCTTGGATTGATACTCGTCAAAGGTGTTCCATGGATGTTCTTCCATTTTGGAAGTGCCCATGTCACACAAAACATTGCAAATGACCCATTGCCTCATGGCCGTAAGCTTGCTGAAGCATGTTCAACGTATCTGTTGCTGATTTTCCCAGTTTAACGAAAATGTTCAAGTTCACTCTTTGTTCCGACTTGATGTCTATGATACAAACGCAGACTTGTATACGGACATGATCAGAAAAGCACCACTTTAACAACTCGCGATGTTATCACAATAATGTCACATGGTACACTTACTAATGACAGTTACAGCTAACGATCACTGCACGTGCAACCCTGTGCTGCACTACAGAGTTAGTCTGCAATATTTTTGATACCACCTCGTATATATGTGTGTATATATATATATATATATATATATATATATATATATATATATATGCAAAAGGTAAACAGGGATAACAAAACAAACGACTCAGTACAATGAAGAAAAAAAATACATGTGTCTGTGTGTATGTGTGTGCCTGTCACTACAAATATCAGCAGCATATATCCGGGAGGCCATTTAGCCATAGAAAACTTGATACAAAAGATCTTGTTCAACACATACAAGCATTAAAAAAAAGGAAGCAAGAACGATGATAACAGTGATGATGAAGATTATTCTAGCTGCCTAATCTCACCGACATATATCTCAAAATATATTCCCTAATGCTGCAGAATTTCACATTTAATCTATCTAGTGTAATTTTAGTGGAACAAGCCAAAGTAGGATCTTCTTTCTAACTGAAGCTGCTCATTACAATAGTGAACGGAGGCAACATTTCTCTACTGCAAACTCCCTACTGTTTTAAGTTTGTGATAATAGAGTCAATATGGAGTCAATATCCAGTCAATATGGAGTCATTATGCCAGTCAATTCTTTGGAGTCACTTGACTGGATTAAATACATAAATTGGCTTTGTGATGTTTGTGTTTCTGTATAAATGTCAAAATTGTTGTTGCTAATGTTGTTGTTGATGTCAATTAACAACCATTAAAAGAGCACTTAATATGTATTCATCTTTGCAAACTAGTTATGATTGGCATCATGACCAAAGTCATAATAGTCTTCTTTTTATTATTTTCTTTACTCAACAATTGTGTGTTCCTGCATTATTGTGGCTGCCAGTGTTATTACTTTTATTTATATAATGAACATTTTCATTTTTGGACATTAATTTGTGGCTTCCACTGTTTATAACTTGCAGTATATTTCATTGTTTCATTGTTATTTTTTCTGTTTGTTTCTCTTCAATTATTGGAGGCCTTTTTTAAAGTCATTTTCGAGAAATTGTCACTTATCCGTGTGGTATGTTTTGGTGCAGTGCAACTGATGTTGTTCCCACACTTGTTTATAGCTTTTACCAACCCTCTGGCAGATTATTTGAATTCCTTCTATTATAACACCAGACATTAAAATAGAATGTTGTCTAAAAGACATATCTCAGGAATTGCAATAGATGTTCCAATGTTATACAGCCGACTGCTTACATAATAATAATGGCTTCTAATTTAGGCACAGCAATTTTGGTGGAGGAGAAAGTAGATTAAATCGACCCAAGTGCATGACTGTCATTTTATTTTATCGACCCCATAAGGATGAAAGGCAAAGCTAACCTCAGCGGCATTTGTACTCAGAAAGTAAAGGGACGTAACTCTGTGACGCAAAGCATGTTGTCTGACGCTCTACCTATACTGCCAATCTTCCACCCTTGTTTACAAAATAATAATAATAACAAAATATTTTCATCCAGTAAAACAAAGTAAAAACCCAGTATTATAATTGCCAGTAGATAAATAATAATAGTTTCTAATTTGGGGGAATGGAAAGTCGATTAAATCGACCCCAGTACATTGCCCTTACTTTATTTTATCAACCATGTAAGGAGAAAAGACAAAGTTAACCTTTGTGGTATATAAACTGAGAACGTAAAGGAATATAACTTTATGTTGCAAAGCATCCAATGCTATACTTATATTGCCAGTCTACAACCCTTTGCTATGTCAATAATAATAGTAATAAATAGGCCCCCTTATGTCATGACTGACCATGGCAAGACCAGCAGTTGACTGTGCAAGCAATCTTCCTTCACACTACTAGTGTAATTTTTTAAATAGCTGAGATGACTGAAATGATGTGAAATAAATGACACAACAGCTCCTTCTCCCGATTTGGGAATCAAACAGGGCTATGTGCTCCCACAATGATATATGAATTCATATATATATATATGCATATATAAATATATATATATATATATATATGCATATAAATATATATATATATATATATATATATATATATATATATATATATATATATATATATATAGATATATAGATATATATAGATATATATAGATATATATATAGATATATATTCATATATATATATATATATATTCATATATATATATATATTCATATATATATATATTCATATATATATATTGTTATGCTTTATAATAAATTGGAGTGAAAGCAACTGGTGCGTGTGTTTCTTATTGGCAACAAGACCCTCCCAAAGCATAACAATATCGGTTTCAACACATGTTTTCAGATAAAGGATCTTGCTAAACAAATTCAGAAACGAAATATATATATATATATATATATATATCATCATCATCATCATCATCATCATCTTCGTTTAACGTCCATTTTCCACGCTAGCATGGGTTAGACGGAAGTTGTCCACTTGAGGCAAGGCTGGTTGGGTGACCGTGTCTCGCTCATATAGGACTATCTGGCAGGTTTTCTACGGCTGGATGCCCTTCCTAACACCAACCACATTTACAGTGTGGAACTGGGAACTTTTTACCGTGTTACCTACACGGCACATTACAGCGTGGACTGTGTGTGTTTTTTTTTTGTCGTGACACCTACACGAACTCGATCTCATTTTCTCATGCTGTTGGTGGGAGTGGGAGGATAGGGTAGGGGTAGTAGATTGGGGTGTATATTTGGTTAAGAGGTGCCTACTGACTGTAGGTTTCGCTTTGTACATAGGCAAGGCGGGTCTTCTGTATTACTGCGTAGCACCAAAGATCTTCGTCCAGAGACATTGTCTTAGAGAGATGTGTGTGAGGTCGGAATTATCAGATCATCCCAGGTTTTTCTGGGTCTACCTACTCTGTAACTACCATCAATTTTGATTGCCCTGTACTTTTTTATGCAGCTGTCGTCTTTCATGCGCATCATGTGACCATACCAACGTAGTCTTCCCTCAAGTAAACAGCATCTGATCCCTCTTATTCCTAATTTCTCACTTAGTTCATTTATGCTTTGCTGTTCATGTATATTACTATTACACATCCAACGGAGCCTACATGCTTCGTTCCTTTCCAGTCTACGCAGGTCCTCTGCACGTAATGCCCATGTCTCACTGCCATGTAGCATTGCTGTTCGTATACATCATACAATCTGCCTTTCATTTTTAGAGAGAATATATATATATATTTATTTATGCATACATATATATATATGAATTCATATATCATTGTGGGAGCACATAGCCCTGTTTGATTCCCAAATTGGGAAATCATATATATATATATCATATATAAATATATATATATATATATTCATCTTCATCAACATATTTAACATCCATTTTCCACATTAGCATGGGTTGGATGATTTTTCCCATTGTGAAACAAGTCAGATCAAGTGACTGTCTGTTACTCGTAAAGAACTGTTTCTGGCCTGGTTTCTAGAGCTGGATACCCTTGCGAATGCCAACCACATTTACAGTGTGGTCTGGGTGCTTTTTATCATGGTATCAAATGACCAACTAACAGGTTGTACTTTGTAATTTTTCATCATCTCACCACCACGAAACCCTTACAGGGTGGACTGGGTGCTTTTTATTTTGTCACAAACACAACCATATAACAGGATAGTTGTGTTGATGACATATATATCATCATCATCATCATTTTACGTCCGCTTTTACCTGCTTGCAAGGGTGGGACGGGAACTGATTCTGGTTTGATTTCTCCAGCTGGATGCCCTTCCTAACACCAACCTCATTTTACAGTGAGTGCTGGGTGCTTTTTTGCAGTGGCACCTCCACGACCACTTTGCAATGGAATATGGACCCCAGTCCCTATCATCTCATTTGTACAGCTGAGTAAACTGGAGCAATGTGAAATAAAGTGTCCTGCTCAAGGAAACAACACATCACCCATTCTGAGAATTGAACTCACAACCTTTCGATTGCAAAGCCAATGTTCTAACCACTAAGCCATGTGCCACCATCAATGTATATGTATATATGTGTATATATATGTATTTATCTATCTATCTATCTATCTAAGAATGGGTGGTGGTTTGGCAGTATTGGTAGAGCATCAGACACCATGCTTTGCAGCATAGTTATGGCCCTTTACGTTCTGAGTTCAAATCCACCGAGGTTAACTTTGCCTTCCATCCTTACAAGATTGATAAAATAAAGTACCAGTGGTGCACTGGGGATAATTGCTGGCCTTGTGCCAAAAGTAGAAACTTACACCCTTGTGGAAAATAAAGAAATATATCTTATGTGTATATATATATAAGCGGACATAAAATGATGATGATGATGATGATATATATATATCTATATACATATATATATACATATATATATATATATATATATATATATCACCATCATCATCATTTTACGTCTGCTTTTCCCTGCTTGCAAGGGTGGGATGGGTCCTATTCAGCACAGCATCTCTCCACTTGTCACGGTCCTTCGTCATCTCCTCAGTGAGCTTGAGCGATCTGAGGTCTGCTCTCAACAACTCTGCCCATGTTTTTCATGGTTTTCTTCTACTGCGTCTTCCTTCTACTGGGAGTTCTTGGCACTTCTTTACCAGCAGTCATCCTCCATGCGCATAACATGTCCATACCATCGCAGTCTTCTCTCCCCAACACTACAACTTATCCCTTTTATACACAGTTTCTCTCTGAACTCATTTATGCTTGGTTGTTCCCGCACATTGACATTACACATCCAACAGAGCATGCTTGCTTCATTTCTCTCCAGCCGTCGCATATCCTCTGCAGTTGCTGCCCATGTCTCACTACCATGCAACATTGTGCACCTCACACAGGCATCATATAACCAGCTAGGTATCGGAAGCTATCAACCTCTTCTATAGAACCTACCTGCATTTGAAAAATGTGTCTATCACTGTGACTTCTACTGTCAAATTTCCCTGTACATCTACTGCTTACGTATTTCTCCCTACCTGTTAGTTTGCCTGCTATCCCACTACATCTCTTGTGTATCCAAGATCTGCATTGTGTACAGGTTATAGAATTTATGCCAGCTCCTTTTCTGCATATATATATATATATATATATATATATAGTAATAATAATGAATGTGAAGATTAAAATCCGAAGAGAGCTTGATAAGGATAATATATAGATATAAAAATATATAAAAACCGTAGAGCAAATATTTATTAAAATAACAGAGTAAATATGTCTCAAAAATCTACCATGTGTTCTGGAGGACTAAGGGTGTTTATTATTTTTTTTTCAAATTTTTGGTTATCAAAATTAGAGTGCATCCTCGAGGACGAAACGTCTTCGGCGCCGGGAAATATGATATATGTATATATATTAAAATTAAATGAGAAAAAGAACTCTAATTCTGCGAGTATAAGCAAGATAGTAAAAAAAAAAAAAACCCTTCTATCTAACTTCGCTTATGTACATATCTTGCTAATATATATATATATATATTTATATATACATGTGTATGTATGCAATCTAAGTAATCAGTTAATGAGATGGAATTGCTAAGATGTCAAATCATTTCTAAAGAATCTGTATAATATTACTATAAATACTCATTACATTAAGAAGTAATTGTAGACATCAGTTCAGCCATTCATCGGATGAAAGCTTGACGGGGAGAAGAAATTGGGAGATGTAATTAGGAGAAGAAATACAACTAAAATATAACATAAGCACACACACACATCCGTATATATATGTTCACATACACGTACAAGCACACACACACACATGTACATATGCTCACATACACACACAATCACACATGTACATATGCTCACACACATGGACAGGCACACATACATGTACACTATGAAATTTTGTTTATGTATGTGTTTTTGATTTTAAAATGCTTGATGATGGAAATTACTTTGACAACTTTGCATGTATACAAACGCACACACACACACATATATGTATATACACAAACACACACACTCACACACATGTGTGGGGGTGTATGTATGTGTAGATATCTAGAAAGTTTTAATCAAGTGATTGTAGTAATCCACAAAGAAAGAACTCAATGCTAATAACAGAGTCATCATTTCTTGTCCAGTATGTTTCAAATCATCAGATAATATATATATGTGCATGTGTGTATTTGTATACATATAGACAGATAGATAAATGTATCTATGAGTATATATGTATGTATATATGTATGTGTCGAGTCACTTTTGAGTGCTACTGGTAACATGTAACCCAGTACAAACTGTCACATGGTCGGGTCGTCGGCAACTAAATCGGAAACCCCACCAAGTTTACTTGGTGAGGAGGGTGATTTTGGACACCCTGCGGGAAAAAACAAAACCTGACAAAGGGCGGAAGAACACATAAGAGTTAACGGCCATCCAAAAGTCTGTAAATATGTATATACACATGTACCGTGCGGTTAAACCACTGGGAGTGATGGACCCCTAGCCTTTGTCAGGGCATTCTTTTAGGAGAAGGCAACTCAGGAAACTGGGATAACTCCAAAATAAAACCTGCACCTCAGTAGTTACTGATGATGTTGATATTTTCTTCTTTTCGGGTTATAGCTACTGTCACTCAGAGAGTGGGATTGGCTCAGTGCACAGTCTTTCCTCACTTTAAAAAATATCTTCACGCACAGGCATTGCACGATAGAATTAATTAATTGTTTCTACTTTAGGCACAAGGCCAGCAATTACCCAGTGCATTACTGGTACTTTATTTTATCGACCCCGTAAGGATGAAAGGCAAAGTCAACCTTGGCGGGACTTGAACTCAGATCGTAAAGGGACGCAACTATGCTGGAAAGCATGGCGTCCGACTCCCCCAGCGATACTGCCAACCCACCGCCCCACGATAGAATTAATTAATAATTATTAATAATAGTATATCGTGCAATGGCTATACTCCATAACGAGGGAGCAGCCATCATATATATATATATATATATATACACACACACACACACACATATATATAATATATATATATATATATATATATATATATGGGTGTGTACACACACACACATATATATAATATATATATATATGGGTGTGTGTGTGTGCGAAGTACAGTGTGGCTAATCTAGCCAGACTTGTCTCATTATGTGGATGGCCTGACTAACCTATCCAAGCATGAAGAATGGACATTAAATGGTGATGATTATATATATATATATATAATCATCATATATGTATATGCATATACATATAGATATATAGATAGATACATATATACATATACACATGCACACACACACACACAGACATACACACACATTAGTGCGTGCGTGTATGGGTTTTGGAGTTTCAAAATAACCATATATACCTTTAATATTAGTTTTGGAAACATATATTTCTTGAAAGTATTTAACCCTTCCCATAGCTATTCCAGACATCTCATGCAAGAATATGACCAGAAAATATTCTGAAAAGCATTTGTTTTCATAAACATATATTTAGCAATAGTTTTTATTACTTTTTTATTGTTTGCTTCTTATTATATAGCGTATCTATTTTAATGGATGAAACTCAATTTTGAGTAATGCCCTAGCTTTATATTAATGCATGAGCATCACGGACATGGCTTTTGAGTCCTGCATGGGAATTGCCTATGGCCATATGTCACATATCAAGCAATGCCTGTGCTCCAAGCTTTTTTAAGTGAGGAAAGACTTTGCAAGGGGCCAACCCTGCAATCTGAACATCAAATGCATTTGCCCAAAATGAAGAACTAGTCTACATCATTGGATGCAAATGAAGTCACAGGTTTTATGTCACAGTGCCTTTCTCCTAGAGTCTCTCGCTCCACAAAAAAAAAAAAAAATACTTTATTGGATGGCTGTTGACTCTGCTAAGTTCCTCCACCCTTTGAGGAGTTTTGTTTTTCATCCCACAGGGTGTCCAAAATCAAGCTTGATGGGGTTGCCAGTTTTGTCACTGACGACCCAACCCTGCAATAGGTTATACTGTATTACATGTTACCAGTAGAGTTGAAGAGCACCTGACATAATATATATAGTATATACATACATATATATATACCACCCCCACCCCATCCACACCACCCCGTTCTATGTAAAGTTATGTTGGTGCCGCGCCATCCAGGCCGAAACAAATGAGATCGTGTAGGTGTCACGACAAAAAAACACACAGTCCACGCTGTAATGTGGCCGTGTAGGCAACACGGTAAAAACCTCCCAGACCCACACTGTAAATGTGGTTGGTGTTAGGAAGGGCATCCAACTGTAGAAAACCTGCCAGACAGTCCTATGCGAGCAAGACAATCACTCTTGCCTCAAGTGGGACTACCCCCGTCCAAACCCATGCAAGCGTGGAACACGGACGTTAAACGTTGATGATGATGATGATGATGATGATATATAACACTATCGGTTTCAACACCTGATCCCAGATATGAATCATTGCAAAACAAATACAAAAACGAAGTGTGTGTATATATATATATATATATATATATATATATATATATATATATATATACACACACTATGTTGATACAGATAGTGTTATATTTTGGGAGGGTCATGCTCTCAAGAAAAATACATGCACCTGTTGGTTTTCACTTCAATTTATTATAAACTTCCAGTTCATTAGTTAGTTTAATAACCAGATTGTTGTTTAATTGTTTACTGTCAAATTCTTTTGTCCCACATTCTGTGACCTCCGCAGTGACTAATTTATTTTTGTGTCCCTTGTTTGTTCTGTCCTACACCATCTTGTTTTTGTGAGCTGTGTGTTTGGGTTGTGCTTGCAATATATATACGTGTGTATGTTTTTTTTTATTTATTTATACATTTATTTACTTGTCACTAGCTGGTTGCTTGTTCTATTTGTGTGTGTCTGGTTTGTTTTATCAATTTGGTTCTTGTGTGTCTCTGTATGTCTTTAGTTACAAGTTGTAATGTTGTTGCTATTCTACTCATGTTTTCTATTTTTTTTTTGTGTTTTTTTGAGTACGTATATGTTTGTCGCTTCTGTAATCTGTCAGAGCATTGCGTCTTTTCTGTGTGGATATGATTTTTATTTTGGCATGTTGGTGGAGTACTGATGAGTTCTTCCCATCTTGACAATAAACAAACAAACATCTGGTTATTAAACTAACCAACTGGAAGTTTATAATAAATTGAAGTGAAAATCAACAGGTGTGTGTGTTTGTATCAGCAACATCACTATCACAAAGTATAATATATATATATATATATATATATATATATATATATATCTATAGTAATAATAATAAATTTGAAGACTAAAATCCAAAGAGGGCTCGATAAGGATAAATATATATCAAATATATAAGAACCGTAGAGCAAATATTTATTAAAATAACAGATTAAAGTTTAAGCAAAGAATCGCTGCTTTCACACTTAACGGGATCTTCTGAAACTAACAAAGTCAATCTGTAAAAGCAGAAGTGAATATTTCAAAAAACGTTGCAACTGGAAGAAGAGAGGAAGACGATACTTTTGTATTTGTGAAGGGAACGTTTCCACGAACCAAAGTATCGTCTTCCTGTCTTCCTTCGGTTGCAACGTTTGTTGAAATATTCACTTCTGCGTTTACAGATTGACTTTGTTAGTTTCAGAAGATCCCGTTAAGGGTGAAAGCAGCGATTCTTTGCTTAAACTTTAATCTGTTATTTTAATAAATATATATATATAGGAGAAAGATGAAAATGAAACTGGAGTCATTAAGGAGGTTTGTTTACAATAATTTATAACTTTACCGGTTCCACGTGTTTCATGATTTTCAAAATTTAAGAGAGATGGAGAAATGTGTGGCTATGCCAACTTGCAACTTGCATATAAATACACACACACACACATATATGTATGTGAATCCTTGAACAAGACACTTTATTTCACATTGTTCCAGTTTACTCAGCTGTAGAAATGAGGTGTGACATCTCACTGGTGCTAAGCTCTATCGACCATTGCTTTTCCCTTGGTCAACATTTATGGTATGGTAAGGGGAGGCTGGTATACATGGACAACTGCTGGTCTTCCCCAAACAACCTGACCCAGACTTGTGCCTCGGAAGGAAATTTTCTAGGTGCAAATCCCATGGTCATTCGTGTTTATATATTAGTTTATCTAGAATTCTCATGATATTAGTAGAATGCCCCAGCATCCTACACACATACACATACCAATATTTTTAAGTATCCTGTTTAGTTGGTTTCACCTGACTCGTTCTCCATTTACTTGGATTGTGTGGTGTCTCTGTGTCTGATGATGATCATATATATATGTGATCATCATCAGTAGCACCATTTGACGCCAATTTTCCCATGTTAGCATAGGTTAGATGTGTTGTCCTATTGTGAGCCAAGCCAGAGCAGATCACTGTGTCTTGCTCATACTTAACTGATTTGGGCTTGGTTTCTATGGCTGAATGACGTTCCTAATGTCAAACATATTTACAGAGTGAACAGGGCTCTTTTTATCATGATTCCTACATGACCACTTTACAGTGTGGACTAGATGCTTTGTTGTGGATCCAGAAATTACTCCTTTATAGTGTCGACTGTTGGCTGGGTTGGGGATATATATATATTTCTCCCCTCCTCTCCCCATTCTTTTATCCCAAAAACTTATTTTAGTTATTGTTCTCCCTAGGCTGAGGTATCTTGTCTCTAACACGAAGAAATACCAATGATTCCTAGTAGACAACTGACGCCCGTAACTTTTATTTTTCATTATATATATATATATATATATATATATATATATATATATATATATATATGTATTATGAAGAGAGAAGAAACATTTAGATATAATTAGTAATAAAATGTATCATACCTAAACTGTTCCTAAATTCCTCGACTACGTAGTTTCGTGGCATAAACAAAAACAATATATCAAAGATATAGAGTCCTTGCGAGGTCTGCCGACTTATCAAGAGGATACCTCATTTTACTAGTCTCAAGAACGCGTCTACACGATGTGAGAAAGAATCCCTTAACTCACAGTTGGGTGCGGATGCATTCATGTATATATGTGTGTGTCCGCATGTATCTGTGTGTTTCTAAATATATTAATAACTCCCTCTGGTCGAGCAATCTTTGAAGTGTGGGGACAACTGGAAAGCTTCCATTACTCATACTTCTCGCCTTCTTCACTACCTCTTCTACGGCCTCGATATGAATACCCCCTCCGCCTCCGTGGTATTTTCTTCGTGGTTATAAGAGGCTTAGCTCTGTTTCTCGACCGTTATATCGCGTGACTGTCTCCCCCTCCGCCTTTTGGGATTCTTTCTCACATCGTGTAGACGCGTTCTTGAGACTAGTAAAATGAGGTATCCTCTTGATAAGTCGGCAGACCTCGCAAGGACTCTATATCTTTGATATATTGTTTTTGTTTATGCCACGAAACTACGTAGTCGAGGAATTTAGGAACAGTTTAGGTATGATACATTTTATTACTAATTATATCTAAATGTTTCTTCTCTCTTCATAATGTATTTTTAACTCTGATACTGGTTCAGTCTGGTTCAAACTGAATTGGTCTGTCCCAGTCATTCATTGAGCAACATCGGTGAAGTTGGCACCCTTAACTCACAGTTGGGTGCGGATGCATTCATGTATATATGTGTGTGTCCGCATGTATCTGTGTGTTTCTAAATATATTATATATATATGTATGTATATTTGTGTGTCTGTATCCATTTAACTATCCATCTTTCCATCACATTGTCTACTACTGTTATCTATTTGTCTGTCTGTGTCTTACAACATAACTAGAGTTTAGTGCTTGTCCTCCAACTTTATTTCCCCATAACTTTCTTAATAATGTTTATCTGTGAATGATATTTTGTAGCAGTACATTTCATGGGTGTTGAATACGATTATAATGATGACATTAGAAATATATATTTTATGTATTCATTTTTTCACAACTCCTATTTATTGAAATGGCATTAGATTCTTTTATGAAGTATACAACATTATTATGATTGATGTTATTCATTATCATATTGAATGCCATGATGGAAACATTTCTGAATTTAGGTTTAGCCTACTTATAAATACTGATCAATCATATTGCATAAGTGTAATATGGAAATATACAATAATGAAAGTAGACAAAATAAAATTAATGCATATTTTTAATTTCAATAACATAATTGTAAGTTATACCACTGAAAACATATTAAAAAATATACATTATTCTGACAGTTATAAGAAAACAAAATTTGGATGGGGGCACTTAACTGTAGTTATACCTGCTTGTTGTTTATTTATCTGTCAGTCTATCTGTTTCTGAGACAATGAGAACACATCTATGTGATTACATTATCTGCTAGAACTAACAGTCATGTCTTCTACATATCCTATCGTATACTGTATTTTTTTTTTATTTATTTATAAAATAATGGAAGGATTTATTTCATACCATAGTACTGGATGCTATCCTTAAAAATACAAAATGATGATAGGTTTGCTAAGTCAGGGTGGATCTATGGCTAGACAACAACAACTTAATGCAGTATCTATGGTGAATGATAGTGCAAGACATACCCATGTGAGAAGTTCAACACAACTTTAATTTGTTGAATAACTCCCCCATTATAAACCTTGAATTAGTGGCTATGATATTAAGGAGCTGAACGATTAACCACATGGCCATAATTTCATGTATATTTAATAACAACAATAATAATATAGAGAAATGGAAATGGGAAATGTGAAATCAATAGATATTAAATTGGCAGTGTCATTAGAACAACAAACCGAGTGCTTTGTGTCATTTTTTTTCCATCTCTCTGTGATCTGAGATCAAATCCTGTTGAGGTCAGTTTTACCCGTCATCATTTCAGGGTCGATAAAATAAAATACCATTTAAATGTGGAATGGCTCTTGAGTATCTTTAGTGAAGTCCTCTCTGCTGGATGCCTTTCTTCACAGGGGCTCTGAAATAAATCATGGGCACTGACCCTCCCTCTCTAACTAAACTGTTTATAAAATATTATCCAGAAAACATAAAATCAATTTATGTCATTTGTCTATTTCTTAATTTTTAACTTTTAACCTGATTAATTTTTAAACATTATTATTAAAATATTAATATGTTAAAAGTTTGTAATGGGGACATGAGTATGGTGAAGCACGTCACCGTGTTTATGCATTATTTATTTATTTATTTATTTATTTATTTATTTATTTATTTAATCAATTTAAACGTCCATATAGAGCTAGTAAGGTACGACTGACTAGTGGAAGTATCTAGTACTTCTTACAGTTAAGAAACAAAAAGGCAAGATATTCAGAGATAAGTGAATATAAATATAAAAATTTAAATTAAAAAAATGAAATAAAACTTTAATTTGTTGAATAACTCCCCCGTTATAAACCCTGAATTAATTGTTTCTACTTTAGGCACAAGGCCAGCAATTACCCAGTTCATTACTGGTACTTTATTTTATCGACCCCCGTAAGGATGAAAGGCAAAGTCAACCTCGGCGGGATTTGATCTCAGATTGTAAAGGGACGTAACTATGCTGGAAAGCATGGCGTCCGACCCTCTACCGATACTGCCAATCCACCGCCCTTTATAAATCCCGTTATAAACCCCGTTATAAACCCTGAATTAATGTGATGTAGTTTGCTTTTTAACTTTCCCACATTGATGAATTGCTAGTTATATGCTATGAACTATTCAATTGAATAAATCTCCCCAACTACAATTTTATAAATATTCTATCACTGTTAGAAATCATTTTTTGTATTAATTTATCTAATCAACTCTATCTATTATTTCACTTGATATTAACAATATTAAAATTATTCATTTGTCATCAGAGTGTAAAAAAACAGTTTCATTAAGCCTATTGATATCAAACAATCTAAAGCTATCCCTGATTCTCTAATACAAAACTTCTTGTTTTAGAATGTTTATAATTATTTGCCAGGGGTTGCAAATGGTGGATAGTATCAGCAATGAAATGCCAATGGAAACCTTGTTTCCATGGTCCAATTTTATGAGTTCCACCTCACTAGGTTAGCAAATGAGGTCTGAGATCTTGTCAATTGAACTCTATGCTATAATTATCCAGAAAATTTTATGTAAGAATCTTTCTTTAGTTATGTTCTAAACAGCAGGTTAATGAAAAATTTCATTATATTACCAAGTCTCCCAATTTTTGAATATTTTCTAAATTAATTTA
>OZ024741.1:293291587-293311587 GCA_964016885.1 Eledone cirrhosa
CTATTCAAATTTTGGTTGTGTGCACTCGCCAGTCCCAAGCCTGGAAAGTGGGAGGGGGTCCTCCAGACACGGTGTATTCAACTTTCATGTTTAAAAGGTATATTGGATTATATATAGATAGATATTAAAATATAAATATTAATAAAATAGATGTTCTTTTGATCAATTAAATTTTATTATACATATTTCGGAGGTACAACAGTACGTCCTCATCAGACAAAAATATAATGATACATGACACACCCCAAGATATTAAATGGTTAAGATTTAATCAAGGTAATCGACTACCTTGATTAAATCTTAACCATTTACATCTCAGGGTGTGTCATGTATCATTCTATTTTGTCTGATGAGGACGTACTGTTGTACCTCCGAAATATGTATAATAAAATTTAATTGATCAAAAGAACATCTATTTTATTAATATTTGTATTTTAATATTAATAACTCTGGAAAATTATTTTTCTGTAGAGTGCTTCCAATCTACTGTAAAACTCATTCTTTGATATACTCATTGAATATTGTTTAACTCTTTAATATATATATATATATCTGTGTGTGTGTGTATGTTTATACATATATATGTTTATTTATTGATATACACATATATGTTTATATATATATATATATATATATAAATACATACATACACACATGTGTATGATAGAAATATTGTTTTATTTTCTTTTTTTGTTGTAGTGTTTTATGTCACAGGTATTGCAGAAACAACTTAAATTTTTCGGTGGATGTGATTAATGAGTGTTAAAACTCTATGAATAGATATAAGATTCTATGTTCAAATCAAGCCTAAAGGTATATAACATTATATACAGGGCAACAGAAAAACAATTGGAGATAGATGTGATCACATAATAGTGTAGTCCGAAAAATTTAAGTTGTCAAATCAGAAACATATGAACAAATTATAAGGTTTGTTGTGGTTATGAATGTCTTTCTTTAAGTGACTTGGTTTTTTACCGTATGTTGAAACTGAAACAAATGTGTCATAGAAGAGTTGTTTTAGCCATTTAATCCTTTAGCATTTACATTACTCTACATTTACTACTATATTTTCATGGTAAACTCTTTACCTCACATTATATCGTGGATTGGCAGTATCAGTAGAGGGTCGGTAGCCATGCTTTCCAGCACAGTTACGTCCCTTTACGGCCTGAGTTCAAATCCCACCAAGGTTAACTTTGCCTTTCATCCTTACGTGGTCGATAAAATAAAGTACCAGTAATACACTGGGATAAGTGCTGGCCTTATGCCAAAAAGTAGAAACAATTATATCGAATCTATGAGATTTTGATATTATTTATTTTGAGAACAATACCTCAACATCAGTATGAGTGGCCAGTTTAAAGAAACACACACAAAATCTGTAATTTTCACTTTTCTTTTTATGTATATACTTGAATATAAGCAAAATATTGATGGTAGAAGGTGGGGTTGGTTTACATTTGGGGTCAATATTTTGATGATTTTTACCAACTTCAAATTCTACGTAAATAAGGTTTGGATTTTTGCCCATTTCTCAGACATAACATAGTGGGGTTGGTTTATATTTGTATTGGCTTCGATTTGAGAATATACAGTAGTTATTTCATGGTGTCAGAATTGTAATGGAATTGTGTCACTAACTAGGTCACAGTGTGTGGAAGACCACAAAAGAAAAATGTACACAGTACACTTTGTCAAGAACTTGGCACTAGGAAAAAGAATTCAGCCATAGAATTTGTGCCAAAAATGGTAGTGTACTCATCTGTCCTGTCGAAGACAATCCCTCCTGTCAAAGTATCCTAATAAAATACACCCAATACACTGTAAAGAGGATGTCATTAGAAAGGGCATTCAATCATAAAAAAAATTAACGAATTTGTTGGAATACTTGTTTTGTATGTAATGACCCATTCAGAACCTTCCAGCATGGTAAAACAGACATAAAATGAAGATAATGATGAAAGAAATATAAGTGAAAAGTGAATATATCTGCTTTTGTGTGTTTTTGAATGACTAAAATGACTCTTCAGTAATATAATTGTTGACTTTATGGAAAACAATATTTTTTTTTTTTAAATTAAAAAATTATATATAACAGTTCATTATACCTTAGAGAATTTCTTGAAATAAATTGTTCAATTCATGAATTCAAACATTGATGGGAAATATTTCATTGAAGTCTTTTTTTTTTTTTTCTGTTCCAGTTGCAGCCGTTTCAGTGTGTGTGTGTGTGTTTGTGTTTATATGTATCTTGGCACTTTGTATTATTCTTGTTTTTGACTTAATTAAACACACAACAACCACACCTTCCATTATAGAACCACTACAAATTAGATGATGGTTGGGAATATAGGTGCAGGCATAGCTGTATAGTTAAAAAGTTTTCTTTGTAATCATACCGTTTTTAGTTCATTCCTTTGTGCAGCACCTTGAGCAACTGTCCACCAGCATAGCCTCAGATTGACTAATGCCTCAGTAGGAAGAATCTGTAGAAGGCTTGTGCCTGTGTTCATCTCCTATAACAACAGTTTAATAAAAGGAGATCAATAAAATGAGTACCAGACTTGAAAAAATAATTACTGGGTTTGATATGATTGACTCAATTAAAGTATTGCCCCAATGCATTTACTAAAACCATTAAAAGTATAAAAGAATATCTTATTTCATCAAGCTGTGTTCTGATTGGTCCATTTATCTAACTTTCATGGGGGTATCGAGCCTATTTTGTAAAATATTTCAAAGTTATAAATTGGTAGAGTTGTTGGAACATTGGATTAAATGCCTTGTGATGTTGTTCTAGATGTCTATTCCCTGAGTTCAAATCCTGCTGAGGTCAACTATGCCTTTTATCCATATCTTCATTTGTAACCTTCTCATGCAATAGAATGATGTGTAAAGTAAATCTATATAAAAAGCTTTAGGTAGTTATGAAAACCACATATGAGCTGCTTTGTAGTATCTGTTCTGGTTCAGTGCTTTAAGTTCAAATCCTACACCCTGTCCAACTCTCACTTGGGCAGTGTGTAGAGGTATGTCTAGAACCAACATAGTTACTGAAGGTTCATCCTGCAGCAGATCAAAACCAGCTAGGTCGTGGAAAAATTCAAAATAAATATTATTTCCGAGTAAAAAAATGATTCAAAATAATACTGTAGAATTGTATTTAATTTTATTCAAATTACATCCAAACGTTTATGTAATTGTGAGTCAAATTTATAATTACGTTTGTTATATAATTAAAAATATTTAACTTTTTTTTCTGTATTTTTATTTATATTTTATTTTTCATATTGTATTATTATTGATGCTGAACATTGTGTCTTTGGAATCTCTTGCACTACAAAGCCAGCAATTATACTTTGTTAACACTTTATTATATTATATTTGATTTTTTTTTTTTTTTTCCAAATTGTTTTTATGAGTTACTAAAAATAAAAGTTTAAACCTTTCTCGAGGCTTGAGGCTCATCAGGCCAGGACTTATCTTGACTTCATTTGGTGTTAAGAAACTGAGAGTATAATCCTCCCTACTAGTTCATTGGAAAGTTACCTCTATCTACAAGTTATTAGTGGTGGTGCTCTTTTTTCAGATGTGTGAGTGGGCTGGAGCAATGTGAAACCTGGGCCTTGCTGAAAGATACAATATGCCAGCCAGTTTGGAAATCAAATCCATGACCCTACACTGATGAGTCCAACTACCTAACCACTTGGTCACATACCTAATTACAAACTTTGTTTATTTATTTGGTTTTTACATTCTAACCTCAAATAATGGTGTAGTGGAATGGATGGATTTATTGTTAACTTAGCGGAAAAGGGAGCACAATTGAGCTGAGAGATAGACAGGACATTAAGGACAATATTTGAATGATGGATAAAAGCCAATTGTGCAGTTAGGCCTTTCTGAAGACATGACAACATCCTTAGTGTTGGTGCCACAATAAATTTCGCCTAGTACTTTCTCATAACCCTTTTGAAACCAACCAAGCCTTGTGGGTGATATTGGATTGATAGAAGCTGTGAAAACCCTATCTTAAGGATTATACATGTAATTCAAAGGTTCATTCTTATTATACATTGTGTCATGCTGATTCTAATTGAGAATTACATTACGGGTACAAGTGTGAGTAATACATGTTATCTGAATGAGTAAGACATTCAGTTTATTGAACAACCAAATGATCATCATCAAAATCAATGGAGGATTCATCATTTAAGTATCAGGACTGATATGGTGTATCATAGTGCATTTTTATAATGAATAAACATTTTAAAATCATTTTCAATTAAAATCTTAGGAAGAAAACAAATTCCAAAATTAAAAGATAAAAAAAGCTCTTTTTTTCATTTCTACTATATTTTGTTTGCTCTTTCTATATACCTGATAATTTTATTTATTTCATTTTTCCAATTTACATCTACTTTTTTCTATAATGTCATGGTGGGATTGCTGGTTTTCTTGGAAATTTGCATATTGTTGGAGCAATTCTTTTATTGGTTTCAATCCTTTGGCTGTGGTCATGCTGGGGCACTGAATTCCAAGATCTAGTCAGCTATATGGACATTTTCATCCTTACGGGGTCGATAAAATAAAGTACCAGTAATACACTGGGATAATTGCTAGCCTTGTGCCAAAAAGTAGAAACAATTATTTACTTTGAAAGGGTTAAAAATAATATCTTCTATTATGATTTCATTCATATTTAAGATGCAGTATAGAATATTAAATTGACCCAATTACTTCACCAGTATGTTATTTCATGTGAAGGCTTGTGACTTAGTGGTTAGGTTGTATGACTTACAATCATAAGGTCATGAGTTTGATTCCAAGACCAAGTAGTGTTTTGAGTCCTCGAGTAAGGTACTTCAGTTCAAATTGCAGATCACTGTAAAATTTGAGATTAGCCTTCATTAAATAGACCACAGTTGAGCCACAGATAATATTTATTAGTAAACAACAACAATAATTGTAGTAGTAGTAGTAGTAGTAGTAGTAGTAGTAGTAGTAGTAGTAGTAGTAGTAGTAGTAGCGGCAGTAGCTGTAGTAGTAGCACCAGCAGCAACGTCAGCAGCAAGATCTGAAGTCATGACCAGCCTGAGACTATGACTAAAGACAATAATTACCCAAGATGCTATGTAGGGCCATATTTAGACCTGGAGTAGTGAATAGTTCTGTGAAATGTAGGACCCACAATGGAAATAGGCCCAGCCCAGATGTAAAATGTAGGAACCCCAAGAATGGTAATAAGTCCAGCCCACATGTGAAACGTAGGACCCCAGGGATAGTAATAGGTCCAGTCCAGAGGTGAAATGTAGGAGCCCATGGATAGTAATAGGTGCATTGCATAACAGTCATAAAGGGATCATGGTAACACAAGCTGGATAACCAGAGACAAAAATAAAATTGGAGATATTTGATTCAGGGGCAGCTTACATCCAGTCATTTGGTCAATCTAAATAATTGGACATAGACTGCCCCTGAATCTAATATCTCCAATCTTATTTTTTATTTTTATCTTCAGGTACCCAGCTTATGACACCGTGATTCCTTTATGAATGTTATGCAATGTACCTGATGATATTGCTGGAATTCTACTGGCCATTGAAATATATATATATCGTGTCTGCAGAAATAAATACTTTACAGCAATTTCAACTTTCTGGCCTCTACTCACTTTATTCAATTATATATATATATATACATCAGTGTTTATGTATATATATGTGTATGTATATATATGTGTATGTATATACATGTGTTTATTTGAAGGTGTGTATGTAGATCTATATCCCAACTCATTCACTCTTTCTTAGAGGATTAAAGCTATTTTAATTTTAGTTTTAAATAATAATAATAATAATAATAATAATAATAATAATAATAATAACAACAACAACAATAATATTGATATGTAAAAGCTTGTTGCAAATTGGGAAAGGGATGGTCACAATCATAATCTTAGAATCAGCTTCTTCCATTTAATTGACAGTATTATCAGACTTGAGATTAGTTGCAAGATTTATATATATATATATATACTCTTCATATTTATACAGATATAACTTTATCATTATTTGTAAGATGTTTAATGATTATGTAGCCACTTTTAGAGTTCAGTGCAGTCACTGGATGTTACCTATTTACATACCATCTTCTTCTGTCAGCTAAGGTGAGCACAGCGATGTTTTCACTAACATCGTAACAATTTTTTTCTAGTGTTTTTAATGTCGTATTCATGGTCCTTTTCAAGGCAGTCTCTGAGATTGATGAGAGACAGAGTGAGGGAGATAGGTGTCCTTAAACCAGAGATCTGGCCGTAATGCTTTCAAAAATCTCTGCTAACAGCATCCACCAGCCAAGTCTAAAGTTTGTCTCGAGCCTAGAGGTTCATCAGGCTGGTGATTATCCTAGTTTCTGTGGTGTTAAGTGACTGAGATTACAAGACTTCCCCTGGACAGGACACCAGTCCATTGCAGAGCTATTGCTGGTATTCATTTTCAGCTGAGTATACTGGAGAAACGTGAAGTGAAGTGTTTTGCTCAAGAACACAATGCACAACCCAGTCCATTATCGTTGTACATCCAACAACCTTACCACTAAACTAAGTGGTGGTGTTAAACTAAGTGACATAAAGTCGACCACCAATGTAGGTGATGGGAGTAGTGATGATTGTGATGATGATGGTAATAATGATGATGATGAGGATGATAAGGTTGTTAATGATGGCGGGGGTGAAAGCAATGAAAATAATGACGAGAAGGATGTTAAGGCACACCAAAGAATCTGTTTATTGTATATTAAGGTTCTCATTTGGTCATAGCTGACACTGAATTTGAGGCTGGAAAGTTCTTCTCTAAGATGCAAGCCTATGAGTATTGTTGCAGAAGACCAGCAGTCACCCATGTAATCACATCTCTTCATTCCCCTCCATCAATGTTGTCCAAGAGAAAAGACAAAGGTCAACACAGCTTGGAAGCAGTGATGTTGCAACTCATTTTTTCCAGCTCTGTGAACTGGAGGAACATGAAATAAAGTGTTTTGCTCAAGCAAACAATATGCTGTTTCATTTTGGAATCAAACTCATCACCTAATGAACATAGGTGCAATGCACTAACCACTACATATACTTTCGAGAGTAATAATATGTAAGGGACATATTCAAACAAAATGGTGCCATCATAGTGAAAATTAAAATCAAAGAAAAATGATTTGAAAGGAAAGAAAAATAACAAAATTGCATAATCCCCCACCTCCAATTGCTAAAAAAAAATTAATAGATAAATAAACAAATCAAACCCTAAACCATATTCCATGTCATAAACGAGATTACTGTCAAATTTAACAGATTAATTCCTCTTGTCTTCAAAATCAAAAGTAGTATTAATAATAGTTGTTGTTTCAGTTGTTCTTGTTGTTGTTTCACCCTTAAGACTGTTTTAATCCGATTGCTATGCTGGAATATTTACATGGTATGCGTAAATCAGTTCCATCTTAGTTATAAGAATTTGTAGCTAATAAGCAATGGCATAGTTTTGGCTTTGAGTCTTATACGGAGAGGAATAAACTAACGAAAAACAATAATAAATAAAGTTGAATTGCTGTTATACATTTCTGTGGTAATGGTATTATTTACAACTGTTTCTATTATTTTTAGCTCTGTTTCAAATGTTTTAATTCAATTTTCACATGGTATAACGATTAGCAAATGAATTATGATAATAATAATAAAAATAAATAGTTATAACGATTGTTGTTGATGTTTTGTAGTTGTTGTTATTTACATCTAGATCAACCTTGATTAAACACACATGTAATTGAAAACATTCTAACCATGACTAAATGTGTTCTTTCCTTATTAAAAATTGTACAGTGTGATTCGAGGCGATATTTAACTACACTTTCTAGCAGATCAGTGACTACTGTAAGCAAAACTGCACAAATTGTCTGGAAATTGAAGTAATTGATTAAATAAATCCAGTAATTAACTGATATACTGAATAATAACTGAAAGATGAAAGGCACCAGGGTCGGATTTGAACGTAGTATTTATAATTTAAGAAAATACTCTTCTTTATATGCAAATAAATTCATGTTTTATATTATCAGCATTAAATTAAAAGTTGGATGACATATATATATAAAATAAAAATATCAAACAATTACAGGGGATAATTTGTAAAGAGTGTAAACACATAATTACAGAGGTAATATATTAAAAATTAACAAGAACCTTGAATATAGATACCTTGCAATAATGATTAACCTCCTTTGTATATATTCCATTGAAGAAATATATTTCACCATTAATCGGTGAATCATAGATGTCAAATCTTGGGTCATCGGCAAAGGAGAAGATTTAACTATGTATGATTACACACTAGAAGCAAATCAGGGAATAATGCCGAAAAGCACATGTGGTTTTTTAAAAAAATACATCGCCCTGCTCTCAAGCCAGTGGTGTGCTTTATATTATCTATATTTTTATGGCACTGTCAGAGAAGGGAAGATCTCCACAATCTAAGACAACTGGCGGAAAACCAAGAAGAAATTACAACTTATATACAGGACCAGATTTACACTTTGGAGGGCCTGGAGCAGCTCTGGTTTGGTGGGCCCCTCATATAGAAACACATACACACATAAACAGGAGGAGAGAGAAGGAGCTTCGTTTGGAGGGGGGGGGGGGCTCTGTTTAATGAGGGGGTGCCCAGAGTATTCCTCCCACCGCCCCCTGATAAATCCAGCTCTGCTTATATATATTATATATTTAGTGTATGTAATTATTTCTATAACTATGGTTATATGCCCTTATCTTGAAATTTAGACACAGAGATGATCAATAGATTTTGAACCAAAAGACATGATAGAGCTGTTTGTTGATATGTAACACCCCCAGAACTCTGTTTGTATGATGTCTTGCATTAGCAAGAATATGATGTTGTATGCTTTGAGAATGATGTAATATTTTCTTTAGGGCTGTGTTTAAGAGATCACATGTTTCCCTGCATGTCTCATTACCATGCAACGTCATGCTATGTACATAAGCATTGCACAATTTCCCTTTTGCTTGGAAAGAGAATCCCTTTTTCTGCTTTTATTTTGATTTAAGCTACTACGATTCCAGAACATGCTATTGTATTGTTAATTAAATCAACCAGGTAACAGAAGCTATCAGCATTGGAAATATTTTATTTTACTGCTGCAGTGATTGCTGACAATTCCTGTGCATCGACCATATGCAAAGTCTACTTTTTCTGTTTGCTTAGTAACAATCCTACTACACTGTTTTGCAGTCAACATACCAAATAGAATTCAGGCCTACTCGTTTTCTACATATTGAGCACAGTCCATTCCCTGGTGGAAATAAGGTCTTGTTTTCTTTCTTGCTTTCTAAAAACTTTAGTTTTTGCTAAGTTTTCTCTAAGTCCTTTTTGATTCTAGATTTTTATTTCCCTGTCTGGAAATCCATCTCTAGATATTCCACATATTCAGCTACAAGAAGCAGGTCATAAGCATTACAGGAGTTGCTACTATATCAAGCATGTGACTGTTCATCATCACTGGCTGCTGCATAATGTATGTATCTATCCATCTATGACAGTTCTTCTGTTAAAGTATGATATCAGAATTTCACTATCAGACATATAACAGTAACCTTTACTACAGTATGGTACTATGGTGCTATGGAAGTTAATGTTAGATCAATCAGTCAATCAATAAAGTTAAGTGTAACATGTATTTGTATGTGGTGTGGATGCTCAGGGTCCAGGCATGTTTTTTTCTCTGTATATGTATCATGGAAGTATGTATGTATGCATACATGTGTGCATGTATGGAAATATGTATGCATGCATATGTGTATGTGTCTGCATGCGCAAAAGGCAAATAGAAATAACAAAGCAAAGGACACAATAAAAAAAAGAAAGAAAATATAAGTTTTATACTTATATATATGTGTGTGTGTATTGTGTTTGCATGCATGCATAAATGTATGTGTAATCATTTTTGTTCATGTGCTTTATATACATCTGTGTATGTATATATGTGTGTGTGTGTATATATATATATATATATATATATATATATATATATATATATATATGTATGTGTGGTTCAGTGATTCTTGAAGGACATGAGTCAGTGATTCTTGTGTTCAATGAGTGGATGCAGTGAGGTGTGTGTGGGGGGTGGGGGTAAACAATATTTCACGCTCCAATAATCCCTAACCACATTCTCACAGCACTCTAATACTGTTCTATCAATCAATCTGCCTTCAACTATTAATCTATACTTCATACACATAAACACACACATACAAATACAAATGTACATAAACAGACATACATGCAGATATATATATATACACATATATGTTTATATGAATATATATATATATACATATATATGTTTATATGAATATATATATGTTTATATATATATATATATGTTTATATATATATATATATATATATATATATATATATATATATATATATATATATATATATATATATATATATATAGTATTAGGAAAATTCTGTAATGAATGTTGACCCACAATATTTGCATATGTATCGGTATGTCTCTTGGCTGAAAAGGAGGTCATATAACTGTCCATGCATTAATAAATTGCTCCGAAGAATCCAAACCCGGTTTGGAGGAAACAGCTGTAAGCACAATAATGTTTTGAACAGTTCTTTGATTCTTATATTTCATATATATATATATATATATATATCGGAAAAGTGTCAGGACCCCGACAGCTGAGCTCCGGCCATTTTGACAGCTATGCATAGGCTTAACCCTAGCATAACTGATATTTTTTAAAAAAAGTAGCTACCAGGAAGGAAATCTTTGAATTTTCCAAAGAAAACCTACAAAGCTCCCCCTCCTTGATAATGGATGGTAAATCTGAAAACTTTTGGGACCAATAAATTGCTGAGGAAACTGTCATTCATTCTTTCTTTTCTTATCTTTTATTTTCCTTCTCCCACTTTTTTGTTCCTATCGCATCTCTCTCTCTCAATTTCCTTCAGGCTTGTTACCTTGGTAATTCTACCCACTTGCATTTTACAGCTTTCTAAATGTATCAACTTTTCACACACACATATATATATACACACACACTCACATCTCTTTCCGCTCTCTGTCCTTCAATACACACACACACACACACACATATATATATATATGATAATCATTATCATCACTGTTTAATGTCCATTTTCCATGTTAGCATGGAAATATGTATATATGTATTGTTTATATCATCATCATCATCATCATCATCATCATCATCATCATCATCATCATATATATATTTATATATATATATATTTATATATATATATATATATATATATATATAATTTAATGTTTGGTGAAGAAACTCAATAATACTTATTCCATCTGTAAAACAAAGCTAGCGTGTCAGTTTGTCTATGTCTGGTCCATTGAACATCATGGAATTCATTTCTGTCACTTTAGTTCTTAACCTTTTCATTACCATATTTCTAATAAAAGATACTGCCTATGTTTTTTATATAATCTAGAATTTGAAGGAATTTAGTAATCTAGCCCACTTCCTCACTATTTAGCTGGTGTTTGGAGCAAAGCTTAAATGTTCTTAGTTAGAATTATGATGAAATGCTTTGGATTAACATAAACATTTTTGTATCATAGAATCAGGGGTATCTTCAGCAAATATTGCTTTATTTTCTTTGTTTCATTTTGTCTGCTTTCAGTTATACCTTTTCTTTTAACCTCAAAATTTATTTCTGTTTATTTTCCTCCTAGACGTTAAACATTGTTGATGATGATGAGTCTTAAGTTATTGGTGATGGTATCGTAAAGGACCAAGCTTCTACTAATGGTGCTGTTGTTGTCATTGTTGTTTAGCCTCTAGCCTAAATGACTAAATGAACAATATTGCTAAATGTTATTATATATTATTGTCCATACAATATAAAACATTCCTTTTTAGAGTATGTATTTCTGATTGCTTCCAATCATGAGAAGATTGGAACATTACCATTTTTTATTGTTGTTTTTTAACCAGTCTGATTTGTTTTATTTTTTATTTATTTATTTTTTTTTTGTTAAGCTCAGAACCTAATGGAGTCAATTCAAAGATTGCTATTCTCAGCAAGGAATGTTAACCAAAATATTGCCATTTCTCTTTGTGTTATCATTCATAAGATTTTAGAGAGAGGGAAAAACATGACTAGAAATTACTAGAAACATAATACTTGATAGGTAATAATATTTTGGAAGATGATAATAGCAAATTATTGCTGTACACATTTTTATAATGGAGTTTATGAACTGATACATTGTTTGACGATCGGAGATTGATTGAAACAAAACATTTATTGTGTGTAATTAACTAGAAAGTATTATTATGTTATTTTCCAAACAATAGTCAAAGTATGTGCCAAGTTTACATAATAATATATATTCATTTGTAACTATCTCATAAAATGGAATATGTAAAGTTAACCTATATGAGAAACATAAGGCAGTCAGTTGGCAGAGTTGTTAGAGCATCAAACAAATAAAATGCTTAGAAATAATTGTTCAGGCTCTCTGCACTCAAATACTTCTCAGGTCTTCTTAGCCTTTCATCTTTTGCAGGTTGATAAAGAAAGTACCAGCCTTGTGCTGGTGCAACTGTCTCACTCACTAGCTGCCACATTTTAGATGTACTGATGGATCAAATATCAATTGTGACATTTTTTCCAATTATCTGCTGTGGTTTTCCTTGCCTTTTATCCTTCCCAGGTTGATATAGTACAAGACAGGTGGAGGTACAGCCATCTTAAAGCTAGGTTTTCCCGTTCCTCTCTTTTCATTCATTTTGTTTCCTTTGAACAATTTCTCTTAACTAATTTTTTCTAATTATATGTCCAAAATATTTTACCTTTCTTTAACCATTTTGTTACCATATTTCTAATGAAAGACACTGGTTATAATTACCAGATTAATATGAAAATAGTCAAGAATTTGGAAAGATTTAGTAAAATAACTAATGCTCATTATTAAGCTGGTGTGGATTAGAAAAATAACAAACTCTCATCGGTGAATTGGCAGTATCGGTAGAGGGCCAGACGCCTTGCTTTGATGCATAGAGTTACGGCCCTTGCCATTCTGAGTTCAAATCCCGCCGAGGTTAACTTTGCCTTTCATCCTTACGGGGTCGATAAAATAAAGTACCAGTAATGTACTGGGTATTTGCTGGCCTTGTGCCAATAGTAGAAACAATTATTAAGGGTGGTGGATTGGCAGTATTTGTATATTATTGGAGAACATGCATTGCAGCATATAGTTAGAGTTCTTTACGTTCTGAGCTCAAATCCTTTCATCCTTACGGAGATCGATAAAATGAAGTACCAGTTTGCACTAGATTCGATTGAATCGACTTTCTCCTTCCCTACAAATTGGTGGCCATGTGTCAAAAGAAGAAAAAATTACTAACTTGGTGTGTGGAGCATAACATAACAAAGGTACTTACATAAAATTATGATGGAAGGTTTTTAGACTTAAAAAAAAACAACTTAGCTTTGTAGGATCAGAGATGGTGTCAGGGCTAGATTTAGACCTTGAGGTGCCTGGTGTACTTCAGGTTTGGTGGTGGTGGTGTTCGTAGACATAAAAATTAGGACACACAGCAATCCCCCAATTTTATATCTCAAAGTCAGTTTGGTGAAAGTAATTGGAAGTGAAAGGTTATACATAGAGGTATTAAATTTAAACAATCTAACTATCCTAAAACTAAAAAGCCCAGCAGAGGGCACAAATAAATTGCTATGGTTGTTTGTTGCACCCCACCCCCACCCATCCTACAGAGATCCCAGGGCAATTACCCCTTTTGTCCCCCATTAAAATCTGGCCTGTGGTGGTGTCAAGCAGTTTGGTATCAAAAAGGTTAACAGGGTCTAAAAAAAAATTCTCAAAGCTTGTATTGTCCAGAGATTATGGCAGGAAATGTCTCAGAATGCAATCAAACCTAGAACTATCTGATAGCAAAGTAATCTTCTTAACCACACAGTCATGTCTGCATCTATAGTATGGTTCCTATAAATGTGCATAGTTCTTTTCACCATGTTGGCACTGCTATTTCACAGGTGGCTGCTCCCATTTATATCAACCACGTTACAATACGCAAGTGGTTAATATTTTCAATTTGGTTTATACTTTGTCTAGGAATATCTCCACTATGTCTGTCGTAAGGGTTGGACATTTTCAGCAACACTATGCTAATTCTCATGCATAAGTATTATATCACACAGATATATATATATATATATATATATATATATATATATATTCAATGATATTAAATAAATGGAAACTATATTTATAAAACCATATTTATTCTATTATATATATTTCAAGGGTACCAAAACTTTGCTTCAGTCTCATCAGATAAAATACAAAGTTTGTTTTATAAATATTGACATAACCAGGAAGAAGATCTTAATGGTTCAAGATTTTCCTTTTGGTACCCTTGAAATATATATAATAGAATAAATATGGTTTTATAAATATAGTTTCCATTTATTTAATATCACTGAATATTATACTCCAGAAAATTTGTTGAGTGCTTTGAATCAGTTATAAACATTTATATTTGTTGAATTACCAACAAATTAAATATCCCTTTTGCTTATATATATATATATGAGTATGTATACGTACATACATATATGTATACAGACATACAGTAGTATGTATATATACATACATGTACACATATATATATGAAATTTCATTTTTTCTATATATATATATATATGTGTGTATGTAAATATATGTATGTATGTATATATATGTGTATATATATATATTATATATATATATATATGTGTGTGTAGAAAAATATATACATATAGATATGGCCTCTGGTGGTCCTTAAGGAAGCTAGGTGTTTAGGAATGACTTGTGAAGACAGGGCAAGCTTTGTACAGAGGTGCTGTCAGTAAAGTCAGGGTAGGAATGGAGTTTAGTGAGGAATTCCAGATACAAGAAGGAGTACATCAGGGTTCTGTCCTCAACCCGCTCTTGTTCATTATAGACCTCCAAACCATAACAGAGGAGTTTAAGACTGGCTGTCCATGGAAACTTCTCTATGCTGACGATCTGGTTCTTATAGCAGAATCAGTAGAGGAGCTAGAGAATAAATTCTGGCTATGGAAACAGCAGTTGGAATCAAGAGGACTGAGAGTGAACCTAGCTAAGACAAAAGTTTTGATGAGTAGAAAAGAGGACAAAACTCTGATTCCACCAGGGAGATGGCCATGTCCAATATGCAGAAAAGGAACTGGCATAAATTCTATAAAATGTACACAATGCAGATCTTGGGTACACAAGAGATGTAGTGGGATAGCAGGCAAACTAACAGGTATGAAATAGATGTACAGGGAAATTTGACAGTAGAAGTCACATTGATAGACACATTTTTCAAATGCAGGTGGGTGCTATAGAATTGGTTGATAGCTTCCAGTACCTAGGTGATCAGATTAGCATGGAAGGGAGGGGTGTTCCGAGGCCATAGTATCTAGAATAAGGACAGGATGGAAGAAGTTTAGGGATGAAGAAGGGTTTCTCTCTGCATACTAAAGGCTGGTTATATGATGCCTGTGTGAGGTGCACAATGCTGCATGGTAGTGAGACATGGGCAGCAACAGAAGAGGATATGTGACAGCTGGAGAGAAATGAGGCAAGCATGATCCGTTTGATGTGCAGTGTCAATGTGCGTGAACTGCCGAGCATGGATGAGTTGAGAGAGAAACTGTGTCTGAGAGGGATAGAATGAAGTGTGCAAGAGAGGAGACTGTGATGGTATGGACATGTGATGCGCATGGAGGATGACCGATGGGTGAAGAAGTGCCAAGAAATGCCAGTTGAAGGAAGACGTAGTAGAGGAAAACCACGAAAAGCCTGGGCGGAGGTGGTGAGAGCAGACCTCAGATCGCTGAAGCTCATGGTGGAGATGATGAAGGATCGTGACAAGTGGAAAGAGGCTGTGCTGAATAGGACCCGTTCCACCCTTGCAAGCAGGGAAAAGTGGACGTAAAATGATGATGAGGATGATGATATGCACAAACTTGTGTGTGTATATATTGTTATACGTACAAATATATGAGTGTATGTATGTATATTTCTCTACACATATTTTATCTATTACAGAATTAAAAGAAATGTTTCCCATCCATTTCTCCATGCTTGCATATATGAGATAACTACTTATTTCTTGGCACTGAAATAGTTTTAACTGCTAAATGCTACACACTATTGCTCACCACTCAAATGTGAAGTGCAATTAAAATGCAACCTCACTTTTTGTTTTTGTTCCTTCAAGCAACGAATGTGTGCAAGTAGGTGTAGGTAACTTACTCTGAGACACAATACACTACCTGAAGTGATATTTGAACTCATGGTCATGTGGGATGTGCATGGCCTAGTTGTAAGGCTGCTATATTTATGATCATAATGTTTTTTTATTGATTCCTGGACTGTGTTGTGTTCTTGATGAAAAACACTTCAATTCATATTACTTCAGTATACTCAGCTGAAAATGAGTACCAGCAATAGCTAGGGGGTTCAACCCCATGCTAGACTGGCTTCCTGTCCAGGGAAAAGTCTTGTATTCTCAGATGCTTCAGACCATGGAAACCAGGATAAGAACCGGCCTGATGAGCCTCCAGGCTTGAGACAGACTTCAGGCTTTATTTAGATTTTGGGTCCCATAACCTCTGTGTTTTCTTGATTAGCCTACACTCAAAACCATTGTGTTTCCTTCTTTCACCATCACCAGGTGTTGTTTATTCTCAGCTGATTGAATAATAGGATCACCAGCTTGTTTTTTTTTGTGCTATTCTCATCCTTGTTCTTCGGTTCTTAGCTCCTGATACAGTTGTGAAACCTGGCATGTCTTGGGCATTTTAAACTGCATAGAACCTGTCTCTGATCAGGTCTGAAAACAACTGACTTATTCCAGAAGAGATAGAGAGACCAAGAGGGAGGGCTGATCTCCAATAACTTCATACCTTTCTCATATGATTATATACCCAACCAACATCATCTGAAACCCACACCCATTCGACCTCATTGTTCCCAAACCTACTAATAATTATTACTAACAATTATAGAAATGTTTTGATTGGATTACAGATTCTTTAGATTATCAGATATCTTGTAGTATTTGCATCAGATCTATACATTGTGAGTTCAAGTCTTACTAAAGTCAATTTTTCTTTTCATCATTTTGTCTTCAAAAAATAAAGTACCTGTCAAGCACTGGAGTTCAACATAATTGACTGTTTCTCTCCCTGCAAATTTTTATTCTTCTGACTATTTTAGAAATTATTCATTACCATCCCTACCACCACCATCATATTCATCATCCTCACCACCACCATCTTCAAAATCACCACTATCATTACCATCATTGACCTCATCAGTTTTGTGTTTGTTTTTCTATGCTGTTATGGATTGGATGTGGCTTTTTGAGGCTGAAATCTGTGATCATCTCAAATTGATCTAGCTTGATCCCCAAGCAAGACAAGCTGAGCTCATGGATGATATCCAACCACCTTTCTTAGGGTCGACCCTGGGTCTCCTGCCATTTGGTTTTGCCCATAAAATCTTCCCAGCGATTCATTCCTGAGACTTTCTAACTACATGCCTGTAATATTGGAGCTGTGATGGAGAATTTGGAGAAGTAGCACCTCTATCTGGAGCAACTCACTGATTTCTGAGCAACACACTTTATTGAGTTACATTTCACCAAAGACCCATTGAGAGGAGCAGCAGCTCTAACTGAATTGACTCCCTGATCTCTGTGCTACACACTCTATCAAGTAACCCCACTCCAAAAAGCCTTCAGGAAAATAGCAACTCTACCTGAAGTGACTCCCTGATCTCTGAGCTACACACTCTATCAAATAACATTACTCCAAAGACCCTTTGGGAGTAGTGGCTCTATCTAGAATAACACCCTGATCTCTGAGCTATACACTCTATCAAGTAGCATCATTCCAAAGACCCTTTGGGAGAAGTAGCGACTCTATCTAGAGGAGGGTTTCCCAAACATTTTTCAGTCAGCGGCTCCTTTGTGCGCAAATTTTTTTGTCAACACCCCCTTGTCAAATTATATTTCAAATAAGATACTGAATTCATCTTATATCAAATGGGTACAAAACCTAAAACAAATGTGTGAACAATTCAGGGGTTGATTTAAGTTCAAACACAGAAAGGAATTCAAAACGGCAACACACTCACATACACGCAATCATATACATACAAACATACCCATACATACAAACACATACATATCAGCCACTCCCAACAGCCAGTTTCATCCAAAATTTTGACCACCATTCTTTATATATTTGCACACAAATACGCACATTCAGCGTTTTGCTTTTATTCATTTTTTTTTTCTTTTAGTTGTCTGTCACCATTCATGTTTTTTGTTTTTGTTTTTGTTTTGGGAGTTTCACTCTAGTGACACCAGTACCACATGGTGCCAGGAATTCGTTTGGTGCTGCCAAAGTGGAAAAAGTGTTTTTTAATTTTTTGAAAATTTGAAAGAAAAAGATTTGAAAGAAATAATATACATAAATTCCCACCGCCCACCTGAGTATATTCAACCCCCCCCCCCTGAAATAAAACTCCCAGCGCCCCCTTTCAACACAACAGTGCCTACACGGGGGCACTAGCCCCCACGTTGGGAAACACTGATCTAGAGTGACTCCCTGACCTCCCTCTGAGCTATACACTCTATCAAGTAACATTATTCCAAAGATTCTTCATGCTATATTATAACTTGCCTTTGTAATGTCTCTCTCATCCAATGTCCTTGTAGCATACTACTACTACTTCGAACACCACCTCCACTACTACTACCACCACTACCACCACCACCTCCACTACTACTACCACCACTACCACCACCACCAACAACAACACCAATACCACTGCTTCTACTACCACACTGCTGCTGCCATTGCCAATGCCAGCACCACACCCGCAGCCACCACCACTACTATAACCACCACTACTACTACAACAACAACCTCATCAGTATTCCAAAATGTATTTAACTCCAGATCAGCTAATGTCTAATATATAGACATTAGCTTGGATCAATTTCAACATGTTTGTCCATTAATTATCTAAATGTCATTGAAGCATCATAAAAAACACACACCAACAACCCCAACAAAAACAACAGAAACAACAACACTCAAATGATCATCTACTTAAGTATCCGTCATTGTTTCATTATTTCCTCTCAAATGCCAAATGGTTCTCTGAGACAGAAATCAGTTATGATATTTTTGTTCATTTATTGAAAAAACTATTTTCCATCCTACCAATTCTGTTTCTCTTTCTCTCTTCAGTTTTCTATTGTATATTCTATAGAATCTTTCTTTATTTTGCTGTAATATTTTTTTGTTCAGCCTTTTTATTGTTATTATTTTTATATGATTATTATATATTTATATATCTATTAATGTTTTTCATTTTCTGTCTGATATTATTATAGTGTTACCCATTTCATTTGTGTTAGCATTTTGTCAATTTGGAAGTGGTCCAGTATCATTATACCTATACAAGGGCGGTGGATTGGCAGTATTGGTAGAAGGTCGGATGCCATGCTTTGCAGCAAAGAGTTACGGCCCTTTATGGTCTGAGTTCAAATCCCGCCGAGGTTAACTTTGCCTTTCATATTTACGGGGTCGATAAAATAAAGTACCAGTAATACACTGGGATAATTGCTAGCCTTGTGCCAAAAGTAGAAACAATTATACCTATACATATCTAAATCATCATCATCATCATTATCATTGTCAATGTTGTAATGCCCACTTTCTAGCTAGACAGCAGGTCTTCAGAGAAGAAACCCCCACTCAAGCAAATGTTTCAGCCTTTAACTTTCATATGATTAGAGATGGAGGGGAAAGATGGAAAGGGAAACGGAGGAACAGCAT
>OZ024741.1:293316587-293359087 GCA_964016885.1 Eledone cirrhosa
AGATCGTCAGAAACTGTTACAAAAAATATATATAACCGGAAAATTTACAAATTCAAATTACATCATCAATAATAATATTAATATTTATATATATATATATAAGTTAAAACAATGAAATAAAAAAATCAAGTCATTAGAAATATACTTCACTGCTTTACGATCGTTTCTAGGTGATGATAATACATTGTAACTATACTTCTTTATCGATCTATGTAAGGTTAGTTACAAAATATCAGATAGGGAGAATATTTACTTACATACATATTACCAGCTGTAGTCAAAAGCAATGAAGTATATTTCTAATGACTTGATTTTTTATTCCATTGTTTTAATTTATATCATGACTCTGTTTTCCTTTTAATGTTTTATTGTTTTCCGGGATTTATTTTAACCTACAACATTTTCAACATACGGATTACATTGAGTTCTTCATGCAGACGAGACCCCACAACTTACCGTGGATATCTCTGTGTGTATATATATATATATATATATATTAATAGTAATATTAGTGAGAGTAAATTTTAATCATTTGCTAGGTGTATTTTAGCTCAATGTCTATTGAAGCAGCATGAACTCAGTCATCAGGTACTTACTATTTAAAATATCTATATCTATATTTATATATAGGTATGTGTGTATGTCTGTATGTGTATGTGCGGTGATGTTTATGTTCACTAGTTGTATATATCCTGTAACTTGGCAGCTCAACGAAAAGAGATTTATGAAATAAATACCCGACTTTAAAAGTGAAGTATGATTGACTAAATTGAGGTTGTAATCCAGTATGGCCACAGTCTAATGAATAAAACCAGATGGAGTATAAAAGAAAATATTAACAGCAAAATATGTTCATTGTATTATTCAAATAATGAAATAGTTTCTGAAAGGACATTTGTAGAAAAAAAATGAGATGAATTTCTATTTTTTTTTTTTCTAAGTGCATAATTCTTATCTGGTTAAATATACAGAAAAAGAAAGCAGTATTAGACAGAATTATAAATGTTATAAATGAGAGGAAATTGAGAGGAAGAGCAAGGACTACTAGACAAAGGAAGAACAGGGAAGGGGGTGAGAGTGACAGACTCTACACCTAAATCAGAGCAGTGTTTTGACTGCACCCCACGGACAAAATGGCAAAGGCATTTCCGCAGAGAATGGCCAGCGACACACGCTGCAACAGCCTTCCCACCTCGCAGGTCTTTTTCTTCAGATATGCTGCTCTCGATCTGATTGTATGGATGAAGTCAGCTGACTAGGATCCGAAAATACCTGAGGCCCTTTCTAAATTATAAAGAAAAGACTGGGTGAGGTGAGATAATGTTGTCTGGTGATTCTATTGGATGTGTAATGTTAATCCGTTTGATATCAAACTGTATGAAGCCAGCCCTGGTACTATGAAACAAAATTGTTTATTTTAAAAGTGTTATGAAAATGTTACAAAAAATGAAAAAAGAATGAGATAAATGGAGACGACTTGTCTAAGCCATGCAAGCTTGGAAAAGTGGATGTAAAATTGGTGATGATGAATAGGATACTAATAAGTTTACTGTGAAAGGGGAAAAATGATGAGTATTACAGTTGTTTCATAAATGGAACAACATAATCATAATTATTCTACTGTTATTGATTAGCCAGAGTTTAGCTCTGATTAAACAAATCAAGTCATTGCAACCTTTTTCTTTTTAGGAGAATATCTCATCACATTTTTAATGTTCCCGTATCTTTCTCAAGAGAGTAAGGTGTTATTTGAAGGAGTTTAGTTGCTTTTTCTTGCAGGTCAAGTGACTGACCCCTCAGAGTCTGATAATACATATATAATATGAACCAATCAAGTACAATGTTATATGTGATAAAAGGTCAGAGACTGAGATGTTTTGTTGAACTTTGTGAGGGTTTGAAATAAATAGATGACATTGTAAGCTGATTAACCTGAGTGTGGAAGTCAAGCATTAAAGAACCACCAACCCCTAAACACTAACATTGAGCTCAACCAATAGCATGTTATGGTGGTAGTGGTGATGAGTTGGTGTGGGTTTGAGTGGATTTTAGGTTCAGTGAGGTGTGTAGTAAGTAGCACAAGAATTACATGGAGGAAGAAAAGGGTGAGAGGTAGAAGAAAGAAAGAAAAGAATCTGAAAGAAGGGGGCAGGAGGAGGATGAAGGATGAGGGGGAAAGAAGAGGAGACCGTACTACTGACAAGGACACATGTTGTCCTGCAAAACCTCTCAAAATGCCAGGATGGTAATGGCTAGAATGACTTTGATCACAGGTTTGTTGAAAGTAAACCGATTTAAAGATGGCAGCAGATAGTAAAAGTGAGAATGTGATGAACTATTTGTATTTGTCTTAACATACTTATAGTTATATTGAAATGGTGAGAAGTATTTGCTTGAAAAAGTTTATAGCTGCATTGAAATATGCATTAAAAGCTGTTTTACCATATTTCTAATAAAAGACACTGCCTATAATTTTGAAATCAGTTTTAAAGTAATCCAGAGCTGGAAAGAATTAATAATATAATTAAATGTCTAGTTATTAAGATGGTGTTTGGAGCATATCTTAACAAAGGTTTTTGCATAAAATTATAATTGTTTCTACGTTTGGCACAAGACCAGCAATTATCCTAATGTATTACTGGTGCTTTATTTTATTGACACCATAAGGATGAAAGGCAAAGTTAACCTCGGCAGGATTTGAACTTAGATCATAAAGGGTCATAACTCTTTGCTGCAAAGCAAGGCGTCAGACCCTCTACCGATACTGCCAATCCACCACCAAAATTACAATGGAAAGTTTTTATATGTATATGTACATATATAGCATCATCTTCATCACTACTTTCCACTCTCTCTCTGCTCATGTTTAAATATATATGTGAGTGTGTGTGTGAACTGTCCCAGGCCCAATAAGGTCTAGAGCTGGTTCTATTGGTTGGGGAACAAAATCTTGAGTCATGTATTTCCTTTTTGCATGTTTTGTTTATGAATGGCAGCAATATCATCCTCAAATCAAACATTAAAAAGGTCATATTGGTTAATATAGTTCTACACGTTTATTTATAAGTTTGTTGGATCAGAAGTGGTTTGGGACAGGATAACAACAACAACTCTGCTAAATCAACGATGGGCTCTATATACAGTTGTTGAACATAACAGTCAAATCTTCAAATTACAACCTACCATCATCAAAAACAAACAACACATTAGATAATATACAGTGCTTATGGAGGAAAAGACAGAATAATAATAACTGAAGTATCTTTGATTAGGGTAACTGCTATAACATCAATAATGAAAATATTGCAAAAATGATTTTGACCAGTATAATCTCCAAATTAGACTTCAATATCTGCTAAAGATAAAAACAGACATAAATAGAAATTCAAACGAAAATTAAAGACAGGAGAACACTTTAATTAATCAATGATATCATATGAAGTTTTCCTTTCTAGTTTCAATAGTGAGCAAATTGTAGACTCGTTAGTCTCTAAATTGCTTGCAATTAATTTCTCATAAATTGCCATAGAATATGAGGAAGTATTTGTTGTGTCTGGGATGAAAGCATATTATATATCATGAAAGAAATTATGAGCAAAGTGGTCTGTTGTTTAATCAAGGCAATAATTTGGTTGTTCTGTATCGTTAATTTAACTATGATGTGCTTCTGAATTCTTTCATCTCTCTTATTTGTCTACAAAAAATTGGCATTCTGTTCATTCTCTCTCTCTCTCTCTATTTTACTCAGTTTACTCAGCTGTAGAAATGAGATGATAGGGACTGGGGTCCATATCATTCCACTGCAAAGTGGTCGTGGAGGTGCCACGGCAAAAAAGCACCCAGCACTCACTGTAAATGAGGTTGGTGTTAGGAAGGGCATCCAGCTGTAGAAATCAAGCCAGAATTAGTTCCCGTCCCACCCTTGCAAGCAGGGAAAAAGCGGACGTAAAATGAAATAATGATGATGATGATGATATATATTATATATATATATATATATATATATATATATATATATATATATATATAAATACATACATACAAATATATATATACATATGTATATATATATATATAAATATATATATATACACACGTATATATGTATATATATATGTATATATATATATATATATATATATATATATATACGTATATATGTATATATTCCCTTTTCTCTCCCGCTTTTTTTAAATGTCTTTCCACCACTCCCATACACACCCTCGGAACTCTCTTCCTACCCACTTTTCTCCTGATGAAGGGCTTATGCCCGAAACGTCGTTCCCCACCCCCCACTCTCTAAAGCGTGAACCTAATAAACTAATATTTGTACTGCCTCTGTTTTTGTTCCTAAGATTTAACTATATATATGATGGCTGCCCCTCGTTATCGAGTATGGCCATTGCACGAGGAGAAAAAAAAAAAAATAATAATAAATAAATAAAAAAGAAAATAAAAATAAAACAAAGAAATATATATATATATATATATATATATCATCATCATCATCATCATCATCATCATCATTTTACGTCCGCTTTTCCCTGCTTGCAAGGGTGGGACGGGTCTTATTCAGCACAGCATCTCTCCACTCGTCACGGTCCCTCGTCATCTCCACCGTGAGCTTCAATGATCTGAGGTCTGTTCTCACCACCTCCGCCCATGTTTTTCGTGGTCTACCTCTACTACGTCTTCCTTCAACTGGCATTTCCTGGCACTTCTTCACCCATCGGTCATCCTCCATGCGCATCACATGTCCATACCACCTCAGTCTCCTCTCCTGTACACTACATTCTATCCCTCTCAGACACAATTTCTATCTCAACACATTTATGCTGGGTCGTTCACGCACATTTACACTGCACATCCAACGGAGCATGCTTGCCTCATTTCTCTCCAGCCGTCGCATATCTTCTGCGGTAGCTGCCCATGTCTCACTACCATGCAGCATCGCGCTCCTCACACAGGCATCATACAACCGGCCTTTCGTACGCAGGGAGAAACCCTTCTTCGTCAACAGAGGAAGCAGCTCCCTAAACTTCTTCCAACCCGTCCTTATTCTAGATACTATGGCCTCGGAACACCCTCCTCCCATGCTAATCTGATCTCCTAGGTACCGGAAGCTATCCACCACTTCTATAGCGCCCTCTCGCATTTGAAAAATGTGTCTATCAGTGCGACTTCTACTGTCTAATTTCCCTGTACATCTACTGCATACATATTTCTCCCTACCTGTTAGTTTGCCTGCTATCCCGCTACATCTCTTGTGTACCCAGGACCTACATTGTGTGCATTATATAGAATTTATGCCAGTTCCTTTTCTGCATATCGAACATGGCCATTTCCCTGACGGAATCAGGGTTTTGTCCTCTTTTCTACTCATCAACACTTTTGTCTTAGCTAGATTTACTCTCAGTCCTCTTGCTTCCAACTGCTTTTTTTTTTTTTTTTTTTTTTTTTTAAATGACCATGCTGTAAAATGGAGGGGTAGAGAGGGCCCTTGTATATGTATATATATATATATATATATACATATATATATACATATACACACACACACATACACATATACACACACATATATATATACACACACACATATACATTAATAACAATAATAATAATAATAATGATTTCATTTATTAGCCACCAGGGCCGACATGTAGGGGACAATACAAAGACAGGGACAGTGGGGGTTTACAATAAGGTGGAGTAAAAGTGCACAATGGCAAGACTAATTTAACAATGAAAATATAAAAATATAAAATAAACTATGCATAAATATAACAAAATAAAATTCCCCGATAGGAGGTGTACGACCCTGGGGTGCTTCAGGTACCCCACCAATCCTGAACCACCCTGCGCTTCTAGGTCACCCAGGGAGAGCACCCCTCTCCTCAAGTTAGCTAGCCTATAGGCGCATGGTCAGAGTAGGCCCATTCACACAAGCCATTCTCACCACATTCACCCACCTTTTAGCAAATGTACTGGGGGGGCAATCCCAGAACACGCCTGCCTACATCATAAACCGACTTTTTATGGGTCGGCCAATCCTCACCAAGATCTGCAGCCTGCATAGCTTCTTCCAATGTCCTCTTCACATTTTTATCCTTAAGACGAGCAGCATTCAATCTTTTGGGCAGGGCAACACCAGGAGCCCGGATTTTACGTTTAGTGATTAGTTTCACTTTTGCGCGTACCAGGCGCTGGTCCGTCCAGCACTCAGCTCCACGAAGAGCACGAACACACTGCACATCCTGTCTGTCACGCATCCTGACTAGGACGTAGTCCAAAAGATGCCATTCCTTAGATGCAGGATGCATCCATGTGGTCTTGAATTTGTTCTTTTGTTGGAACATGGTGTTGGTAACACACAGATCCAGCTCCTCACACATCTGCAGCAGGAGCATACCATTGTTGTTACACTTTCCCACCCCATGCCTTCCGATTACCTTCCATGTGTTAAAATCCCTACCCACACTAGCATTAAAGTCACCAAGCACGATGACTTTGTCTGCCTGAGGAATATTTCTTAAAACACCTTTCAAGGCATGGTAAAAGGACACTTTTTCTTGATCGACAGAATTCATAGTTGGAGCATACACACTCACCAGGGTCGCATATCTTCCTTTGTCCAGCGGAATTCTCATGGACATAAGACGCTCACTAATCCCTACTGGGAATTCTTCTAATTTATTCACAAGTACAAGTGAACCTAATAAACTAATATTTGTACTGCCTCTCTGTTTTTGTTCCTAAGATTTAACTATATATATATATATACACACGTATATATGTATATATATATATATATATATATATATATACATATATATGTATATATATATAATCATCATCATCATTTCATTTTACGTCCACTTTTCCCTGCTTGCATGGGTGGGACGGGAACTGATTCTGGCTCGATTTCTACAGCTGGATGCCCTTCCTAACACCAACCTCATTTACAGTGAGTGCTGGGTGCTTTTTTGCATAGCTCCGCTGGATGTGTAACAGTAATATACGTGAACGGCAAAGCATAAACGAACTAAGGAAAAAATTAGAGATAAGAGGGATCAGATGTTGTTTACTCGAGAGAAGGCTGCGTTGGTATGGACACGTGATGCGCATGAAAGTCGATAGCTGTATTACAAAGTGCAGGGCAATAAAGATAGACGGTAGCCACGGAATAGGCAGACCTAGAAAAACATGGGATGAGCTGATAAACTCCGACCTCACACACTTACACCTCTCCAAGACAATGTCACTGGACCGTGACCTTTGGCGGTACTCAGTAACAGAGAAGACCCGCCTTGCCAGTAGGCATCTCTAACAAAATACACCCCTCCCGCCGCCACCCCCACCCCATCCACACCACCCCGTTCTATGTAAAGTTATGTTGGTGCCGCGCCATCCAGGCCGAAACAAATGAGATCGTGTAGGTGTCACGACAAAAAAACACACAGTCCACGCTGTAATGTGGCCGTGTAGGCAACACGGTAAAAACCTCCCAGACCCACACTGTAAATGTGGTTGGTGTTAGGAAGGGCATCCAACTGTAGAAAACCTGCCAGACAGTCCTATGCGAGCAAGACAATCACTCTTGCCTCAAGTGGGACTACCCCCGTCCAAACCCATGCAAGCGTGGAACACGGACGTTAAACGTTGATGATGATGATGATGATGATGATGATGATATATATATATACATATATATATATATATACATATAAACATACATATATATATATATATATATATATAAACATATATATATACATACATATATTTATATATACATATATATAATATATATATATATATATATATATATACATATATATATATACATGTATATGTATATATATATATTATATATATACATATTATATATAAACATATATATATATATATACATGGTGGCTGCCAACTCGTTTTCGAGTACGGCCACTACTTTATATCCATGTAGGAGAACCCCTACTGATGCGCTGAACGAGTGTGACTTTTTAGTCCAGCCAGCGACTTGAAAGCTCTGGTACAAACACTACACTTGTGACAATTATTGACACATAGTGCTGGGCCCATGGTACCATGTGACGACAAATGCAGAGAGATCTCCAGATATAAAGCAATGCCTGTGCCGTGAAGCTTTTATAGTGAGCAAAGGCACTGCACAAAGCCAGTCCCACTCTCTTAACCAAGATGATATTTACCAAAAAGAAGAACAAGTCAACATCATTGGATACCATCAGGGTTGCAGGTGTTATATCAGAGTTTTCCTTCTCCTAGAATTCTGCCTTGACAAAGGCTAAGGGGTCATCTCTCCCGGTGATTTTGGATGGCCATTGACTCTTAAGAGCTCCTTTGCCTTTTGACAGGTTTTGTTTTTAGTCCTGCAGGATGTCCAAAGTCACCCTCCTCACCAAGAAACCTTGGTGGGGTTGCCAGTTTAGTCGCCAACGACCCGACCATGGGACAGGTTGTACTGGAATACATGTTACCAGTAGCACCAACTGGTGACCTGACATATATATATACACACACATATATATATACACAGGCTGTGGACGATATTTGTTTGCAATTTCCAACTTCAAATTTTATGCAAATTTTTTTTACTTCCGTTGTCACTTTTATCTTCATAAAAACAGTGACTATATTTCCATTATTTATTTTCAGAATAATTGATTATAAATAATTTTGAACCTCCAAATTTGTGGAAGAGACACGGAGTTCTTCTTGGAGTTCGCGCAGGGAGGACAAATAAGACCAGAAGATCAACTCCCAGAACAACAGGTGGCTCGCTGTCTCATCCAAAGACGTGCCCAGAGTCATGCAGACAAAGTTTTCAGCGACAACATTGGTCTTGTGTGTCGTCGGCAGTCAAGGTGATATCATGCCACCTCACTTCTTCCCAGAGGGCTTCAAGCTGAACACCGATGGCTACATCCGCGTTCTGAGTGAGGTAGTATATCCCTGGATCGACCAGGTAGCTGCAGGTAGGCTGTACGTGTGGCAGCAAAACTCAGCGCCCTGCTATACCAGCTGAAAGACCCAAGCCTGACTGTCAGAGAACTTCGTCGACCACACTTCACCTGACATCTGGCCTCCCAGCTCGCCTGACTGCAACCCCCACGACTTCTTTGTGTGGGGTGCAGTGGAACGAGACGCCAACAGATCTAGCTGCAATACAAAAGACGATCTGAAGGCCAGGATCACAAGTGCCTTTAGGGCCCTAAGTCGGGGGACAGTGACGGAGGCCTATAGCCAGTTCCGAGGCAGCCTTGAGGCCTTCATCAAAGCAAATGGCGGGTCTATCGAGTGAGATCAAAAGAACAAGTCATGAAGACAAACTGACCCAAGTTTGATAAATATATCTTAAAATATAAAACTACTGTGTTATTTTTTCCTGGACAGTAATCTTGAGAAAACAGATATCATCCGCACCCTGTATATATATATATATATATTTATATATATACATATATATATATACACACACACACATATATATATATATATATATATATGCATATATATATATATACACACACACACACATATATATATATATATATATATGTATATATATATATATATATATATATATATATATATATACACATGTAAAATAGCTGATTGACATCTAAACTTTGGCTACACTAAATTTTTTATTTTCCAAAACACATTAAGGAAAAAAAAATCTGAAAATCAATATAAATAAATTAAAAAAGAATTGAATTGGATGGATTTTGTTTCCTGTGTTTAATGATCTGATGCAGCATATTAGTATAGAAATGAATGAATAAATGAAATTTTTTTCTAATATCTCTCATTTTTTCTTTTAATATTTCACTTTGTAAATGACCCTATAGCATCAGATTTCATTTTCAACTGTTCTTTTAACTTGTATAGTTCCCCCCCCCTCTTCATTCTATTATAGTTCCATTCATATCTAGGATGCATTATAGCAGTTGTCCTAAAACTTATTTTATTATGGAAGTCTTACAGTGTTTTCCTAAACGATGTGGAACCTATACCTACATTTTGTGGATATTCCCCATCATCCTAAATGAAACAAATTTGTTTTAGTGATAGCATATGAAAAACAAATTAAAGTATAAACAGTTAATATCACATTACAACTCTTTCTCTGTGTCTATCAAATGAGAAAGTCTGTACATTAGTTAAGTTAAAGTCTGTTCTAAACTGAAGGCTTATCAGGCCAGTGTTTAACCCCAGTTTCTTTGGTGCTGAGCGACTGAGAGTACAAGACTCTTCCTGGACAGAAAACCAGTCTATCACAGGATTAACTCCCCACCTATTGCTGGTACTCATTTTCAGCTGAGCGTACTGGAACAATGTGAAATAAAATGTATTGCTCAAGAACACAATACAGCACTCTGTCCAGGAATTGAACTAGCAACATTATGATCATAAGAATAAACATCCTAACCATTAAAATCTGTACTTGGTTGTTTGAAATAGCAGTCAAATATTTAATATGAAATACAAGGTTTGATGATCACAAGTGAAATATCTTTAGACATACGTCTCTTCATTTTGGAACTCGGGATTAATCCCTTCCATTCTAATTTTAATAAGACATTAAATTAAAAAATATTATTTTAGAAAATTTATAAAAAAAAATCTTTATTGAATTTTTTTAAAAGACACATTATTTTGTGGAGCGACAGAATATATTTCCTTGGAATCCACATTAAAAAACACTGCCTTATTGTCATATTAACTCTTATCAACTGCATGAAATCACATTAGCAAACTATGAAGCAGCAATATGGCAGCATCACATTGAAAATTAAAGTTTTTATTTTAGTGTACTACAAATGTTCACAAAGATATGTCAACTAGCAAAGCTACTATGGAATTAATATACCCGTTTTTAAATATTTTCTGCTAGATCATTGCAGGAGTTAAATTGATCTCAGCACTTGACTAGTACTTCACATTTATCAATGTCTGATGGATAAAAGAGAAAGATGATCTTAGTGAGATTTAAACACAGTATATCAAGAGCTCTCAATAAACACCATAGGTATTTTTATTCAGTACTCCAACAATTCTACATTTGCACCCATGTTTCCAGCTTCAAAAGTGCTAAAAATACCACAGAATTCTTTAATTGAGAATCTTTTTATTAGAAACTCAGCTTCATCTGTTCTATTTTGGTGACAGTTCTCGTCATATGCATGTTGTGCTACTCTAACTTTAAACTTTTTGATACCAAACCAAATGAAATTGTCCATGAATCTATGATACAAAACTTTGTTTTTAAAGGTTTGTATTTATGTGAAACCGTCTTATCATAATACTACGTAAGAAACCTTGTTAAGTTATGCTCCAGACACCAGCATAGTAATAAAACATTAGTTATATTCCTAAATCTCTTGGGATTCTTGTTTATTTTCAAATTCAAAAAACATCACAGGTAGTGTATTTCATCAGAAAAATGGTAATAAAAGGGTTAAATTAGAAAGTCTTAATCACTGACGTCCTCATTATATAAGAGAAACAGTTCTCTAACATTCCTAATGTTTATTCTCAACATTTTCAGCTCTCTTTTACTCTTTTCTCTGCTCCAGCCAACTGGCTAAGGCCATGCTCTGTCACTGCCAGCTGTAAGCAAAGTTAAATACCATCTAACCCATGCTAGCATGGAAGATGGACGTTAAACGAAGATGATGATGATGATAATTAAATAATTTCTTCTATGGGTCATTCAACATCCTTTCAGAGTTGATAGAATATGGGCAATAGATTGACAGAATTGTTAAAGCATTCTACAGGGTACATAGGAGAATTTGTTCCAGTCTTTGAAATATGAGTTCAAATATTATTGTGGCCTACTTGAGTGATTGATTTTAGCAGTCAGCCTCTTTAACAGCCACCACCTGGCTCTTGGATGATTTTAGCAAAATCAATCCTGCTGCAAACAGGGGTGTAACTAGGGAAAATAGCATCTATGGCAAGCAGTGAAATAGCACCTTTGCTATGATGTATGCCTGTGGTCATGCAGTTCCCAGCAGTGTATTTTTGCCCATGGGCCTAATAATTTATATAAATGGTTTAATGATCCAGCCAACACAGTGCTTCTCATTCATGATAGTCAAAGACATCATATATCTGAAGAAGTTTCTTTATTCACTCTCCAATGAGAGCTTGTCTGACTTTAATAGAAAGTGTTCCTTGTCTAAGTGACAACCTCCTTCAAGTGGTGTCCAGGACACATATCATGCTTGCCATGCCCTAGTTATGCCTCTGGCTGCAAACACTCAAGCCAGGTTTTCCATTTGAGGAACTCTTTCTTCTCTTGTACACATCACTTAAAAAAATCCTGGAAATTATCTGGGGCACTTCCCTTTCCACTCCGCCTAAAACAAAAAAAAACAAAAATGTAATTCTTTTTCTTCTGAAACTAAGCTGTTATTTGATTGAAATTTCTAGTAAAGGAATTTTCATTGAACTATGACTGAACTGGTTTGGAGATATTTTCTGGATTAAATTTATTTCTTCATAACACTTTCTTTCTTTATTTCTTATAACATCTGTTTTATTTAATCTTTCATCTTATTATTAGTCTTCTTTCTTCCTTCCTTCACAGTTTGTTATTTTCAATCTCACTTTTTTTTAGTCTGCATCTGCTTTTCTTTCTGTATTCTACCTTTATCCTATCTTTCTTCTTCTGACTTTTCATTCAGTCTTCTGTCTTTCTAGAGTTTTTTTCTCATTTTTCTTCTCATCAAAATAACTGTCACTGCCATTGTCAGCATCAACCACATTGTCACTATCATCATTACCCCCCCCCCCTTCATTATCATCACACACAACTTTATCACCACAATGTAACAATCATGATCACTACCACCACCACCACATAATCATCATCATAATTGAAGTCATGGTCATCATGTCATAATCAGCAGTTTTCTCTCTTGTATTTATTACATGAAATGGTAGAAAAGGATAAAGGATTATATAAGAATCTATTAGATTCCTTGGAAAGAAACCAGCAATGGAAGAGAAAAGGGTGGCAGTGAAGAAGGCCCATTAAATTGCTATATAAAACCAAAATAATAATAAAAAGTCAAGCACACATTAAATTATATTAGAGAATTACAGAAGGAAATAATCTACATCAATAAAACCAGAAATGGAAATCATAAAATATCAGAGAATCATTGTCTTTTATTTTTATTATACCTTGTTAACCCATTTCCTTATTCTATGGTGGAGTGTACACCACCATCATAGTTTTATGTCTGTGTTCCATACTAGCATGGGTTAGATGGGTTGTCATATTCTGTGACTAGATATGACAGATAACCACACTTCATCCTCATATGTTCCAGTGTGGCATGGTTTCTACAGCTAGATGCCCTTCCTAGTGACAAGTGTATACTGGATACTTTTTATTGTGGCACCAACGTTATCATTTTACAGAGAGGGCTGAGTGCATTTTATTAGGGCACTACCACTACCATTATACAGACTGATCTGTGTGCAAGTTATAATGGTACCAGCACTATCACTTTACAGAGTGGGCTGGGTGCATTTTATCATGGCACCAGCACTGCTACTGTACAGTGTCTACTGAGTGCATTTAATCATGGCATCAGTATTTACACTTTACAGAGTGGGCTGGTTAATAATAGAGGCAAAAGCACAATGCAAACTCTGTGTATGTTTACGTGCATGTATGGCTCAAACTCCTAAGATGGTGCATTTGATTCCTGATTGTGTCCTTGTATAAGACACTTTATTTCACCTTGCTCTAGTCCACTCAACCGGAAAAAATGAATTGTTACTGCACTTGAAAAGCCCATCCTGGGAATTACATTATGGTTACACATGTCTCTGGAATGTTCAGTCACTTGCATATTAACTTCATAAACACTCTTTTCTGTTGGTCAAATATGTAGGACAATCATTGGAATTGACAGAGGTTGAACATATATCCATAAGTGTGTGTGTGTGAATATATATATATATATGTATATATATATATATATAGGAAGCACAAAGTAGACACTGTATGCAGACACAGTGCCACAGCAACAGAAGCTCCCAGTTAACATTATAATGTGGTTGGTGTTAGAAAGGGTATCCAGCCATAGAAACTAAGCCAAAATACAGATCCGTATGAGCAAGATGTGGTCTCTGGACCTGACTTGACACATAATGTGATAACCCGTCTTACCCATGCAAGCATGGAAAATGGGCGTTAAAGGATGATGATGATATAGTAACATATACATAGCAACACTGTTTCTCTCTCTCACCTTGAATTCTATCACTCAGTTTTTCACTTCACATTAGTATGGGGATGACAATTTAGCTTGTGCAGTGTGGATGCCATGAGAAAATGCATCAAACCACTTGTACGCACTGTCTGTTGGATGTAATTAAAATTCAAATACCTAGCCTTGTTACACATAGTATCAAACTATCTGAGAAATATGTTAAGTGCATATGTGTCTGTAGAATATGCAACCACTTACACTATAATTTAACCCTTTAGCATTTAAACCAACTGTACCTGGCCAGAATTCTCTCAAACCAGCTGTAACTGGACACTCATACCGATGTTAAGGTATGGTTTTCAAAATAAATAATCTCAAAATCTCATAGATTCAATATTATGTGAGATAATTATGTAAGATAAATCCTTTACCACAAAAATATAATAGTATTTATAAGTAATGTAAATGCTGAGTATGGGTGGGGAGTTCTACTTCAAATCATATCAAGCAAAGACCACAGGCTTCAGCTATGCAAAGAGTTTGAATAAATCAGGAGTGGCACTAATGGCACCAAAACTCTTTATATACCAATTCAAGAATGAAATAGATGGTAATAAGATAAGTGATAATAAATTTATATGAAATACAGAAAAAATGTTAAAAAAAGGAAGTGGTGGCAATAAAATATCTGACAATAAATGAGATAATAATGTCAAATAAATGAGATGGTAATAAAAGAACCTATAAAAATATTAAAATGAAGGAAATTGACAACATTAAACAAGCCTTAAATTTAAAGAGCTCAAGGTCATATTCTGCATGAAAACAATGTGCAGAGAGTTTATTCCACAATTTAACCTGGGTTGGGATGAAAAAAGACCTTTGTGCATGGAACTTACAGCATGTCTGTCAGATATCCAGGAAACATGGACATAAAGATTGTTCTAGAATATTCAGTGATAAAACTGACAATCCATTCATTATATTTCTCTCTCTGTCTGTCGCTCTCTCTCTTATATATATATATATTTGAGAAAAGAATCCCATGTTGCTAAAATCATACAAAATGAATAAAATATATGGGTGAAGACAACGGAAAAATAAATGAAACACAGGCAGTTTCATCTCAATAGTTGATTGCCGGAGATACATTGTTTCATTGCTTTAAGATCGATACAACTGGCTGTAGTGCACATGGGACAGTAACAAATGGACACAAGACAAATGATTGATCTTTCAACTTTAAATATATATATATTGTGTGTATGTGTGTTGGACCTCCATCAGTTTTAACAGTGAGTTTTCCAGTGGATTGAATCAACTGAAAGTAATGTACAAGTGGCTGAGCATTCTACTGGCACATGTACCCTTAATCTAATCCTCAGGCAGACTCAGCATCACACAATGGGTGATAATAGCAGAACCTTCGAATTACATGTAGAACTCACCTTTGCCAGCTGAGTGGACTGGAACAATGAGAAATATAGTATCACCACACCACCGGGAATCAAACACATGACCTTATGATCATGAGCCAAACTACCTAACCATTAAGCCATACACCTTCATCCACACACACACACATATATATATATATAGAGAGAGAGAAGTGGGGGAAATAGTTTGCAGTCGATGAATAAAAGAAGAGCAGTATGACTGAAAGAATTCAATTGCAAATACAAGAGGCTGAAATGGAATTCCTCTGCAGGGCCTTTAGTGTAATGTTACTCAATAGACTGCATAGCTCAGAGATCAGAGAGTCACTCCAGGTAGAACCGCTACTTCTCCAAATTGAGAGATCACAGCTCTGATACTATGGACATGTGGTTAGAATGAATCAGGAAAGAATTTCAGGAAAGATTTTATGGGCAAAACCAACAAGCAAGAGATTCTGGGGGTGGACCCTGAGCAAGATTGTTGGATAATATTCATGGTCTTGGCTGTTCTCACTTGGGGATCCAACCGGATCAGTTGGAAAAGGTTGCTTCTGACAAGACCCACTGGAAAGTGTGTTGGAGGATTCTGCTCCCATGACCCTCTCAGGAATACTTGGGCAAAGAAGAAGAAGGAACGATCAACAAGATCACAAATCTCAATTACTAACAGAGTGGGGGCAGGAACTTGTCAAATCAGACCAAGGAATCAATGTTTCCATTGGTCTTTCCACAATTATTAGGAGCAGTGATTTCAGTAGTATTGTTCAGCTGTTGCTCTTGATCTATGATCAAAGGTAAATAAAAATAGGATGTTGACATTGGAATTACCAAAGTCTGGGCTGCAATAACAAAATGGAAACGATGTGGAAGTCAGATCTACTAAGAAAAATTAAAATATCATTCTTCAGAACATTTGTTGAGTCAGTATGGATCAGTTACATGGACCCTGGCACAAGCACTTGAGAAAACACTAGATAGTGCATCACTAAAATGCATATGGGTGTATGAAATATAAACTGGTGTCAATGTATTACAAATGAAAATTTATATGGAAACTTGCCCAAGATACCTACTACGGTTATTCAAACATGGTCATGATTTGCAGGACATTGCTGGAGAAGTCAGCAGGAAGTTATACACAAGCTACTATTATGGGAACCAACTCATGGGAGATGCAGTAAAGGAAGACCTGTTCAAACCTTTATTGATCAACTCTCAGATGACAAAACCTTTGTAGGGAGTAGTTGTCAGGTGTAATTGAAAATCGTGAATTGTGGAGATACTTTGTCAGAAATGTTCATCTGTGGTCAGAATGATGATGATTATTTAACCCATTAGCATTTACATTACTCTATATTTACTATCATATTTTCATGGTAAAGGATTTACCTCACATAATATTGAATCTATGTAATTTTGATATTATTTATTTTGAGAACAATACCTTAACATTAGTATGAGTGGCCAGTTATGGCTGGTTTGAACAGAAGGAGGTGAGAAAATTCTGGCCAGATATGGCTGGTTTAAAGGGTTAAGGTGTTCCATCTGTAACAATTACCTATTTTACAGAGTCGATAGAAGAAAAAATATACATAACTATTGATATGAAGGTCAATTTGAATTTTGCCGTTAAAAATGATGTACATGAGGGTTATTGAGGTATTATTATAGTGATGGTAATGATGTTAATGATGGTAGTATTATGTTGATGATGGTGGTAGTGATGGTGGTGATGGTAGTGGTGGTGATGGTAGTGATGGTGGTTATGATATTGGTCAATGTTATAATTGTGTTCATTGTATTTGTGGTTATGGCAGTGTTGATGAAGGTGGTGGTTTTTGTAGAGATGGTGTTTGTGGTTGTAGTGGTGGTGGTGGTGGCTGTAAAGATGGTGGTAGTAGTGGTGGAAGTAGTGTTGGAGAAGGTGGTGAAGATTGTAGAAATGGTGGTTGTGTTAGTAGTGTTGTTGGTGGGTGGTGGAAGTGGTGTTGGTGAAAGTGGAGTATAGTTGGTTGATTGAAATATAAGAATGGAAGACAGTAGCTAAAATATCTCTTAAGTAGAGGCTTTAAGATGCCTATAACTCTGACTGTTATCTTTCCATTTCAGATGAACACTGGACAAATATAACTGACTTTTATAAACCTCTCTCTTTCTCATATATTTATATAGTATGTGTGTGTGTCTATATATATATGTGTGTGTGAGTAAATATACATATATATATAAATATATATACATATCTATGTATAAAACCCGATGGTTGTTTATATATTGTCACAGCTGTTTCAACACTCATTCTGTGACTTACACAGTGACTGGGTTTTTATTTTATGTCCTCCTTTGTTCTGTCCTATACCATCCTGTGTTTGTTTTTGTGTGTTGTGTGTTGAGAAACACAAAAACAAAAAACAAGATGGTTTGGGACAGAACAAAGAAGAGACACAAAATAAAAACCAAGTCTCTGAGGAGGTTTCAGAATGTGTGATGAAAGAGCTTTGACAATATATAAACCATCCAGTTATCGAACCAACCAGCCAACCAGAAATTTATAATAAAGTGAAAACCAACAGGTGCGTGTGTTTTTATTGGCAGCATGACCCTCCCAAAGTATAACAATACACGCACGTTTTCAGATAAGAAATCTTGCAAAACAAATTGAAAAATGAAGTATATATATATATATATATACACACATATGTGTCTGAGAGACCTTATTATGCTCATACATTCCATATTTGTCATGGTTTCTATGGCTGGACACCCTTCCTATCACAAACTACCTTAACTACCTGTGATGATACATTTTATCGAGGTATCACCTCTAGAGAGATTATCATTTAAGTACATACTTTAAGGTGGAAAAGTCCTTATTTTCCTTTCGTTACTGTTTTACAGTTTGTAAACTAAAGCAAAATTCGTTCCAAGTAATTAGGACTTTTCCATCTTAAGTATGAAATTTTTCTTAAATATTCTGTGCTTTATGTACAAAATACTGTTTCTCAAATGATATATGAGAGAGAGAGATGTATGTATGCATACATGTGCAGCACATCTTTTCATGACTTATAATAGGTAATGTAATACGTGTCTCCTCACGCAGCTGCCTGTCTCCTCATTTAGTTCATATCATGCACTGAATATATATGCAGAAAGACAATCTAACTTTCTACTGCAGAAGACTTTTTTCTATATTATTATTATATTTGTTTGTTGCTGTTGTTGTTATTGCAGCAACAGTGATGATATAACTTCTTTTATTGGCCACAAGGACTGAAGACTTTAGAAAGAGTACATATTTAAAAACAAACAAGGAAAAGGTGTGGTGTTTTGGCTGTATTACATATAGTAAAAGGGCGGCATCAACAATAAAGACACATTAATAGGTAGTAGTAGTAGTGGTGGTGATTTATTTGGTGGTGGTAGTCATAATGATTTCTACTTTAGGCACAAAGGCCAGTAATTTGAGGATGTGGGGTAAGTAGATTATATCGACCCTAGTTCTTTACTGGTGCTTTATTTTATCAACACTGGAAGGATGAAAAGCAAAGTTAACCTTGGTGGAATTTGTACTTAAAGATCTGGAACAAAAACTGCTAAGCTTTTGTCCGATGATCGACCGATACTGCCATTCCTCTGCCATAGTGTTAATAATAATAGTAGTTGTAGTAATAAATATTTCTACTTTTGGCACAAGGCCAGCAATTTGAAGGGAAGGAGAAATTAGATTAGGCTGATTCCAGTGTGTTATTGGTACTTTATTTTATTGATCCCATAAGGATGAAAGACAAAGCTAACCTCAGAGGGAGTAGTTTTAGTAATGATAATCACCCTTTTATGACCCTGTTTATAATGAAATAATCTCTATTTCAATTAATCAATGAATAGTTTTGAGAGCTTTCCTAACATTATTAACTGATTTGATTAACAAAATAGCAACTTTGCATATATTTCTTATATATAATTATGCTGGAAAATTTCAATTTTTATGGAAACCTTAAAAACGGGTGGTTTCATAGAACCAGAGATAGCTTTGGCCAGATTTGTATCAAAAGGATTAATAGTTGAAGTAAAAGTAATAATTGTTTCTACTTTAGGCACAAGGCCAGCAATTAACCAGTGCATTACTGGTACTTTATTTTATCAACCCCGTAAGGATGAAAGGCAAAGTCAACCTCGGCGGGATTTGAACTCAGAACTGAAGTAAAAGTAATAATGATGATAATTGGCATCTGTATCCCCATGGTTCTTAGGTACACTTTTCCATTTTGAGAGGAGTTAAATGGAACTTTTGGGGACACTGTTTTATGATCATCTGTCCTTCCTGACACCAGACCTTTCAATCACCTCTTACACAATCAGGCCCCCTCATCTGGGATACTACATGCTGTGGCACCTTCTCTAGTGACACACTGGTGTGTTCAGCTACACACCAGGTCAAAGATGGCAAACTGTCCAAGTATCAGCAGCTCTCAGATAGGTTTGTGGTAGAGCCTGTAACTGTAGAGACGTCTAGCATTCTTGGCCTCCGCTCACATCCCTACTCACTGCTATTGGAGCAGAGTTGGCTGCCAGTAGATGTGAGCCCTGTGAAGTGGAGTGAATGTTCTAGTGCAACTCCCTCACCATCTTCCAGGGCAATGTATTCTCTATTCTCTCAACCAGGATCCAGAGATGTAGAGTAAATTAGTTGGAGGTTGAGGATACTCATTTGAAGCCCTTACACACACCCTGTAGAACACACTAACACACTCATATATGAACTCTGCCTTGCACTGAAACACATACACATGCAGAACTAACAACTACATGCACAATCTATCACTTACTGACATACACTCACACACTATTATATTTACACATAAACACACTGTATTTCTCACTGGTATATATACACACACATATGCATTCAGAATATATTACTCAGACTCATACAAATGGAATTAGAATGGAACTTTGTTAATTCTGATGATGAGTATTCCTGTTGTTTGATTAATAGAATGGCCTGCTTTTGAAATTGATGTTTAAGTGGTTGAGCACCGATAGGAAGATTCAGTGTGATACAGTATGTGACAAGACTACAAGACTAATTCTTTCAATTACAGGTACAGGTCAACTCAACAGGTTCCCATATAATTTCTATCTACCCAGTCTCACTTACAAACAGAGGCATAACTAGGGTATGACAAGTATGATACATGCTATGGGTGCCACTTGACTAGCAGCACTTTCTATTAAAGTCAGATAAGCTATTGTTGCTGAGTGAAAAAAGAAACTTCTTCAGATGTATGATCTGTCTTTAATTATCATAGGTGAAAAGCACTATGGTGGCTGGATCATTAAACCAATTATATAAATTATATTTGGGCAGGAGTGCAAATTCCTTGCTTGCCATAGGCTCTACTTTCCCTAGTTGCGCCTCTGCTTACAAGGCATGGGTCCACCTGAAGCTATGGTAAATGGCACTTGCCCAAGATGTTACATCATGGAATCAAACCTAAGACCTAATTATTGCAAAACTGTTCAGATATGTTGTGTCCACATATACAAACTGTCTCACTGGCATACACAACCACTAATACTAACACACACTCTATATTTCTCACTGCCATATATATACACAGACAAACACCCATTATATGACTCATTGGTTCACACACATATTCTCTGATATTCACTCACATTCATACACAGACACGCATGCACAAATATGGATAAACACACACGTATATACACTGAGATTCATACAGAGACACGCATGCACAAACATGCATAAACACACACATACATACACTGACACACATGCACAAACATAAATAAAGACACAGACACATGCATATAGACACATATTCATGAACATGGATAAACACACACACACATACACACACACATATACACACACACATATACACACACTTATGCGCAAACATAATCATACCCAAAAATAGTTTATTACATTTCAATGGCGTTTCCACTTTCCTGTTCATTAATCACAATTAGTAAATTACCATTTCAAAAGTGACTTCTGGGATAGATATTTACGTGTTTTTAATTAATACTATAAAAATATTAAATTTATTAATTTAATTAATAAGCTAATAAATTAATGCATGATTAATTCGTTAATTCATTGATCAAATTTTTAATCACAATGCCAAACATTAATGAAAAATAAATACATAAATAGACACATAACTGATAGATTGTGTGGTTAAGGAGGTCACTTGACAATCATGTTGTTCTGGGTTCAGTTTCACTGCAAAGCACCCTGAACAAGTGTTTTCTATTATTGCTTCAAGTTGACCAATGCCTTATGGGCAGAGTTTGATAGACGGAACTTTCAGAAACCCATCAACCCATCATATATATATATGAGTAAACTGGAGCAATGTGAAATAAAGTGTCTTGCTCAAGGAAACAACACATCACCCAGTCTGAGAATTGAACTCACAACCTCTCAATTCCAGCCCAATGCTCTAACCACTAAGCCATGTGCCTTCATCAAGTCATGTGCCTTAATCAAATCATGTGTGTTATATATATATATATACACATGATTTGATTAAGGCACATGACTTGATGAAGGCACATGGCTTAGTGGTTAGAGCATTGGGCTGGAATTGAGAGGTTTTGAGTTCAATTCTCAGACTGGGTGATGTGTTGTTTCCTTGAGCAAGACACTTTATTTCACGTTGCTCCAGTTTACTCAGCTGTAGAAATGAGATGATAGGACTGGGGTCCATATCATTCCACTGTAAAGTGGTCGTGCAAGTGCCACGGCAAAAAAGCACCCAGCACTCACTGTAAATGAGGTTGGTGTTAGGAAGGGCATCCAGCTGTAGAAACCAAGCCAAAATCAGTTCCCGTCCCACCCTTGCAAGCAGGGAAAAAGCGGACGTAAAATGAAATGATGAATGATGACACACCATCACCAGCATCACTGCTTAACATCCATTTTTCTACTTTAGCATGGGTTAGATGCATTGTCCAGTTGTGAGGCAACCAGGTCAGATGACTATATTTTGTTCATATAGAACTGATATATATATATATACATACATACATACATATATACTATAATATAGACAGGATATCATGAAAGATTAATGAAATACTGATGTAGAAGATTCATTTACATGTGTTTCAGTGCAATTACGTAATGACATGCAAAATCTAGATTGTTATGTACCCCACTTTTATGCAATATGCTATTACCACATGCATATCATCAGAGAGGGTAATAGCCCTGAAATATGCTAAAATACACTAAGTAAAACACTACTTTGTTTTGTTTTGTTTCATTTGTCATCATTTGACCCCGCATTGTATCGGCTTTTTGAAAATTTATCAGCCTTCTACTACATATCTCACAATGCTTCGTATTAACTACACTATTCTCTCTCTCTCTCTCTCTCTCTCTCTCTCTCTCTATATATATATATATATATATATATATATATATATATATATATATATATATATATCTGCCCTAAGGACAGACACTGTGGTCTGTTGGAGATGCAGGACATGGCAGCGATAATGAGGGACAGAGACCACTGGAGAGAACTCGTCCATGGATCTCGGGAATTTTACCCACCTTAGATATATATATATATATATATATATCATCATTATCAACCATCATTATTACTTAAAATCGGTGCATTGGCAGTATCGGTAGAGGGTCAGACACCATGCTTTCCAGCATATTTACATCCCTTTTACAATCTGAGTTCAAATCCCGCCGAGGTTGACTTTGCCTTTCATCCTTGATAAAATAAAGTACCAGTAATGCACTGGGTAATTGCTGGCCTTGTGCCTAAAGTAGAAACAATTATTACTTAAAATCCGTTTTCTTATCAAGCACGATGAGCTGGGGGATGCATCTTGCTTATATTTCTACACTTTACAGAGTGTACTGGATGTATTTTATTGTGGCACCAACATTACAGAATTTGTCATATCTTTGACAGAACTGAAATGTCCGTCTCAATCCTTTGTTTGACAAGTGTTCTATTGTTGGATGCCCTTCCTGTCACCGACCCTACAGGGAGTTGGGGAGGGATGACTTGCACCAATTATGAGGGGCAAGTAAGAATAATGATAATTATGGTGTCACAGGTTTGTGAAATTAGGTGGGTAGGAAGGGAAGATGACAAGTATGATGTTATAAGTGTAAAGAGGGTGATGTAATGGGAGATAAAGGGTGAGAAAGTATGGCATGGTTGTATGACAATTGTGGTGAGATTTGACAAGGTGATATGAGAAAGAAAAGGAGTGGCGATGATCTTGGGGAGCGTTGGAAGTATGGTGATTATAAAGAGTTTTGAGTTAGAGAAGGGGAGGACTCTTGATAGAATGAGGAAGCACCGTGATGATGGGGTGTAGTTAAGATCCAATTATGGAGCAGGATGACTAAGACAGATGATATTCTTATACTGGTAGGAAAATGCCACATATCATCAGTCTTCACAGTCCTTTGTCATCTTGTCTGTGATACTCATTATTCCATGTCTTCCTTGGTCTATCTCTTCCTTGGGTCCCATACACTGAGATTTCTCTACACTTCTTTACACAACTGTCATCTTCCATAAACGTCATATGTCCATACTAATGCAGCCTTCTCTCTTGCATGCTACATATAATTCCTCTTACGCCTAATTTATCATAATGTTCACTAATGCTACATCATTCATGCATATTGATATTCAATATCTACTAGAACATACTTCAATTCTTTCTAACCTTTGCAGATCTTCTGCAGTTAATGACCACGTCTCATTGCCATGAAGTATCATAGTATGCACATAAGCATCATACAGTCTACTCTTCACTGATATATACATATATATATAAAAAATGGCTGACTAAATATACACTTGTTTTCTTTCTCAAACATTTTTTCTATTCCTTCTACTTCTCACTATCTATCTTTCTATTTCATCTTTTAATTCTCATTCTATCTTCTGATGAAGGACTAGTGTCTGAAACTTTAGGACTCCTTTCCTTCTATATCAAGCATTAAACTAATATATTTCTTCATTGGACTGTGTAGTTTCCTTATTTATGGCTGTTTACTTTTTGCCTATATATATATTGTTATACTTGGAGAGAGTCATATTGTTGTAATAATATTGCCAGAATTAATAAAAGAACACACCCACTGTTTGGTTGGTTTTCGCTTCTGTGTCTTTTATATCGGTTAATTTAATTTATTTGGTCCTCAATGTTACCATTGACTGACCAACAGTCAAAAATACAGATATAATATAGACACAAACACATATATATATAGTCTAACAAAGTTCTTTCGTTGCACATCTGCAACATCGTCAGTGGTGCTATTATGCTTCCTCCTGTTGTATTGTATGACTACGCCATCTTTATTTAGTCTGTTTATTTATTTATTTTTTGTCTTCTCTGCGCATGCGTTTGCGTGTGTGTATAGTCTTTGATGCGTGTTCGTGTTTGGGTGACTGTGTATTGGTTATTGTATTCTATCTTAGTTTACTAGTGTGTGTCTATATGTGTTTGTTGTTATTGTGCTTGTGTATGTATTTATTTATTTATTTATACTTCTCTTAGGTCATATATATATATATACATATATAGCAAAACAGAGATTGATAGAGTGCCAGGCTTGACAAAATAAATACTGGAGTTAATATCATTGACTAAATCAGCCCAGTGCCCCAGCATGGTCGTAGTCTAATGGCTGAAACCAGTAAAAGAATAAAAGAAAAAGATAAATATATAAATACATGAACAATAGAGCAATTGTCCCAAAGTGATGGCGTTAGAGTAGAGTTAGATGTATCAGTTATGGTTCTAGTAGTGGTAGTGGTGTAGTGGTATAATGGTACTGATGTTAGTGGTGGCAATAGTAGTAGTAGTAGTAGTAGTAGTAGTAGTAGTAGTAGTAGTAGTAGTAGTAGGAGGAGGAGGAGGAGGAGGAGGAGGAGGAGTAATAGTAGTAGTAGTAGTAGTAGTAGTAGTAGTAGTAGTAGTAGTAGCATTGATAATTGATGGCTGATCATGGAAGTATAATTCTTACAAATACTATTTTACCAATAATATGTTGCTGCTGCTACTAATACCACCATCACCACCACCACCACCACTACTACTACTACTACTACTACTACTACTACCACTACTACTACTACTACTACTACTATTACTACTACTGATGATGCTGATGCTGATACTACCACCACTACCACCACCACCACCACCACCACAATTACTACTACTGCCTCAACAATCCACACTACCACTATTACCATCAATACTACACCACAACTATCACAACCCCACCACCACCACCAGTACATCAACACCACCAGTTATTTAGTGTTAAAGGAAGCAGTGAATTGAAGATGTGATTAAAGACACTAACAGAAATAGTAAAATGGTGATAAAATTATCCAGAATATCATTTCTGACACACAGCTACAATAAAATCTAATATATTCTATCGATTGATCTTTACACATTATCACCATCACATCTCTCCCAGCCTCGCCCACTGTCTGCCTGTCTCTCTCTTTCTCTTTCTTCCTCTGTGTCTGTCTCTCTCTTTCGTTCTCTCTGCCTGTCTGTCTGTCTGTCTCAATATTCTTGCTCTCTTTACCTTTTTCTATGATAGTATTTTTGCTTTATGTATTTTTATAGGTATGCACTTGTGTGTGTATATATATATGTGTGTGTGTATATATACACACATATACATATGCATAAATCCAATGCCAACATGGAGAAACAAATGTAAAATGATGATAATGATATGTATATGCATACATGTGTCAGTGTGCGTGTACATATTCTTTTATTCTTTTCTACAATTATACAATACTGTGTATATATATATATATAGTTATGTATATGTATATATTTATGTATATATATATTTATGTGTGTATGTATGTATATATATATATATATAGATAGATAGATAGATATCAATACACACACAAAGAGGCATCTCCATTTACATGTAGGTTAATAAATTCAGGAAAACCCGAGTTAGTAAGCCAAATCTAAAGCCTATACTGTTAGTGTAAAACAAAATGCGATGACTCTCCCATTATGGCATAACATTATAGAAATATTAGAATGACTTCACCGAGTACATGATAAACACTATTGTAAGTTTACTCAATTTAACCATTTTGATACCCAACCACCATCATTCAAAGCTGTTTGCTTTAAAGTGTTCCAAAGGGAAGTAATAGATATAGACTACATCACAAATCTAACTCAGTGAAATCATTTAATAAAAATATAATTAGTCAAGGGTGGGAACATTTTTGGAAGAATCTAGAGATAAGCTCTCAAACTGCAATCATTAAAAAACTGCCAAGATTGGAGATACAATATATTGTAAAAGATCTACCAATTATAAATAAAATCTTTGGGTACTTGGAAGGTACAAACATATTCTTCAACAGGAACTCCTAGCTGCTTTACAGCTTCTCTTGCTTTCCATTTTATTCTTTATCTTTCTTTTATTTTATTTTGTAGATCCCCCTCCCATTCACATTCCCTATTAATTTTTATTTTTATTTAAATTTTTATTCTATTCACTTAACTCTGTCTAAATTTGTATTCTATTCACTTAACTCTCTCTTTTTTTTGTTTCTCAACTCTAAGAACTAGATACTTCTCCTAGTCTGTCATGGCTTACTAGCTCTACACAAACATTTAAATTGATTAAATAAATAAATACCTATCTAAAAACATTCTATCATAATTTTATCTGACCTTTTGATACCAAACCACCTGGAACCATCTCTGGTTCGAAAATACTAAAATGTTTATTTTAAAATATTTATCATTTTATATCTTTTTCATGCTTGCATGGCTTGGACAAGTCCTTCTCAGCACTGCCTCATTTAACTTGTCATCTTCTCTGTAAGGTTAAACTCTAAACCTCTCTACAGCTTCCTTCCAATAACATTTCCTGGCACATCTTCACTCAACATATTTATCAATCTGATTTCAGCATATGACAGCCATCTAACCCATAAAATCATGAAAAATAGACATTTAAGTGATGATGATGATTATATATCTATATATACTCTTGCCTCAAGTGGGAAAACCCCCGTCCAAACCCATGCAAGCGTGGAACACGGACGCTAAACCTGATGATGATGATGATATATATATATTGTAAAGAGTCTGGACCCGATTTATATTATAGCCATACTCTGCTACCCCAAGTATCAAGTACTCTGTTGAGTAATGGACTAATCAGTTTCAAACTGATTCTATCCTGATTTATGTATATATATGTGTGTGTGCATGCTTGTGCACATGTCTGTGTATTATCATGGTATGGCTTCGCAAATGAAGATTAAGTACATATATATATATATATACAATGCGAGAATCGCATTTTCGGCGGGCAGGAAAAGCGAAGTGAAACGCAAAAATCAGAAATGATACTGGCAAAGTGCTCAATAGTTAAAAACCAGAGCTAAACAATGTGTTAAGAAGCCATACAAAACTGAAAAGGTGGTCAAGAAAGCATTAACAACCCAAGCTAAAAACCAAATCAAGCCAAACAGGTCAAAACAAAATAAATGATAAAAAATAAGGGATATATTGGCAATAGGAAGGGCATCCAACTGTAGAAAGCAAGCCAAAATTAGTTCTGTATGAGTAAGACATGGTCACCTAGCCTGGCATTGCTCACAACAAGACAACTCATATAACCCATGTTAGTGTGGAAAAATGGACATTAAACGGTGATAATATGTATATATATATTTGTGTGTGTGTGTGTGTGTGTGTGTGTTTGTGTGTGTGTACATGTATACACAAATACACTACACACATACATATATATGTCTGTTTTTATGTGGGGGGGGGGGGATAAAAGCAAGAGAGACAGACAGATGGACAGACAGTCATATTGAGAGGTTAAAAGGTATACCCAAGATAGTTGAAATCAACATTACATTAGATGCTTTACTGAAACAAGTGCTATACCCCACAATCTTGAATCTAAATGCCAATATCTAGGAAGTATGACTGTATATTTAATAGAAGCAAGCTCAACTAAATAATTTTACCATTAATTCTCCGAGGTCAGTTCCAATCCTTTCCTGAACATAATCTGACATTTGGTTGGCCAGTTGAAAGAAAATCATTCTATTCTGTGGGTTCTAAAATGGTTCTGACCTTTGTTAAGGTATTTATTAATATAATCTTGGAATTCACACACTGTGCTATAAGAACATAATGATGGAGTTGCTAGTAGTACGTACATTATATACTAACACTACTATCATTATTCATTATGTATTCGACATAACCAACCACCATAAATATTCTGCTGCCTTTGATGCCACAATTTATTGTTGTTGTTACCTGAAGCCACCTATTCATTCAATGTAACTCCCCACACCATCCCTATACTGTTCCTTGTTTATTCTATGTATTTCACTCTTGTACTCTCCCCCAAGGACTTGGGCCCTTGTGGCCAATAATATATATCATTATCATCAAAATTAGTAATTCTCTCTCACCACTATTACCACCATCATCATCATCCTCATCATTGTATTATTATTATTATTATTATTATTATTATTATTATTATTATTATTATTATTATCACCATTATCATTATCACCATCTTCATCATCATGTTGTTGTTGTTACTGTTGTTGTAGTTATTATTATTATTATTAGTAGTAGTTGTAGAAGTAGCTGCAGTAGTACTACTAGTAGTAGTAGTAGTCCCTATGTCTGCTTGATTGATTGTTAGAATTTCCCCTCTGATTTCACAGAAACTACTGAAGCTAAGAAACAGCAATATTTTTTATAAATACTTTACTAAGTAAAATGAAAAGGAAATTTTTAATTTTATTTTTTTTTATTTTTTTTGCAAAGTGTTATTGCTTTTTTTTTAAACAAGCAATGTGAATATATACTGAACTGGTTATGGATTGTGTGAAATATGAAAACTTAAATTAGTTATATGAAAAAATGTAATACCATAGGAATTTATTTATTCACAAGCAACACAATTTTTCTTACTGTTATTATTTAGCTGTAATCAAGTTGGCTCAGATCAAGTATCAAGTGAAGCTATGATTAAAGGATTTCCAGCCATGACCATCTCATCTTTCATTTGTCAGCCAAAGTGAATCTTGACCTTCAGTACCTAATTTGTTTTATTTGTTAAAACAGGAGGGTATCGATTAAGGGATGTTTCAAGCCAGTTGAGCAATCACATAGAGGCCCACACACTGGAACATAACACTTTTTTTATAATGTTGATTATGATTGCCTTTCATCCATTCAAGGTCAATAAAAAAGTCCCAGTCAAGTACTGGGTTCAATTCTTCTGCTATATCTCTTTCTCACTTCTATTCTCTCACTCTCTCTATCCTTTGCTGGGTGAAATCTGCTGTAGTCAGAAATAGAGGGTTATGGATGCCCTAGAAAAGTATGTCAATGTGGCACCCTATGACTCTGGTAGCTTTGGTGTTCATTGATAAATATAATAATAGATCCTCTCCCAGTTTTAATGATGGGATTCTTTTGATAAATTAACTGTATGTTTGACTCATTAATGTGTAAGTGGCTGAGTATTCCACAAACAGTGTTCTCTGAATGTAATTTTCAATCAGAATTAGCATGACACACTATCTGATTGAAAATTACATTCAGAGTACATTGTTTGTAGAATAGTCAGCCACTATCTGATAAGGCTGGACTTTTAAATTACAGAAAGAATCCATTTTTTTAATTGGTTTCCACAGTTTTCTTTTACACAATTTCACTCTCAAGACTGGGGTTAGAGGGCCAAACTTTTACCTGCCTTAAGCTATATGAAATTAAAATAAAATTTGAGTATAAAAGTTTTGAATAATTATAAATGATTATTATTTATTAATGATTAAAAAATTAAATTTGTTACAAAATGTTCCTTTTAAATAATTAAGTGATTTATTCCATACAAAGTAAAGGAACAAAATTCTGGAACAATGGTCAGCTGCTTACATTTTACTTTCACTTCACACTTCATAGCACTAATGCAAGCAATTATATGTGTTTATGCCCTGTACAACCAGAAGGCTTACAGATCAGTAGTTATGTATCATACTCCTATAAATACCTGCCTTTGTATGGCATAGCTATAATATTGTTATATTCAATTAGCGATCAGTGATCACATATTCATTTCAAAATATAGCAACAAACTAAACACCCCTTTTGTGGTATCTAATTTGAAAAGAACATTTTATAGCTTATTCAAAGACAAAAGGAGTGCTTGTGACCCTTTTTAGGGCATTAAAAACTAATGGAATCAAGGGAGAAAGTTATCCTCAGTTCAGATATCTGGCTTTAGTACTTACAACAGCGTGAAATTCATTAAAGGGACCCAAGGTCCATATTATAGTTATGGTGTTAAAACAGTTGATGGGTTCTGTTTCATTCTTAAATTACAGCATGGTGAACTAGGCCATTTGTAGTTAATATTCATTGTTTTCAGGTAATAAAACATTAGTTACAGCTAACCAAATATTAACAATGTGATTAGTTGTTCACCACTATATTGATTCTGCTATTCTCCACATAGACTACATGAAGGTATTGGTATTCTACAGTGTATTTATTATTTAAATAATGAGATGTGTAGTATAATGGCTAGGGTTTTTGGCTTACAATTGTAAGGTTGTAAGTTTGATTTTTGAAAGTATGTTGTCTCTTTGTGCAAAACACTATATTTCATGGAAGGTCTGAAACACTTACATGGGAGGGGGTTTCTGCTGAAGACCATCTGCTGTCCAGCTCTCCTGAGAATTTCTTACCACCACGTTGTTCCAGTTGTACTTGTAACACATACATTGTATCACAGTGAATATTTCAGAGAACTAATATTTCAGAGAACTAATATTTCATATCTGTGGAATACTCAGTCATATTGACATTAACTTTATTAGAAGACTTTTCTGTTGATCAAATGAACTGTAACATCATCGGAACCAATAGAAGTACAAAACAACACTCAGCATTGTTTAAATACTGTAAACATTCTGATATAGATAATGTTTCTTCTTGCTTATGACACTGCTGCTGTCTCAGGTTGTTGTCATTTGCTTGATTAAAATCAGAGATCAGTAATCAGTTTCCATGATCCACCACAAAGAGGTCGATTACTAGGACCCCAATATAGATAATGGAATTTAAAATAGCTATATAAATCATTCTACACATATTCAGAACCAATAGAAGTACAATACAACACTTACATTGTTTAAATGTTGTAAAAAATATGATATAAATAATGAAAGTTAAAATAGCTATATAAATCATTTTAGCTTTGGATGCTCTATCGATTTAGCCAGCTGTTGCTTCAATACTTTAATATTTCAAATATATAAGTGTCTGCGATATGGTATACTGACTGTATGGAGTAGAGCAACAAAGAGATTCTAGTGATAGCATGTTTAAATTATTAAGTGTGTCAAAGTTGAAATGTATTGAAAGCAAGGAAAGTGGAGATGAATAAAAATGATAATAATAATAATTGTTTCTACTTTAGGCACAAGGCCAGCACTTACCCAGTGCATTACTGGTACTTTATTTTATCGAGCCCGTAAGGATGAAAGGCAAAGTCAACCTCGGCGGGATTTGAACTCAGATCATAAAGGGACGTAACTATGCTGGAAAGCATGGTGTCCGACCCTCTACCAATACTGCCACTCCACCGCCCTTGATAATAATAATAATAATAATAATAATAATAATAATAATCAAAGTGATTAATAGGATCTTGACATGATGTGTTCTAACAATGATGGCTACATGAGATTCACATACACAGAAGTATGCATGTATATACATATATATATACACACACACACACATAATTGCATACATACATATGTGTGTGTGTATGTATAAAAATACATGTGTGTGTGTGTGTGTGAATAGTTATATAAATATGCATATGTGTAAGATATATGAACATATATACTTACAAATACATATACATATGCGCAAACATAAACATATTTGTATGATATATATGTATAGATTATAAGCATAAACATACCACATTTGCACACACACACACAAACATACATATATACATACATACATACATACATATATATATATATATATATATATTCTTGATATGTTATAAATCAAAGGTCCTGTTTCTAACTTATTTGGTGTCAATATTTCACTTGAAGAAACACAAAAACTTTGCTGTCACTACCACCATGGAAGCAGCAGCAGTAGACGTAACTATCATCAACATCATCACTACTTCCACCACCACAATCATCACCATCACCATTGTCATTATCATCATTACTATCATCATCACCAATATCATTGTCATCAACATCATCATTTTCACTACTACTTCAACCACAATCACCATTATTATCATTGTCATCATTACTATTTTCATTATCGTCATCACCAACACTGAAATATGCAGATGACATCAAGCTGTACCTTGAGATAAAAAGGACAGATCCTGAACACTATAGATCTTGCCTGCAATCTGACCTGGACACAATGCAACAATGGATCACAGACTGGCAACTCAAACTAGCTGTGGACAAGTGCACCACCATGCATTTTGGGAGTAAAAACCCAGCGTCCACATACTCCCTCTACAACACTGATATCAAGAAGTCTTCTTGTGAACGTGACCTGGGCATTACGATCAGCAGCGATTTGCGTTGGATGAAGCACGTCTTTAAAATTGTCAAGAAGGCTGAGGCTGTCTTAGCATCACTCAGCAAGACCTTTGTCAGCCACTTTCCAGATATCTATTTAAAGCTGTACATAACTATGGTGCGGCCACACTTAGAATTTGCATCACCAGTCTGGAATCCCTATCTTACTCAGAACATTGACCACCTGGAAACTGTTCAGAGATGTGCAACCAAGTGAATACCCTCCATCAGGCATCTTCCATACTCTGAACACCTTGCTTTCCTGGGCAGGGATACATTGAAGCTCCAATGTCTGGCAACTGACTTAGTAAATACCCACACAATTATTAACCATCTTACCAACAACAACCCTGAGTACCTTTTTGATTTCCATGTGTCTAACACATGTGGGCATGCCCACAAAGTCAGAAAACAGCACACTTCCCATGACTTTCAGAACCATTTTTTCACGCTCAGAGTTGCTGAAGCATGGAACAAACTACCTTCATCAGTTGTTAGCTGTTGAAACACTGCATCCTTTAAAATCTCCATGCTTCCTGAGATTCGCCACAATACACCTAATATTCCCCCTCCATACACATACACACATGTATATCATGACTCATACACTATTCACTTCCCTGACATTTGTATATTATTCTATGTACTATACATGCACTTTTGATGAGTTGTAGTGCACCTGAGCACTGTACACAATAATTTCATTATTATTTTATTTGAATCAGCACCATCATCATCTTCATCTCCCTCATCACCACTATCATCAACATCGGCATTGTCATCATTATCGCCACCACCACCACCACCACCACCACCACCACCCTCCTTGTTATTGCCATTATTATCACCATCATCCCTATGAATAAGCACCACCACCACCACTACCATCACCATTATACCATTATCATTGCTACCACCATCAGCAAGAAACAATTTATTCCCTCTATTTGATGAATTAAAAGGTATTTGTATAGCAACCGAATGTGTATGTATCTTTAGTGACCTTATATGTATGCATATTTTTTTAGTGACCAAATATGTATGCATATTGTATAGTGACCATATATGTATGTATATTGTATAGTAACTAAATATGTATGTATATTGTATAGCCACCAAATATGTATGTATATTCTATAACCACCAAATATGTATATTTTTTAGGTTTCCATTCCACAAAATCCAATTTCTAAAAACATTAATCAGTTACGCCAAATTTTTTCTTCTTGATATTCTTCTTCATTTTCTGCTTTTCATTTCTTTATCTTTTTCCCTGTCTTTGTCCCTTGGTGTTCCTCATTTTGTATTCTGTTTTCACCTTCCTCTGTTCCTTTCTCCTCTATTTTCTTCTATTGTTTTCTTTTCCCCACTCATCATCCTTCTTCCTCTCCCTCTCGTCTTTCTCCTTTTTATTCCTGGGAGGGTCATCAGAGACACATTCTATAGGGCCCTGTCAGAAGCCCTAATCTTCAAATAACAAAGCTGGATCCCCAAGTGAGATCAACTGAATTCATGTATTTTAGCCAACCATCTTACTCATGGTCTACCTCATGATCCACCCAACAACTCCATCACCATATCCTAGCAAGGATACTGCCCTAGTGTTAAGTGCTTCATATTTATTCCTGCAATTCAACTTTGATTCTAGAATCAATCTCACTCTACTAAAGTATACTTCGGCAAATTTAGTTTATATTTCCTGTTCCATCAAGTTTTCCTTTCCAAAATTCCCAGATATGTGTAGCGGTTATCATCTATTTGCTTAATGACCTCTCTTATTCCATCCACGTGTTTGATTTTCAGATTGAGTATGCCATATTTCTCTAAGCCAAATTCCATTTAGATTCCAGTCTAAAGCCATGCACAGCATCCATAAGTAAACTTATTTGGGATTCGTTTTTTCCATATAATTTTAAATCATCCATGAATAATAGATGATTGATCTTTTGCTGTTGTCCCTTAAACTCATACCTTGCTTTAGCTCTTCTCAAAATCATAATCAGAGGCAACATGCACATTACAAACAACAATGAAGACAAACTATCTCCCTAAAATATGTCTCTCCAGGTTTCAATTGTATCCAAACTTTGTCCATTGCATGTTAAATCGGTCTTCCATTTTTCCATACTTTTACCCAGAAAAAGTTCTTTGTAATTCTGAATATATTTAGGCATTCTATAATCCATGAGTGTTTCACCAAATCATATGCCTTACAGTACTCAATCCATAGTATTGCCAGATTAGTCTTCCTTCTTTTGGAGTATCTTAGTATTGCCTTATCAATTAGCAACTGATCTGTAGTACCTCTGCATTTTCGTTTATAACCCTTCTGCACTCTGGAAGAATATTGTTCTCATCCAAATGCTTGTTGTTATCGACAGTATCGGTAGAGCATCGGACACCATGCTTTGTAGCATAGAGTTACCTCCTTTTGCAATCTGATTTCAAATGCCACTGAACTTATGGGGGTGATAAAATAAAGTACCAGTAATACACTTTCCCCTCTCCAAAATTGTTGACCTTCTGCTTAAATCAGGACCTATTATTATTATCATTTCTTTTATTGGCTACAAGGGCACAAGACATTGTAGACAGTACAAACATGACATAGCAGGGGTTAGGTTGGAATTTACGAAGTAAAAGTGATGGAGGTAATGATATCAATGAGGACACATTAATAAATAGGTAATAATAATTAAAACTAAAAATAAAATTACATTAATTAGAACTAACAATGCAGAACAGAGTAAGACATAGGAGAAAGTTCTCTTAAAATAGGAGAAAAATCTCATGGGGAGATTTGAGGTGCCCCAAACTCAACTTCAGATTACCCGGTTGAAGGAACCCCTCCCTGGTTGACCTCCACAACTTTCTGTTTGGTTTTGGTCATGTCTTCAAGGGTGTAACCATACTCACCATGTTTGGCCAATTTTGGGTTGGTTAGGTTATTTAACCCATAGTTGGGCTGGATTGCTATTGACTCTGAAGAGTTCATCTGCCCTTTTAACAGCCCTTGTTTTTTGTGATGCTGGGTTTCAACTTACCCTCCTCAACAGACCAGGGTTTAATGGGATAGCTAGTTTAGTTGCTCGCCACTCGACCATGAAGCAGATTGTATTGGGTTACATGGTACCAGTAACAGGCAGAAGCCTGACCTGACTCATGGGTTATTTAGATTACACCAAACACAGACTTGAATTCCTCTAACACACGAGAAGTAATGCTTTCTCTTGTTTCTTGCCCCCAGCCTACATATGTATAGTTAATATAAACCCATCTAGTCACACCATTTTAGATACTTTCAACCAATAATAAGAGTGGGTGTACAGTAACATGAAATGTCTTGCTCAAAGATGCAATAAACCTAAATTGGTTAAATTTCATTTACATATTTCTCAATTTTACCATATTTTAGGAATTTCTTAGAAACTCATAAAATCTTTTGATCATTATTAAATAACTAAATAGAATATTATTTGGAACTTTTATTACTTTTTTCTTGTTTTTATTTCATTTTTTAATATTTTTTTTGTCATTTCCTGGTTTGCTATCTTGAATGAGAAAACAAATAAATGAAAATAATTATTGTCAAGTTTATTCTATATGGTTTGTGGTTTGGTGTGTGGTTTGTGGCGTGTCTGTGCATGACAGTGGAGGAGGGGGAAGAAATATAACCGTTTTTGTCAAGAAAACTATTTAGTGTCTCCATTAGACTTTAGTTAATAGCACTTATTGACAAAACAAAATTGAAAACACTACAAAAAAAAAACAATCCACTTTACATGACCAGGTGGGCACTGAACTATGGTGGTGAAAACCCAGCCAACAGCATACAATGTGATTTGACTTATCTCTCCCCCTTCCACTAGCACTCCCTAGCAGCTATCCTGGACATCACTACACCCCACCTACTTCATCTATGCCACCTCTAAAGCCCTTAGATACCTTCATTATTGCACATTCTACTCTCTCCATCCTAGAACTGGTGAGTACCATCCGCCAACCCCACTTCACACTATTGACCAAACTATCCAAAACCATTATCTCACCGCATCCTCTTTCCCCTATGCTATCAAAAGTCACCCCTTCCACTTCCTTACTCATCACCCTGTCAAATGACACCACATCTGCCATAATTTTATACTTATCTCTCGCCTGTCACTCCCATCTAGCTGTAGAAAGCTTGCCAAACAAATCAACCCCAGGGCATTACTAGTACTTTATGTCATCGCCCCCACCTCCCCATAAGGATGAAAAGCAACGCTAACCTTAGAAGGATTTGGATGACATGCCTCTAAGTATGTTGTCTGACTCTCTACCAATACTGCCAATCCATCACCCTCACATTGTTATGTAATAATAAAAAAAATTAAAAACATGTGTGTCCATACTGTAAAGTGGTCATGTATGTGTCATGACAAAATGTGTCCAGCCCACACTCTTAAGTGGTTGTGTAGGTGTCACTATAAAAAGCACCCAGTATACACTGTAAATGTGGTTGGCCCTAGCAAGAGCATCCAGCTTAGGAAGGGCATGCAACCATGGATATTGGATGTTAAATGATTATGATGATGAAGAATTTCTTTTAAGTTGCCATACAGTAGAATTGTAAGTTGAAGAAAAGACCACAAAATAAAACTTAAGTGAATTAGTGTGAAAGGAATATGAATTACATTGAAACTGACTGAAAGGTACTAGTTTTATAGGAGCCTTAGTCTAAATTCTTTCGTAATTGAGGACTCGTGTCAGTACTTCTTGATAATGTAATATATTGTCATACAGCCGTTTATCAAATTAATATTCTTAAACCTAATGAAATATTTATTAGTAACACTATTTTTGACTGTAATATATTTTTAAAAAATTATCTAAGCATCCAATATTTATGTCTGCATTCAACATTAAAATTTTTTAAACTTTATTTTATATTATACAACATTCATTAAATATTTATACGTTGTTATATAATCCATTTGAATAAAACACTAAGTCAGAATTTGAAAATACCAGTTGACATTTTACTTATAGGTTCTAAATAAAATATAATTTATTACCCTATCAATTTAACTCGAACGTTTCAAACCTATCTGATCTATTAAGTAATCAACATCAGCAAAGATAACGAGCCTCGTAATGGTTACCTAATTACTTTGTTTTTGACACAAGTAGTCCCGAATAAGATTTGATCTTCATAAAGTTACCTGACAAAGATAGTGTGTAAAGGTTGGCACTATATCTGTTTTGATGCATATTCTTTATAGTAAGTTAAATAAATTCTGTATCTAAGTATTCTATTTGAAATATTTATTGACTGCATGTGTTTCTTGTTTACATCTCTGACATTCAAATGTGTCTTGCAAATATAGAGCAATTGTAATAACTTTCATCTATAAAAGAATAACAAAAATATAACCCCACTCTAGTCAAGGATTTGTGTTTGGCATAAGTACAGTTCAGTAACGGTCTCCGTAACATGATCTATGTATGTTCCTGTAACTCTTGAGTGAGTCATAAGGGCACCGCATTGACATATGACGTATCTAGGACACTTTTTAATACCTGGTAGAGCCCATCTCCTCTCCAGGTCTGAATACAGCAGCTTTCTTCCAGAGAAAGATAGAGTGAAAGAATGGAATAGAGGAAGAATTGACCCCAGTACTAGACAGGTACTTCTTTTTATTGAACTCGGAGGGATAACCTATGAACCAAATTACCAAACGCAATCAGTCTTATATATATATCTCACTAATGGAAAAGGGGAAACAGAAGGAAAGAAAGAATAGGGAAATATAGAAAAAAAAAGAAAGAAAAAGAACAGGAATGGGGGAGATGGCAAGAGCTTTGGTGTCGCAGAAGAGAGGGGGAGGTTGATAGGGCTTTGGGTCTAGGGTAAGAGGGCAGAAGTGCTGCGTCCTGCTGACAAGACGGCAAAAGCATTCCCTCGGACGATGGCCAGCTACAACAGACCCCCAACCTTGCAGAGCTCCCTCCTCAGATGGGTTGCCGACACTCCAATCTTGCTAATTATTCCGCAGTCTCAGTCTCAATTAGGATTTAGTATTACTACTGTCTGCATCGTCTAAAGATGGACCATACACCTGGTCTGAAACAACGATAATCTTAAGGTAATGTCAATAAATTCGTTTTAATTTTAACTTTTACTAAATATTCTTTATTTTTTAAGTTTTTTCTCCATAACCCTGACATTAAAATATTTAACATTACCTTATATGGTATAATTACAGTTAAATATCATACTCCCAGCTTTTCTGATGTCAACACTTTCTTGATAATATTTACTTTTAATGCAGTTTTGGATAAAGATTATGTTGTTAAAATTAGAAAAACAAACCTTCTCTATTTCAGAATTCGTCATTGTAAGCCTGACATTGTTTCTGCTGACAATCTGTGACATTATATTCTTCCTTAGCAATAGTACCACTCCGAACTTTCTTAATGAAATTTTGTAGAGATATATTTTCGGCCATATCTATATTTTTCTATATTTTAGTGTCAAACTTCCAGATTTTCTTTATTCATGAGCTTCTTAATAATGTAGTGATTTTTTTTTGGGGGGGGGGGGGGATTTGCAGACGACATAACATGGCTGAGCATTTGGTATTAACTTTGCCTTTCATCCTTATGGGGTCGATAAAATAAAGCACCAGTAATGAAGAATAATGCTGTCCTTGTGCTAAAGGTAGAAACAATTATTATAGGAAAAACACCCCAACTGATTTCAGTGGAAAATAATACTTTACCTGTTTTGTTTTTTTGTTGTTTTTTTTCGTGTGTTTTCTACCAATTAAACTGTGGGACTGGAGCCTTGTCGAAAGTATAAGAGCCTTGTATCACATAAACTTACCTCCTAATATGCAGTGAAGGATTTTTTCCTCAGGAAACAGACAGCTCCCCCCACCCTGTTTCCGTGGAAAAAGTTCTTTGCAACATATTAAGGGGTAAGTTTAATAGCACCCAAGGAAAAAAAAGAAAACAGGAAAAAGAAGTGTTCCCCACTGAAATTGTTGGTGGTGTTTTTCTATAAATTTACATAACAGTGTCTACAGATATGTGCACCTTTAACGTAGTTCTCAGGGAAATTTAGCCTGATATGGCTGCCATCGAATTCTACAAGAGATGATATCCTATCCATTTCACACGATAGGCATGGGAAGTTCTGTAATAGTTAACTGCTTCAGCTTGAATTTTTCTGATCAAACGTAATGTCTCAGACATCATACTTTGCAGCATAGAGTTATGGCCCTCTACGTTTTGAGTTCAAATCTCGCAGAGGTTAACTTTGCCCTTTCATCCTTGCGGGGTCAATAAAATAAAGCACCAGTCATGCACCGGGGTAATTGCTGGCCTTGTGCCAAAATTAGAAACAATTATTAAAGTGGATTGGCAGTACCAGTAGAGATTCAGATGATGCTTTGCAGCATAGTTATGGCCCTTTACGTTCTGAGTTCAAATCCCGCCGAGGTTAGCTTTACTTTTCATCCTTATGGGGTTGATAAAATAAAGCACCAGTAATGCACTGGATTCAATTTAATCGATTTTTCCCTCCCCCCAAATTTCTGGTTTTGTAGTAGCAATTATTATTAAGGCAGGCCTTGACATTTAAATTGAAAGTATGTATAGAGCGTCGGACGTCAAATTTCATTTAGCGTAAGGTCTCCATATCAGTAAAATTTCCTACCACCACCACCACCACTAATATCAGTGAGATATGTTACCTCTCATCTCCTCTATATTCACACGCACAAAAACAAAACAAAAAAACACATTAAAGAGTTATATGATATAACAATGTCTTTTTTATTTTTTGCTTATGCCGTTATTTTTCTTTTATGGTTATCCAGTCATGATTTTCTTTTGATACACTCCCTAATGCATGCAAAGGTGTATTGTTGATTTTGTCCTCTATTTTCTGAGCACATCACCAGATAAATGAATTCAAGTGAAAGCCTTGCTATCTATCTTGTTATAGAACGTACATGTTTGATCTACCGCAGGATCCGTCACTGACATGACAAGGCTTGTTTACCAGTTTAGGATTTGTATTTGAAGGTGAGGTAGACCACGCACTAAAGTTGCACCACAATCTGGTAAACTGGACACTAAAGTGTCACCTATTTATAGCTATAAATGTTAAGCTTTATTGAATTTTATTAAACATAGCAACATTTTCATGTTCTTTGCACTCCCTATTGGCCCACCCCCTATTGAAAACAACACTAATGGCCCAGCTAAATACAGAGAGTAAATTACAAATGAAATGTTAATTCAATGCATTAATCAACCAATTGACACTCCACTAACAGGCTTCTGGTATCCCCAAGACGTCATATTAGAACATTAGTACAATCTATTGCTTTCTCAATGTAGCCTTCTGTAATTCATGTATATGTTAGTGTTTTTATAATATCTTCCCATTTATATTACGAAATTTAATTAATTTGGCTAATTTATCTCACTTCATTGCAATTTCATTCCACCTTTTACCTCTTACTGTAATTTCTGACCTGTCTTATTTTGTGATTTATTGTGCTACTCTTCCAAATTCCACCCTCGTTTTCTTTCAGACTCTCCTAATAAACATTGTTTCCTTATAGCACCCTTCCATACCTAGAGATAATATAAGCGATATATCTTTACATGTGGTTAATATTACACTTTTTATAATTCGACACATGGTTAGTCCATAATCCACAAATGTATTGTCGATCTAATTTATATTATATTTATTTTCTCTGTGGCAGCATTGAGGCTTTGTAACTACAAATGTATGCACATCAGTGCACAGGCTAGTTAGCGTTCATGCATTTTCTTTATCATCACGCATTTTGCTGGAAATTCCAACATTTTAGTAAATCTACCAAATTGAAAATATTTTGTTTTACTCCACTATATTCAGACACTCTTGCAGCTTATTCCCTATTCTGCAAAAAATAAATACTTCCTGATGTCAATTTAAACATAAGCCCGATCTCCAACCACCGCCTTTTTATTTTATTGTACAACCAGTCGGAACTCCATTTAAACAACAGACAAATTCAAACAGATAATTTCCAACTCTATTATAAAAG
>OZ024741.1:293364087-293391587 GCA_964016885.1 Eledone cirrhosa
TGTCTTGAACTCCTCTGTTATGGCCTGAAGGGCAATAATAAATAGTAGTGGACTGAGAACAGAGCCCTGATGGACGCCGACTTTTACGCTAAACTCTTCACTATATTCGTTGTTAATTCTAACCTTGCTGACTGTTTCTTTATACATGGCTTGTATAGCCCTCACAAGCCATTCGTCAACGCCTAGTTTTCTAAGAGCCCACCAGATAATGGAGCGGGGGACTCTGTCGAAGGCTTTCTCCAAGTCGACAAAAGCTAAGTAGAGGGGTTTACCTTTAGCTAGGTACTTCTCTTGTAGTTGTCGTACTATGAAAAGAGCGTCTGTGGTACTTTTGCCTGACACAAACCCGAACTGCATTTCATCTAGGTCAATTCTCTCTCTGATTAGTTGCGCTATTACTCTTTCCGTGACCTTCATGACCTGGTCGATTAATTTAATGCCTCTATAGTTACTCCTATCTAGGGCGTCTCCTTTACCCTTATAACAGTTAACGATGATGCTGCTATGCCAGTCCTTCGGAACAACCCCGTTTTGTACGACTTGGTTAACTATGCGGGTGACCATGGTGTGTCCCACCGTGCCAGATGCCTTCAGCATCTCAGCAACTATTTCCGAAGGCCCAGCCGCCTTACCAGTCTTCATAACCTTGATTGCCTTACTTATTATACTCCCCTCGACTAACACTGCTGGTCCCTCTATTGGGTCGATATGGGGGAGACTGCCTTTCTCCCAATTATTCTCCTCATTTAGAAGCCTTTCATAGTGACACTTCCAAGCTACCTTCTTATCAGCGTCGGTGATGGCAAGTGTGCCATCGTCGTTTATATATATATATATAGGTATATATATATATAGATATGTTTATATCGGTATGTATATATATGTATATATATATATATAGGTACAGGTATGTATATATATATATATGCATATATATATATATATATATATATATATATATATATATATATATATATATATATAGGTATATATATATAGAGAGAGAGAGATATGTATATATAGGTATGTATATATATATATATATGTATATATATATATATAGGTATATATATATATATATATAGAGAGAGAGAGAAAGAGAGAGATATGTATATATCGGTATGTATATATATATATATGTATATATATATGTCTATATATATATATATATATGTATATATATATATATATTAATATATGTATATATATATAGGTATGTATATATATAGGTATGTATATATAGGTATGTATATATATGGATGTATATATATGGATGTATATATATGTGTATATGACTGTATATATATGTATATATATATATTTTCTTTCCTCAATCAATAAGAAATCGGTTTTATTATTAATACTATACTTTATTATTTTCAATATATTATTATTATTATTATTACCATTGCTGTTATTTTTAATTTCATCAAAAGCAATAAATCTTTATAAAAGAATTCAAAAAAGTGTTTTTCTTGCCATTATATAGCAAGTTCAAGAATAGGTCATACTGTTAATGGAATGATAAAGAGGTTAATTTATAGTATTTAACTTCAATAGTCACGATTCAATTTATATACATATCATCATCATCCTCATCATAAAAGTCTGTTATTTCTGATAGCAAGGGCTGAAAGAGTCTTCACAGACCATGTAAGTACTCAGGCAGGGCTACTTGGCTTAGATGGGCTGGGGAGCCTGATTTCGCTTACACACAGCCCCACTCTCTGCTGAATGATATCAGCACCAAGTAGTTTGTCATGTCTTTGACACAACTGAAGAGTCCTCCTAACCCTTTGATTATCATGATTTCTGTGGTTGGATGTCCTTCCTTCACCAGCCACTTTATAGCATGTACTGGGTGTGTTTATTGTTTTGATCACCAACACTAGGAAGATTGTCATGTCTTTGACACAACTGAAGGATCCTCCAGACCTTTTGATTAGCAATGTTGGATGCTGTTCATATCACCAACCACTTTACAAAGTGTACTCTACAATATTATAGATATTTGGTAAGTGTGGTGGAATTTGACAGGGTATAAGAGGGAGGGGAGTCCTCCGATATCATGGGGGAATATTCATAGCAGTGGGGATGTAGTGATGGTGAGAATAGTAGTGGATAATTAGAAAGAAGAAATATAGGTTTACAAGATGTAATAGAGATGGAATGTGATGAAATCACAAAGGCATATTACTTCGAAGGATTTAGAAAACAATAATAATGATATCATCATCATTTAGTGTCCATTTTCCATGCTAGCATGGGTTAGATCAGTTGCCCCATTGTGAGACAAGCCAGGTCTGATGCCCATGTCTTGTTTATACAGAACTGGTTTTGGCTTAGTTTCTATGGCTCGATGCCCTTCCTAACACCAACCACTTAATAAAAAGAAATCTAGAGCTGATGTATATAGCACCATGGATAGAGAAGTACTTCAAATGGACTACATTGCTATGTAATAATTCTTCTATTAACAAAATATTCATTGACTGATTCTATATCCATACATATTTATCTATCCATAGTTCCATTAAATATAGCAGATTTCCTAACTATGCAGGTATGCCTCTGTGTGTGCATGTGTATATGTATTTATCTAAATATCCCAATATATATATATGTATGTGTATATATATGTGTATGTATGTGTGTATATATATATATATGTATATATATGTATGTATATATATATATATATATATATATATATATATATATATATATATATATATGTGTGTGTGTGTATGTATAATATTAGGTGGTTCAGTAGATTCGTGATTTACTGAGGCGAGTACCAAAATCAGCACTCTATGCTAGGGTAGAGTGTATATATTGAAAACAAAATGAGGTTTCACATTAAGGTTCTTCTTGATTATACATAATTATGGCTGTTTGAGATGGGTGGCTCAGGATCTATATCAAAGCTATAGACCCAACTCCAGTCCAATCTGCTCTTCTGACTCTAGAGTTAAATGAGATTTCAGCTTCACTTCATTAACAGGTCAGATGAGCAGATCAGGGTGGAATCGGGTCTATAGCTTTTATATAGATCCTGAGCCACCCATCTGTGAAACAGTCATAACTATGTATAATCAATAAAGACCTTAATGGGAAATTTGTTTTCAATATATATATATATATAAGTTTGTTATTTAACCTGATTGTATTTTCTTTGTTGTGGCGGCTTATGTGGCTATGTCCCCCTAGCTACAGTTTTCAATTTCTCACTCTATTTAATGTATGTTACTTACTCTAAGGTGTAGCTTATCGATTTATCGATACATTCTTATTGAGTGCTTCGTGCAAACCCCAATTGTTACTTCATTTGGCTGACTGCCATAACTTCGATTTTACTAACCTTCCACTTGTATATATATATATATCAGAGATTCATTATCAAACACCTGACTATGCTCTCCAGATATCAATTTGAGAATATTTAAATGTCTCTCACTCAATCAACAAGTCAACAAAGGAATATGAACCACAACCAAGACTTTTGGCTTTAATTGTACCATTTGCTGTTGTAAATCAAGAAAATTATATATCTAAAATGTTCCCTTGATGATTTCTTCCGGGATATTCACTTGTCCCAAAGACAGAATTTTACTCAAGAGATCTATAAAATTTCTCTCACTATAAAATTTCGTATTTGACTCAATGTTGTGTGATAAAGATGTCAATATTTCTGCATTTCTCTGTAAAAACCCCAAAGGAAAATGAATTTTGATATACTTTTGATAGATGAGATTTTCATTGTCATTTGAGCAAAAGATTGTGCTAATGTATGGTTGTGTGGTGAAGTAGTTTGCTATGCAACCACTTCGTCAACAGTTCTCTACTACTGCCTCATACCTTGGACAAGTGTCTTCTACTATACTCATACTATAGTTTTCTGTTCTTCTTTTCATGTATGATAGTCTCCAATTTCGTTCCATAGGATGAAAGCATGGACTAATGGTTAGGATGCTTGATGTACAATTGTAATGTCATTGTTTCAATTCATGAATTGTGTTCTTTAACAAAACACTGAATTTCTTTATTTCATGTTGTTCCAGTACACTCAGCTGAGATGAGTACTAACTGTAGCTGGGGAGTTAAACCTGCGATAGATTGGCATCCTATCCAGGAAGAATCTTGTACACTGTTGCTTAATGCTAAGGAAAACTGGGATAAGCACTTGGCTGATGAGTCTCTGGCTTATCCAATTGAAACTTGGTATTTGTCAATAACTGTGAAACAAGGACAAGCTCCTTAAATTTCCTGCTAAATTAAACTACCAAAGAAAAAGCTAATATTTGATTTGTTAACTTGTTTTCTTTAAGGAAATAATACTTTAAAAGTTATGATTATTTAACTGCCTTAACCATAACATACTGTATGGGGGGACCTCGTGAAATTCGATCAAGGAAATTGGTCTTTCCATTACTGGAATTACCTACCAGCTGCAACACCTGGCATAAAGAGTAATGTGAAATAAAGTGTCATGCTCAAGGTCGTAACCCATTCTGAATCAAATCCTGTAATCACTAAGCCATGTGCCTTCACATTGGTTCTGTCAAATATAAAGAGGAATGCGTTCACTTATACACCTTGTTAAGTGGTTGGCACTAGGAAAGGCATCAAACTGTAGCAACCATGTCATAATTTTGAATGTAAATATGAGCAAGATATGTCTTGGAGGGCATTAATTCTAAATAAGAACTGACTGAAACTGTAACAAGTCCAAATTATATCAGCTTAAAAGAAAATACATAATGTTGATGATGTGTATAAAATAAATTGTCTTTCGTTTCATAGTTTATCATAGTCTTATGAATAATATAAATGTTGTGTCTATAATAAATTATGTCTCTAATTTCATTCTGTAGTTTACCAATTAATTGTCTTACAGAATAATATATGTTATGTGAATAATAGATTATATCTCTGATTTCGTTCCATAGTTATATTGTGATATAGTTAGAATCAAAATAAGGTTATAGATTTTCATATATATATATATATACGTTGGATGTGCAGTGTAAATGTGCATGAACGACCCAGCATGAATGTGTTGAGAGAGAAACTGTGTCTGAGAGGGATAGAATGTAGTGTACGGGAGAGGAGACTGAGGTGGTATGGACATGTGATGTGCATGGAGGATGACCGATGGGTGAAGAAGTGCCAGGAAATGACAGTTGAGGGAAGACGTGATAGAGGTAGACCACGAAAAACATGGGCGGAGGTGGTGAGAACAGACCTCAGATAGTTGAAGCTCACGGTGGAGATGATGAAGGACCGTGACGAGTGGAGAGATGCTGTGCTGAATAAGACCCGTCCCACCCTTGCGAGCAGGGAAGAGCGGACGTAAAATGATGATGATGATATATATATATATATATATATATATATATATATATATTATAAAATAACAGGAGGCTGGACTTAAAAGATTTATTATACTATGATCATTTCAATGACCGGGTTCAGTATAAATCCGATGACATCATCAGGTATTCGATGTTATTTTATAATAATTAACTCTGTACTCGCACCACCAACAACACAAACGAAGACGGGTGAGTTGCATTACGTCGAGTGCTCTCCATAATATTACATCGAGGTTGACCATACGGAATGACCAGTTCTATCCAGTGGTGAGCCAATAAACCTAAATAAATAAATACATATATATATATATATATCATCATTTCATCATCATTTCATTTTACGTCCACTTTTCCCTGCTTGCAAGGGTGGGACGGGAACTGATTCTGGCTTGATTTCTACAGCTGGATGCCCTTCCTAACACCAACCTCATTTACAGTGAGTGCTGGGTGCTTTTTTTCCGTGGCGCCTACACGTCCACTTTACAGTGAGTGCTGGGTGCTTTTTTGCCGTGGCACCTCCATGACCGCTTTACAGTGGAATGATATGGATCCCAGTCCCTATAATCTCATTTCTACAGCTGAGTAAACTGGAGCAACATGAAATAAAGTGTCTTGCTCAAGGAAACAACACATCACCCGGTCTGAGAATTGAACTCACAACCTTTTGATTGCAAGGCCAATGCTCTAACCACTAAGCCATGTGCCTCCACATATATATATATATATATATATATATATATATATAGAGAGAGAGAGAGAGAGAGAGAGAGAGAGAGAGAGAGGATGTTCAAGCATAGGAAATAACTACAAGTACAGTCAGTTGCTATAAAATAGCTTATAAAAATAGAGTAAAGACCATTAGAGACATAAAAAGTTGCTACAAGATGCTCAAAGGATTAAATCTCATTTCTCTCAGATACTGGCTGAGTGCTCACGCCATTAAGCTAAGGGATCTTTGTTTATATTCACAAAAGCTGTTTGATTCAACCCCTTAATTTAGATGGTAAGATGTCGTCTGAGGTCCCTTAGCTCAATGGTGAGAGCACTCTGCTGGTATCTGAGAGACACAAGGTTCAATCATTTGTAGCATCTGGTGGCAACATCTTTTCTGACTCTAAGTGTCTTTACCCTATTTTTATAAGCTATTTTATAGTAACTGACTGTACTTAAAGTTATTTTCTATGCTTGAACATCCTACATCTTCTATAAATTTATTATTCCCTCAGTATTTTGTAAGTTCGAAAGTTTGAGCTTGCACTCAATGTTTGTTTACACAGACACACACATATACACAAATATATATGCACACACGCAAACATATATAAATACTACATATGTAAATTTTTCATAGATGTGTATTTTATTTAAATAAATATAATATGACCTTTATAAACATAGAATAAATCTATACAATAAACATGTCAAATAATCTGAATTATGAAGTATAATTAATATCTTTCTTATTGGTTACAAATATATCGTTTTATATATATTTTTATTGATACATTAATATATTATTGTTTCTTGCATTACATCACCTAATTGTTATCATCATTGATAAGGCCAGAAGCTCACTGTAAACACATAGTATTAAAATAATATTTAGCAAGAACAAACATCTCTTTCGATACACATGTAGATCTTTCTACAATGTATCATATTTTCTTATTGCTTAGTCAAAAGAAAGGGCAGTGCTCTGAACCTTTTCAGGGGGCTCCAAAATTGTGGGCTGGTAGAAGGGTGGGAATAATCTTCCAACCACAGAAAACCTGGTCTGGATGTTGCAACAGAGTGGATTCTACTAAAGGCACCCATGAGCCAGAACAAACACCTTTCAGTGGGATTGACAAATGGTATCACTTTCACATTACCCTCTCGCATTACAAATGATCTTTCCATCTCCACTTTCTATTCAGAGTACTTCTTTTTTCCAACCTCTTTACTTGCAATATTCATGGCATTTGGTGTGGCATAGTTTTTTATCTGACAGTATTTGTCTGTCTTGTTCAATACGGCAATGTCTGATCAATGATACTCAATTATTCTATCAGTCTGAAAATCATGATCATAGAATATTGTTGCTTTTCCATCCTCCTGCATTAGCTTATAAGGCATATGCTCATACCAATTCTCTATCACTTTATATTGGTATTTACAACATAACAGTCAATGAAGGTACAGACTTTATCATGGAAACACTTTTATTATTATTATTATTATTATTATTATTATTATTATTATTATTATTAAGGTGGTGGATTGGCAGTATCAGTGGAGAGTTGGATGCCATTCTTTGCAGCATAGAGTTACGGCTCTTTACGGCTCTTTACGGTCTGAGTTCAAATCCCGCTGAGGTTAATTTTGCCTTTCGTTCTTACGGGGTCGATAAAATAAAGTACCAGTAATGCACTGGGGTAATTGCTGGCCTTGTGCCAAAAGTAGAAACAATTATCATTACATGAAAATAACAGCATTATGGAAGTGTCATAGGTTTTAAGGAATTTCTTTTAAGTACATTAATAAAGAAGTTAAGTTCAATTTACCACTTTCTCTTTCATCCTTTATTTAATTAATCAGATATATTTTCACATTTTAATTTCCAACTATGAATTGTGAGTCTCTTCTCAGTATTCATATACAAATCTATATTTGTGTATGTGTGTGTGTATATATATATAATATGTGTGTGTGTGTGCGAGTATGTATATATGTATTCTTTTTATATATAATTTATATACATGTGTGTGTGAAAAGTAATCTTGATAGTAAAAAACCCTCAATACATGAATGTAGGGCTTGATATTTGATGGGTTCATGTTTATTAATAATCATCAGCAAAGGTGACATGTAACTTTGTACATATGTTTGTATCCATGTGTATAAATGTATATGTAAGTATGTATGTATATATGTGTATATATGTAAGAAAGAATGTATGCATGTGTTTATGTATGTATGTTTGTGTATGTATGTAAGCAAGTATGTACATATGATTGTATGTGATTAATTAAACAGAAAAAACAAACATTGAATAATAATTATTTGCCACCAAATTATAATTTCTTGTGAAAACATCTTATTTCTGTTAGGCTTCTGTTTAATTTTCTTGATTTTATCGATTTATTGGATTTGAATACACCTGTATATATATATATATATATATATATATATATATATATATATATATATATACATACATATGTTTGGTAATATTTGAATCCTTCATATGCACTATATGACATATCCCTCTGGAGCATGAAATAAAAATTATTGGGTTTTCTTTCCAGCCTGGTTTTGCACAAAGCAAGAATGTTACTGCTCTTCTTATGTTTATGCCAGGGAGGGCAGCAGACTGGCAGGGATGTTAGTTCATCAGACATAATGCTTAGCGGTGTTTCTTCAAGTTGTTATATATCGATTGAGAAGGGACGGGGCCATCGCCGAGCGGTGGTTCATTTATCTGGTGCGAAGTGTGCAGTGCATGTCGAGGTTAACTTTACCTTTCATCCTTACGGGGTCAATAAAATAAAGTACCAGTAATGTATTGGGTAATTGTTGGCTCTGTGCCAAAAGTAGAAACAATTATTATATGTTTGTAACATATTTTTATTATTTTTATTTTATTCCCTTATTGGCTAGATTGTAGTTAGGATTCGTTTTTATTTTGTATTTAAATTCCTGTACCCCTTTACATTTCATCACCCCTGCATTCTTGTATTACCTTATCTCCTTATTGATTTCTTTAAACAATGTTTGTATGTGTTACATATAGTCATGAAAATACTATTGCATTGTTGTTTTCTTGCTTTTCTCTCTTTGCGTGTCTGCATATCTACATGTGTGTATATTCCTATGTATGTTGGAGTGTGGCCATAGTTGTGTTGTCTCAAAAGCAGGAGTAATATAGACATAGTCACAGGTTAGCTTCTGTTTTACTTAAGTATTTATGTAACTCAAGGGTCAGATCAATAGAGAAATAAGTATTCTGACCAAAATGAGTAATGGTTTATATATACACACAGACACACGCATACATATATGTGCGTGTGATCTATCTATCTCAATATACACAGTATATGTATATATATATATATTTATTTATACACACACACCACTTCTGTCTGTCAATCATCTCCGCCAAGTGCTGTTAGACATCTCACTTGCATGTGTGTGCATTATTACATTTGAGACAGTACAGCTGCTGCTGTTGCTGCTGCAGAAACAAACTTTCTAGATGGCAGGCTGCATGATTGACATCATGCTACAACTGTTAGTTTCCGTCCTTACTACTTTGAACCCTGAAAACCTTGTTGAATTACAGAGATGTTATTGTGTCATCTTGAACATTTCAAACCTAGAGAAGTCCATCGCTCTCCAGGTTCGACCATAGCTGATTTCTTCCATGTGGAGAATGTGGGAGAAATGTCGACCTCAATTCACAATCTTTATTTTATCAACCCTGAATTGCCAGTTGCTAGAGCATTAACCCCCCAAAGTTTTAGACTATCAACACCTTTCATGGAATCCTTGATCCCTTACCAACTACCAGGCATGTACATCAACAAGTAAATAAATAAATCAGTGAACAACATTTAAAAGAAACAAAAACTAATTACATATAAATCAGAAACCTGTATAAGTAACTTGTATTTTAAAGTATTATTTTTTATATTATTTCTTATAAAAATGTCAGATTTTGACCAAAAATTTCAATTGACTCACTGTGTAAAACTACCAACACTCAGAGGTTTATATCAACTATTTTGGAGACCCCTGTACTAGAGTGTCAGATTATATTGCAATATTTCTTTTGATTTTCTGCACTCTGAATTCAAATTCTGCAGATCTCTATTTTACCTTTCAGGATCAATAAAAAAAAATGTTTTTAAATGCCAGCCAAGTACTTGTGCATCCCTCCTCCAATAAGTTGTCACACATTGGATGATCTACTGAGTCAATGGTAACTGCTTGCTCTTGGCCACAGACACCCCAAATCATAAGTGAAGGCATTTTCTGACATCAACCCCTTTAGTCACCCCTTATGATATTTTGGGATACAGTATACCTCAGTTAAAACTTGCTATATACATAAATATACCAGTATATAGACAGATTATATGGTTATACACTTAAGCATGTTTACAGATGAATATACCAGTATACACATGATCTGGCCAGACAAACTAGTATACACAGAAATAAATTACTTTACATGCAGATTAACCTGTATACAATTAGATATAACAGTATACATAGAGATAAAATGGTACACATATAAATAGAAAAGCTAGATATAGGAAAAATACACACATAAAGTACACACAAACCTATAATCGAAACAGACTACAAATTTCTTCATATACACACACATACATATATTGACATATTCCAACAATTTTACTGTATTTGAGAAACATGATACATCTTTACTTAACATATTTCTCATCTAATCTATTTTTATGTAAAGCAATATATTCATGAAAATGATGTTTTTGATGATAATGATAGTAATAAAGAAGTTGGAGGAGCTGAATCTATAATATAAGCTTTTATCCATATTAATATCGTTATCAATATCATGTTTTATATCTCTATGGACAGTGAGAGATATTCAAGGATGAAAACACACACACACAAACATGCTTTTGTTGTACTTGTCTTTGTCTATTTTCCTTCCTTCTCTCTCTCTCTCTCTCTCTATCTCTCTCTATCTCTCTCTCTCTCTCTCTATCTCTCTCTCTATCTCTCTCTCTATCTCTCTCTCTCTCTCTCTCTCTCTCTCTCTCTCTCTGTATATATATATATATATATAGTAAGAGTTAGTGCCTGACAGCTGAGCTCTTGCTGTTCCAACAGCCAATGGATGACTGAATTTTTGCAATTTTAGCTATTTTCTGAAATCTGTTTCTTCAGCGGGTAGGGCCTTAACTCAATTGACATATGGGTGAAGTAGTGGTTGGAGCAGGAGAGGGGAAAGTTACAGAGTAAATTTTGGGGGGTGGAGGAATAAGAGTGTTACTAACGAAGCATTTTTGATCATAGTGGTGCGTATGAAAGCGTATACACTGTTTATGTATAATAAACATACAAGAGACTTGCTATGAAATTTAAAAAAGTTGTGACAGTGTCACAGTTATCTCAGTAGCAGTGAAAATGCCAGATAGTTAATTCTGGATTTTTATTCATCATCGATGATATTTACTCACTTACTACTGAGACAAAGTAGGTTAAAATCTATGGATTTTGCATATGAAATATCGACTAGAGATGCTCACCACTACTGAGATAACTGTGACATGATCACTGATTTCTTGTACCTAAATCAGACATCATTTTTTTTTTTTTTACATTTTGTGAAGGCAGTAGATTGACAGAATCATTAGATTACCAGACAAAAATGCTTCACAGCATTTAGTTATGGCCCTTTGTTCTAAGTTCAAATCCTACTGAGGTCAGTTCTGCCTTTCATCTTTCCAGGGTCAATAAAATATAGTATCAGACATGTACTTTGGTGAATGTAATTGACTTTTCCCTTTCTAGAAACTGTTGGCCTTGTGCCTAAATTAGAAATAATTATTTTTGGCATTTAGTTTCATGCTCTGATTTGATATGAAGACATATTGTTTCAATATTGGATTAGATTCAATATTAGCTAAGATTTAAAGAAACATATCAAAACAGGAAGTGCTGTTACCTGTTGTATTGTTGAAAGTAAAGTTAAATGATTTAAAGAAATTTTATTTTAATACTGGACATAGCATTATCTAATGTGCCTTTGAAAACAGAGTAAAGTGATTTGAAAAAAAACATTATTTCAATACTAGACATACAATTATCCAGGAATTAAAGAATCATTATTTCAAAACCGAACATACCATTACCCACTGTCTCTCAGACAGTAAAGTAAAACGATTTTAAGAAATGTTATTTCATTACTGGACATAGCATTATCTAATTTTCTGTTAAAAATAGTGAAGTGATTTGAAGAAACGTTATTCCAATATCGGACATAATGTTATCCAGGATTTAAAAAATAATTTCAAAACCAGTGTGTTTAAGTAGAGAAAATACATTCATGTCTCATAGTGGCATTTTTAGGGATAAATGGGTTTACTGTTTCTTACCTGGATCTCACTTTTCACACCAGGACATTTTTCAGCTACACTATGATAACTGCTTCTGCTGGCAGGCAAAAACATAGTGAGGGACTTACACTAGTAAACATTTCTAAGATCCATTGAAATGCTATAATGGACACAGTCAAACGTCTAGAGTGTTACCCCCAATGACTAGCTGCATCAGTTATATGGACTGGATTAATTTGAATTGATCTATGCTCTGTGGTTTTCCAATCACACAAATAACTGATTCCAAACAGCAAAGAAAACATTGCAAGTGAGAGGTGACAACTGTTTCAACCAACTGTTGACAAACAGAAGAGAAAGAGAAAGCTTAAATATTTTTTTTAAATGTTCTTCTTTCTCCAATTCTTTTTTTTCCTTTCGTTCTTGATCACTTTCCTATCTCTTTCTTTGTTTATCTCTTTCATTATCTTTCCTCTCTTTGTCACTTTCTTCTCTGTCATTCACTCCTCTCTGTTTTCCTTTAAACCTCTCTTTATTGTTTTTGTTTTTACCTCTCTTTCAAACTCTTCCTTTTCTCTCTTTTTTCATATTTTAACCTCAACAAGTTTGTTCTTCTTAACCTATAATATTTTTTTTAAATTCTTACTTTTCCATTTCTCAACCATTTTTTAGAATATTCTGAATGTGTTATGCTTGAAGGAAAAAGATATTTCCAGGATTCTCGTCTGCATACAAGACTTTGATTCCAAAGATAATATTTGTTAGAATACACACATCTTTAACATTGATCTTTCCACATTCTATATTAACAGCAAATAACAAAGATTTCAAACTTTTACACAATTAGACATTTTGTGAGGGGATATTTTTTAGCTTTTATTTCCGTTTATATATTTTTGTTCATATTTTTCTTTTTTTAAAAATTATTTTGTAACTATATTATTTTTGATTGCTTATTTTTCACTTTTGCTCTAGTTTCATTTTGGAGCATTCTTTATCTTTGTATCGTTATTTTTCTAATTCATTGTGCAGGTTTTTGTGCGTGTTTTTGTGCGTGTATGGGTATGTGTTTTCATGTTTATGTATCTATATGTACACATATGGCTGTGTGTTTGTGTGTATGAATTTGTGCTTGTGATTATGTATATCTCTTAAGTATCTGTATATCTGCATGTACGGGTGTGTATTTGTGAGTATGTATATGTGTTTATATTCATGTATATATTTGTTTATGTATCTATATGTATTTGTATGTGTATATGGTAACATTTTCCTATAAACATTGGCTTATTATTTTTATTACTAATGTTGAATAACCTTACAGATTCACACACAAGGAGCAATAGAGATAACAGAATGCTTTGGAGATGAATGAAAATCTTTCAGAAATAATTTGTTAGGTTTAGGCATTGATGTGACACACATACAGACACACATGTTTGATGTGTGTATTCATATTTATATAGTGTAGAATACAAGCATAAATGTGTGCATATATAAATTTATCTATCTTATGGGAAGGGAGATAGAAAGGGCATCTGGCCACAAAGCTTACCAAACAAAGGGTTGGGAGGACCTCAGTTGTCAAAGATAGGACAACCTCCCCTGTGCACTCAGTAAAATGTGAAACTCTACATAAGTAAGTTGACAGAAAATCCTGGCTTGTCTGGGAGATCCGTAGCCCTGCTTCAGTACTAGCTTGATCTATGTAGACTCATTCTACCCTTACTAACAAGGAAAGCAGATGTTAAAACAATGATGATGATCTAATATATATATATCAGCCATGTATTCATGTAGAAACCATAACAAAAATAGTTGCAAGGATTTTTCAGTTTTGTCAAAGTCATGATAAAATACACCCAGTGTGTTTTAGTGTATGGAAACATATGTAAGCAAGATGTACCCTACCTCTGCCCCTTGGCTCATCTGAGAGGTCAGTAATGATGACACACCCAACCCTTGCTAGTACAGAAAATGGATGTAAATGATGATGCATACACACATACACACACATCCATCAGCACGTATAAACATCCATTTCTCATTTAGAATTGCATAGTGTGGTTGTTATGGCAATTGAACTGCTTTTTCTGTTTATTTCAACTTCAGCTGACCATCTTAAAGTTAAGTTTTGTTTCTTTTAATGAAGGATACATAATGAACAGATACATATTTGTCACTGATAATTTCTTATATATTTGATACATACACAGACAAACCACATACCTATAATACAGTCAGACACCATCATGAACAATGTATGGACCATTCCATCAATATATATGTTGATACATACAACAAATTAAAATCGACACATGCACACATTCCCCTTTTTTCAAATTTTTGTTTTTTTAATCCATCCACTAATGTGTTCACCTGATGAAGGACTAACATCCAATACTTTAAATGTCTTTTCTCTCTTTCATCCAAAGGGTGAACCTAATGACACTAATTGTTTTTGTATCTCTGTATTTGTCAATCTTTATTATATATATAATTGTTTCTACTTTTGGCACAAGACCAGCAATTATCCCAGTGCATTACTGGTGCTTTATTTTATTGACTCCATAAGGATGAAAGGCAAACATAACCTCGGCAGGATTTGAATCCAGAACGAAAAGGGCCATGACTCTATGCTGCAAAGCATGGTGTCTGACGCTCTACCATTACAATGGTGGTGGCCAAGCTTGGCCTCAGCTTTTTGGCTGGAACACGTAATAGAGTAATGACTTATCAAGGTGCTTGGATGATTTGAAATGCTGGAATCCAAATGCAGACATCGCTATGAATAGTTTCTGATTTCGGCACAAAGCCAGCAATTTGAAGGAAGGAGTAAGTCAATTAAATTGAACCCAGTATATTACTGGTGCTTTATTTTATCGATCCTGTAAGGATGAAAGGTGAAGTTAACCTTAGTGAGATTTGTACTCAGAACGTAAAAGTCCTAAACTAAATGCCACAAAGCATTTTGTCCGATGCTCTACCAATTCTGCCAAAACACTGCACTATTATTAGTAAATACTAATAATACACTCTCTTTTGACTTTTTATTAGATTTTGTTTTACTTATTTTACTATTCATTTATTTTTCTTTACATATATATTCTCATCAAATTTGACATGAACTAAATATAGTTGAAGTTTTTAATTTTCTCTGTTAACGAGTTCGTTGGCCATGTCGTTAACAATATATTTTGAAGAACTTCTTATTTGATTTCTGTGTATGAGAAGAAGCAAAGATGAGAGGAAGGAGATGGATAAAGGAGTAATAACAGAATGAAAGCAATATGTGTTTTATGAGTTCTTCATCTTATTCTCCTCTTTTTTCTCCTTGTGTTTTGCTTCCTTTCATCCTCTTCATATTCTTCTTTACCTTCATTTTCTCTTTCTTTTATTCTCCATCTCCTTCTTATTCCTCTTCTCCATCATCATCTCCACCCTCTTTACCTTTTGTACTTTTATTAAATAGCCTCATATATACACACACACACACACACACATATATATATACATATATTACTGCCATATCAACCCCCCCCCCCCTGCATGCACACACGCACCACACATACATGTCTGTATTTTTCCACTCCATCATCAATGGTGCACGCAACGCCATTTGATTGGAACAAGTAACAAATTATTATTAAAACCCCAATAAGATCCATTATTATTGATCTCTGATATATTGATAGGACCAATTCCTTCAACCCCTCTCCATTAGAATTGGCACATTAAAATTTCTGAGAAAAAGAAGCTTGTCTTAATAATGGAATGTTGGAATTTCCCATTCCAGCTGCATCATTATGTATATGTGTGTGTGTGTTTGCACATGTGTGTGTATGCATGTGTATACATTTTGTCTATTAGTTTTGTGTGTGTACTCTTCTTTGCATACATGTGTGTATGCTTATATATAAGTTTAGTGTGTTAGTATGTGTATGTATTGTTAACAGCTACCTGATAACGCCTCTGCAGTATCCATTATACATGACACTATATGACATTTATAATTACACTGTACCTTTATTACTATCAGCTCAGTTAACGAACATTTCATCAATAAGTAATTTTTCATAAGAGTATATTTCTAGACTTGCTTCTATCTAAAACATTTTCGAATTGGAACTCCACCCCACCTTACCCTACCCCACTCTGAAAAGACTTGTCAATCTCAAGCAATGGGCAGATTACTATTCTGACCTATATTTGATCTCATTCAGCTTTGATGATTTGGTTAGAACTTAACACAGGCTGTCATACATATACTTATATGCAAGCCTGTGAAATTCTCCAGGCCAGATGTGAAATGCAGCCCAAAGCTGATGTAATAGGCTATGGCCAGATGTAAAATTTAGGCCTCCTGTATAAAAGGCCAAGGCCAAATGTAAAATGCAGTCCAAAGCTGATGTAGTAGGCCAATGACAGGTATAAAAGTTAGGCCTTCTCTGAGACATAAAATGTAACTGCCCAAAGCTTGATATAGGCCCAGGCCAGATATAAAATGCGGGACCCCAAAGCTCATAATAGGAAAGAAGTAAAACATTGATCCCATTTGAAATTACTTAAGTATTTTAGTAATTAATCCTAAATTCACAAGATGTATGTATGGGTTACAGGGATATACAGGTACATATGTAAATAATGTACTAAAATGTATCAGAAGAGCATAAAAGAATTAGGGAACTTGAAGGGAGTTAGTTCTTCAGAAAATTTGAGGCCTATGTTAGATTTCCTCTTCTTGATTTCACTTCAGTCAAGATTGTATATAAACTTTTTCTTGTTTTCTTCATGTTGAATATTCATATTAAAGGTTCCATTTTGTTCCTCAAAAGTGGTTTGCAGATCAAAGATGTGAAACTTGAAATTTGAATTTCAGCTCTAATAAATATGACGATACACATATATATATAAACTCAGAGGCATGCATATGTACACACATGCATACACACATAAATAGACATATGTGGACATGCTGAAAAGTGCACAGGTACATACTTAGACACAGATTTCATGTATCACTATCTCTAGCTCTTGATCATAAAATCAAGGACACTACGGTTCAGTATAGAACTCAGATATTACAAATGTAGAGTATTGTTTTACTAGTTTTAATTATTAGACTGTAGACACGTTGGTATATCACTGAAGAGCTTTAGTGGATTATATCAACCCCAGTACATATTTTCAATTATTAGACTACAGCCATGTTAAGGCTGTGGGTTTAGTGGATTATAACGATTCCAGTACATATTTTTTTCAAGTCATATATCTATTTTATCGACCTCTTTTTGTTGAGCCACTAATTTACAGAACATAAACAAGTAAAACCACACACACACATACACAATATAAAATTCTATAGTTTCACTCAATGTATTGATCAACAATAGGCTGTAGTAAAAGATATGTGCACAAGGTGCTGCTCAGTGTGACTGAACCTGAAACCATGTGGTTGTGAAGGGAACTCCTTAACCACAGCCATTCATGCAGGTATATTTTTCTTCAAGATATGTGTGTATGTGTGTCTGCGGATGATGAGGATGGACCACTGTCAATTATAGCAATAAGTGTTCCAGTTTTTCAAACAATAGAACAGCTTGCTCATGAAATTAACTTACAAGGGGTTGAACATACTACAGACTCATGAACCCCTACATAATGTAACTCTTAGACACCGTGTTACAAGGCTGGCCCTTTGAATTACAGATATAACCATTTTTGCCAGGTGAATCGAATAAAGTAAACTGTTTTGCTCGAGGAGGCAATGTGCAGGTGTGGAATTGAACTCATGACAATATGATTGCAATCCAGACGCCCTTACTACTTATCTGTGCTACTTTGCATGTCTATATATATATATATATATATATATATACTGCCCCACACATACATATATTCACATATATATTTTACACACATGCACACACACATGCGCGCACACACACATGCATATGCACACACACACACAGCCTGAATCTTAGGTGATTTTGACACATATAGTTGTAAATTCTTTTTATAATGCAAATATTTTGAAAAAACACAACGCCCAGATCCACATGAAGCCGTATCACCTGATACATGGGAGAAAACTCTAAGCCATTCTGCTCTAATACTTTTCCTAGATTTTCTCAAACTACATAAAACCTGACATTATTCCTCTGCCAAAGATTCGACATACACAGGCACTTTTAAAGGAGGGTTTAGAACATGGGTGAGTTTTAAATAATCAATTGACTGTATATACATACACACAGAAACATACACAAGTACATATATACGTATGTATATATATGTTTGTGTGTGTGTAACAATATCTGTAGGTGTGAAAAAAAGAAAACTGCTTAATCAGGAAGAGAACAAAAATATATTATTTTCATACATAGAACAAAGCCCAGTAATGACTATATCTCCAGAATTATGATCTATCTTCATATGCTTATATGAGCTTAAACATATAAGTGCCTGACAATTTTGATATCTCTTACATTCTAGAGATATGGTCAATATTAGGCCTTGAAACCTCAGGTAGCGATTCTCTTCCATGTATGAACATAAATAAATAATAATAATAATGATAATTATAATAACACACACACAAACAAACACTCACACACACATATATATATATATTGGAAAAATCGTGAGATACTTGGTACAGTTAGGTATATTTGACAATCGCCATTGATGAATGTGAGAAAATTCTCCTGAAACTTAACCAGGATTTTAAAAAACTTTCCATCGAAGTTAACAAAGGGCTTATTAGATCTACATAAGAAAGTTGTAAAATTATAAAAATAAATTGTTATAGAATAGCAACTACAATTGCAAATATATATATATGTCTTGATGTGTTGTTTCCTTGAGCAAGACTCTTTATTTCACATTGATCCAGTTTACTCAGCTGTAGAAATGAGATGATAGGGACTGGGATCCATATCATTCCACTGCAAAGTGGTCGTGGAGGTGCCACGGCAAAAACGCACCCAGCACTCACTGTAAATGAGGTTGGTGTTAGGAAGGGCATCCAGCTGTAGAAATCAAGCCAGAATCAGTTCCCATCCCACCCTTGCAAGCAGGGAAAAGTGGACGTAAAATGAAATGATGAAATGATATATATATATATTTATATGTATATATATCCTGTCCTCTCCGCTGGTAAAAGTGGGATGTATCTCTATAATTGAAGGGTAACCTTGTCATACTCTCATACAGAATCTCCTTAGATCTGCGTTAAGACTACACTTATCTTTGGAATACTCATCCACTTTCATTTTACTTTCACAAGGCTGGTTGTTCCATTATTTGAACACCTGGAATGCTTGTCGAAAGCACCGGGTGTCTAGCAACACACACACGCATATTCACACATCCCTCTTTCTGTATGTATATATATATATATATATATATATATGTGTATATATGTATAATATATGTATAAATATTTACCTACATACACATACATCTCTCTCTATATATATACATATGTATATATATAGAGAGAGATGTATGTGGATATATATATATTAACAATTATTATAGCGAGGTATATATGTGTATATATATATATATATTAACAATTATTATAGCGAGGAATTTAGCGTACAGGTTGGTGTCCACCAGGGCTCTGTTCTTAGCCCTCTCCTGTTCATCATAGTCCTGTAGGCAATAACGGAGGAGTTTAAGACCGGATGCCCATGAGAACTCCTGTATGCTGATGACCTCGCACTTATAGCTGAATCTATGGTAGAACTAGAGAAGAAATTCCAAACTTGGAAGCAGGGACTAGAAGGAAAGGGTCTCAGAGTGAACATGACAAAGACTAAGATCCTTGTAAGTAGACAAGAAAACAGAACCCAGATCCCCTCAGGGAAATGGCCTTGCTCAGTATGTACGAAAGGTGTAGGTAGGAACTCCATTCTCTGCCTCAAATGCAAACAATGGGTACACAAGAGATGTAGCGGGATCTCAGGAAGCTTAACTAAGAATGTAGGCTTCACATGCAGCAGCTGTGCTGGGACAGCAAACAGCCACAGGAAACAAGTACCACCAATCTCTGGGAGGGCTCTGTAGAAACAGTAGACAGCTTCTGCTACCTAGGTGACTGAATTAGCAGCAGAGGTGGGTGTTCAGAAAGTACAATAACTAGGGTAAGAATGGGATGGAAGAAGTTCAGGGAACTACTGCCACTGCTAGCTGCAAAAGGTTTCTCCCTCAAAATGAAAGGCAGACTTTATGATGCGTGTATCCGAACAGCAATGTTACATGGTAGTGAGACCTGGGCGCTGTCTGTAGAAGACTTGCATAGATTAGAAAGAAACGAAGTCTGCATGCTCCGATGGATGTGTAATAGTAATATACGCGAACGGCAAAGCATAAATGAATTGAGAGAGAGACTGAGCATAAGAGGAATCAAATGCTGAGGTGGTTGCGTTGGTATGGACATGTGATGTGTATGAAGGATGCCAGCTGAATAAAAAGGTGCAGAGCACTAGAAGTCAATGGAAACTGCGGAGTGGGGAGACCCAAGATGACCTGGGATGAGGTGATAAAAGCCGACCTTACCTAATTACACCTCTCAAAGGCGATGACACACGACCGTGACCTCTGGCGTCACGCAGTAATACAGAGTACCCGACCTCCCATGGGTTGAAGCTGAAGCATATAGACAATATGCCCCCACACCCAGCCCACACTGTAAAGTGGACATGTAGGCGCCACGGAAAAAAGCACCCAGCACTCACTGTAAATGAGGTTGGTGTTAGGCAGGGCATCCAGCAAGCCAAAATCAGTTCCTGTATGAGCAAGGCATGGTCAGCCAACCAGACACTGCCCACAACAGGACAACCCGTCTAACCCATGCTAGCATGGAAGAACGGACGTAAAACGGTGATGATGATGATATATATATATATACACACACACACACACACACATCGATCTGTTTATAAATACTTACACACGCACAGTTTACAAATGAGAGCGCAATGTTCCTGTTATTTAATCATAAATATATTTTATATTGAAAATATATATCGTGCTGCAATTTATCAAGGGAAAGAACTCTATATATCAAATTTAAATTATCGATATCTTAAAACATAATCTTATGAAATTGCCCTTTTCTTACAGGAATTATTGATATATTATTAGAATATCGAAGTGATTCTAGTACATGACACATACATTTTTTTATTGTTCCTAGAATATAGAAAAGTAAACGTGAGATATATAATAATAATTAATATAAATGGTTTTTCACATGTCACAGGGCCATCAATTTTTTGTTCAGAAGTGGGTGGGTGATAATATAAATAATAATAATAATAATAATAATAGTTTAATATAAAATTGCATGTTTTAAAGTGTTCACATCTAAATTAAAATATTCTCTCATAATTTTAAGCAAACTCTTTTTAAGGCGGCCTTGGTGGGGTTAGAACTTAGAATGTAAAGAAATAATAGTAATAACAATAATGGTTATTGATTTAGGCACAAAGCCAACAATTTTTGGGGAGTGGAAGTCGATTAAATCGATCTCAGTGCATTACTGGTACTTTATTTCATCGACCCCTTAAGGATGAAAGGCAAAACTAACCTCAGCAGGATTTGAACTCAGATTATAATGATGATAATAATAATAATCTAGCTAATGAATATATCACACTCCAACATGGTCTGTGTTTGTGTGTTAAAGCCTGTTTTTCTGGTGTTGTTTCCACAAATATCTAAATAAATTACACCTGTCCACACACACACACAGACATGGGAGTTTGGTTTATACACACACACACACACACATATATATATTATGTTCATATACGGAACAAAAAGCGCTACCAATTATGACCATCTCCCCAGATCATGCATGGAAGTGCAAAGTGGAAGTGCAGTTAAATATTTTTACCTAGTCATCTGGTGCTTGGATATACACACACACACAATCACATATATACGTACACTTGCATGTGGTTGTATAGATTATATTCTAACATATATACATATGTATCTGGTTAAATATATTAATACAAGTGTAAGCATATACTGATAAGATCTTCCACGTTAGTTTGTACAGCCTTTAACGCTTGGTTGTTGAAATATTTGGAAAGTCCTCCATTCAATAACTTCAATTATATTCAAAAATATTTTTCTTTGTTACACAAACAATGTAAGGATGAGAATATATTATAGCATGTATATCTCATTGTATTACAGGTATGTTGCTGATATTTTCCTGGGTATGTTTAGTAGATTAGTATGGATGCTGTATTCATTCATAATTCTAAGGCTGTGGGTTAGATTCCTGGACCAGGTGGTGCATTATTTTCATGATCAAGATTCAATATGCCTCATTTCACATTGTTTTTCATCATATGGCTGTGGGGGGCTCCTATTATTAAAACAACTAAGGTATTTCCTGGTGCAAACTTATTGGAGATTGGCTAGATCTGCTTGATTTGGGCTAATAAACAGCGACCACAAGAGATCATACCTGTAACAGCTCAATTTGCTAGAAATAGCAGTCAAGTACCCCCTCTCAAACAACAGTGTCAGCTTGAAAAGAAAAACAATTAGATAAGGCTTAAAAAGATCATATGGGATGGTCATGGTTACAACGTATTCAATCAGGTCTGACATGAGGCTAAACAACAAAAAGGAAGCTTATACATGATCACTCGACATTGTAGAAATGGCAGTCAAATATTCCCTCCTGGTCACACGCTAATACATTTAAAAGAATTGACACAGATAATGCTTTAAATATATGGTATTTTATCATGAAAAATGATAGCATGGTCACGACTGGAATGTCTTCGATCATAGGTTTGTACAACAACGGTTGACCTGAGGCTGAACAACAAAGAGAGAACAAGTACTTGGTTATTCAACCTGCTAGAAATGGCAGTCCACTCACTCTGCCATCCATATCACACCCTGCTACTTAAAAAAAAAGTGGACATCTTAGATAATGCCTTAAAAATTACTGGATGGCCACAGCTGCAACGTCTTTGATCATAAGTGTGCTCGACCAGGGCTGACCTGGGGCAGAACTAAAACAAAAATAATGACGGGGAACAGTGTTGCACTTAACTATAGCTATAGCTTAGGGCCTATTTAAAAAAATATATTTCCATTTTATCATTAGTTTTTATTCTTTAAGATGAAATCATCTAATATTATATATATATTCTTTATTCTTTATCAGCATTAATATAAAAAAATAATGATCATGTATAATTATTTTAAAATATTTTATCTGATTTCTATTTTTAAAGAAGGGCCTGAAATTTCATGTAACTTAAGGCCTCAATAGGTGAGAGTCTGCCCCTGAGGGCCAGTGTTTGTGGAGATTGGGTATGGGACTTGAGTATGGTTATCCGATCATAGTGGGGCGCATGTTTTACTTTTCTTTTGACAAATCGAAGTGGCATGTAGGACGAAAACATTTGGGGAACACCGTTCTACATAGTCACTTTACCTGCTGGAAATAGCAGTGCTCCTCTCCCCAGTGCCTTCAAATCACACCCTATCCCTTTTCGTCTCAAGTAAAACGAAAATACATTGCATAATGTCTTTAAAAAATATGGTTGGATGATGTCTGGAATGTCTTTGATTACAAGTTTGCTCCCTCAAGGCTAACTTGGGGCTAAACAACAATAATCCAGTATGTGACAGGCAAACATTCATAATTTTCCACTTCTGTTTATTTTATATAGAAATATACTGTCCATCACTATCTGCTCTGTATACACTACAATTATGACAACAATCAACAATAAAATGGTATTTCGAGAATAATAGAACCCCATTATTTACTGTTCCCCCCCCCCCCCCCCCCGTACATCTATTTATGTATCTAACAGATTTTTCTTCAGCCCATGGCTAAGGCGTACAAGGGAAGTAATTCATATGTACAAATATATTTTCTTTTTTCTTTTTAAAGGGAGGCAATTTAGTCTCCTTGAAAGACACACACTAAACTAACAGGTCATCTTTAAAACATTCCCATTTCGTTGTTTAAGTGTCCTTAAAAAAGGCTAGGAAAATACTGCTGAAGTAGCCATTTATAACGAAAACTAAATTAATATCCGAAAAAATATTTCAGTAAGAAAAATAAGAAGTTGAAAATGGTGTTAGGAAAGCTAAAAAAAGAAAGAAAATCTAAGCTTTGAAATTGTGGCTACATATGACATGAGTGTGGAGTAAGAGAGAGCACTATAAAAATAAAGTGGTAATTGTTTGTGTAGTGCGTTTATTTCTCTTAAGTCTAGATTTCAAATCTCGTGAGGAGTTATCAGATATTAATGTATTGCTTTTATATGGGACCAAAATTCATTTTGGTCCCATAAACTATATACATGTGTGTATGTGTATGTATGCACACGAACGCACACATACACACACACATACATATACATGTATATGTGCATATGTATACGCACACACATATATACGCATATACATTATACGCACATACATTATACGCACACACACATATAGTTATACACATATATATGAAAAGAGTCAGGACCCCGATGGCTGAGCTCCAGCCGTTCGACAGCTAGATCCAAATAGTTTGGATCTAGCTGTCGAAATGGTTGGAGCTCAGACATCGAGGTCCTGACTCTTTTCCCATTACCCACTCTACTACCCTAAGTATCGAGTACTCTGGTGCGTTACCGTCCACCTGATAGCTTACCACACTTTCTTTGTTTATATATATATATATATATATATATATATATATATATATATATATATATATATCCAGCCGTAGAAAACCCGCCAGACAGTCCTATGCGAGCAAGACAACCACTCTTGCCTCAAGTGGGAAAACTCCCGTCCAAACCCATGCAAGCGTGGAAGATGGACGTTAAACGATGATGATGATGATGAAATATATATATATATATATATATATATATATATATATATATATAATGTGTATGTGTTTCTAAACTTATATAATAATTGTATAATTAGTTTCACTAATGAAGCAATAGCGTTTCATTTATACAAATTACAAAATACACTTTGTATTCATTGACAAAGTTTTTTTTTCACACTAATTAACAATATTTAATAAGTTGATAAGGCTAACACATAATCTTATTATTGAATTATTAAATACTTAATATATACACGAAACTATATATACTTGTATAGTAAGATAGGAGGAACCATTGTATACCAAAACTAATTGGTTATTAATATTTGTGAGAGCATTATATGTCAATGTTAGGTCAGTGAATTGGTAGTATCGGTAGAGCATCAGAAAAACTACTTTGCATCATAAGGTTTCTGGCCCTTTACATTCTGTCTTCAAATCCTGCTCAGGTTAGCTTTGTCTTTCATCCTTAAAATAAAATACTAGAAATGCACTGGGGTAGATCTAATCAATTTTCCCCACCCCCAAATTGTGGGCCTTGTGCCTAAATCAGAACCTGTTATATGTAAATGTTGGTAGAGAAATTGCTTGCAGTATTTAGTTTTAATAATAATGAAAATATTGTGTACAGTGCTCAGGTGAACTATAACTCATCAAAAGTGTATGTATAGTACATAGGGTAATGTACAAACGTCAGGAAAATGAACAATGCATGAGTCATGATATACACATGTGTGCATGTGTATGGAAGGGGGACATCAGGTGTAGTTTTGCCGAATTTCGGAAAGCATGAGGGTTTTAAAGGATGCAGTGTCTCAACACCTAACAACTGATGCAGGCAGTTTGTTCCATGCTTCAGCAATTCTAAGCATGAAAAAATGTTTCCGAAAGTCATGGTAGCTGTGCTGTTTTCTGATTTTGTAGGCATGTCCACGTGTGTTAGACACATGGAGATCAAAAAGGTGCTCAGGGTTGTTGTTGGCGAGATGGTTAATAACTCTGTCAGTGTTTACCAAGTCCATTGCCAGACGTTGGAGCTTCAATGAATCCATGCCCAGGAAAGCAAGGCGTTCAGAGTATGGTAGGTGTCTGATGGAGGGTATGCCCTTGGTTGCACATCTCTGAACAGTTTCCAGGAGGTCAATGTTCTGAGCAAGATAGGGGTTCCAAGTGTGGCCGTATGATAGCTGTATACAGCTTTCAATAGATCTTTGGAGAGTGGCTAACAAAGGTCTTGCTGAGTGATGGCAAGACACCCTCGGCCTTCTTGACAATTTTAGAGATGTGCTTTGTCCAACGAAAATCGCTGCTGACAGTAATGCCCAGGTCACGTTCACAAAAGGACTTCTTGATATCAGTATTGTGGAGGGAGTATGAGGACGCTGGATTTTTCCTCCCAAAATGCATGGTGGTACACTTGTCCACAGCCAGCTTCAGTTGCCAGTCTGTGATCCATTGCTGCATTGTGTCCAGGTGTGATTGTAGGAAAGAGTTATAGATTTCAGGATCTATCCTTTTGATTTCAAGGTACAGGTTGATGTCATCTGCATATTTCAGTACTGTGGCATTCTTTAAGTTGGCATCTATGTCATTAATGTATGCAACAAACAAAAGGGGACCAAGAACAGATCCCTGTGGTACACCAGATGACATCTCATATGGTGAAGAATACTGTCCTAGAACCGTGACTACCTCTTTTCGGCTGAGAATGAAGGATTTCAACCAGTTAAAAAGATCATCTTTCACACCCATTGCAGAGAGTTTCGCCATAAGTCTTTTGTGTGGCACAGTAGGTTCAGTTTGCACTAGAGACTAATAACTCTTTCCTCTTCCAGGGTTGATAAAATAGGTATTCATTGATTATTTGGGCTTGTGAAATAAGTAAAACGAACTGTCAAGTTAAACCTGTTTTGAGGGGTGCAACCACCAGTAAGACTGTCTGGTGTTAAGTTAAACTCGTTTTGAGGGGATCAACCACCAGTATGACTGTCTTAGTCATTTACTGTAGACAAAAGGTGTATTAAATAGCATTATAATATATTTGGTGGGGGTGAGGTCACAGTCATGTGCCTGTTTTGTCAGACATGCAGGTGTTTTAGATGTGTCTGGGATGTTTCATTATGTAATGAGAATGGAATTTGCGGGAGCATG
>OZ024741.1:293399087-293416587 GCA_964016885.1 Eledone cirrhosa
TACAGATCTATGCCCTTCCTAGTTCCAACTACTTAACAAGGTGTGCCAGATGGGTTTTAACATGACACCAACACTAGAAAGGTAGTCATGTCTTTGAAACAACTAAAGAATCCTCTCAACCATTTCTATGGCTGGATGCCCTTTCTAATACCCACCACTTTACAGGGTGTACTGGGTGCATTTTATTGTTGTACCAGCAGTAGAAAGGATGTTATATTATTCATGTGACTGGAGAATCCTCTCAATGCTCTGTGGCAAAGAAAATCTGAAAAAAGGTGATGGATTATTATGAGAAGACAAGTATTAAAAACCAAAAGCAAACAAGAAGCAATTAGTCAAGATAAGATGGAATATTGTGGATATTGCACAAGTATCAATATCACTCAGTGATGGGAGTAAAAAAAGAAACAAAACTCAGTTGAGATCAATGCTACAACATATATTCTTCATACAGTACATGATTCTGATACAGTCTGAGATAGGTTTGATAGTAATTTCATTTCATAACCAGTTTGAACTTTAATCCAATACAGTACCAATATTGGCAGTTACTTTAGAAGCTAGCTGGCTGGCTTGTTGAAACAGGCACTGCAGGAATTTGACATAAAGTCACGTTTAGGATAAAGTAAAAAAAAGAAAATTATATATATATACAGTGAGAGCAAAGATGGGGCGATAAATTGAACATGGGGGAAAGAAATAGCAGTGTTGTATGGAAAAACAATGTATGCATATGTATGAGGGGTGTAGGTAGGTTTGTGTATGTCTGTGGTTGTATGTGTCTGATATTCATTCAAAATTAAGTCTTCACCCCTTGTTACTCCATATGTATGGGTATGTAAATATATACATGTGTGTGTATATATATATATATATATATATATATATATTTTTTTTTTCATATACATATGTATGCATATATGTACGTCATATGCATTTATACATATAGGTAGGTACATTTGTATGTTTTCATATATATATATGTACATATATATTCTGGTATGTATGTATGTATATATGTATATAAGTATATATACATATATGTATGTGTGTGTATATATATATACATATATATATATATATATATATATATATATATATATATATATATATATATATATATATATTCATATATAAACTGGTGCATGTTTTTGCAGCTTAATTTCTTTCACTTAATTCTCTTAACATTCTTATCATCATCATCATCATCGTTTTTGTTGTCATTTTCAACTTAATTTTATAAGTTTATTTTGTTTTTGCCATAGGTATTACCACACTTTTGTGTGTATCCTACATCATTGTTCTTTGTTTCATCTCTTCTATTGGTAATAGCAGCAACAACAGCAGCTCTCTAGAACCCCCAAAAACTGCTTCATTGACAATAAATATATCATCAGTCATCATCACTATTATAATTATCTTTTTCTTTGTCATTATCATTGGCAGAGTCATTAAGATGTCGGATAGAATACTTTATGGTATTCATCCAACCTCATTGCACACTCTGAATTCAAATCCCACAAGGGTTAAATTTGCCTTTCATCCTTTCGAGGTCGATAAAAAAAAAAGACCAGTCCAGTACTGGGGTTGATTCTTCCTGTATAGAAAAAATTGGCTGTGTTTAGACCTGGAGAGGGTTGGGCTCCACCAGGTTTAAAAGTGCCCTAGACATGCCGTTTAACAGTGCCTCTATGACTCCACAAGGAGTTATGGGATCTTTATCCCTTATCCTCCCTCCTCTCTTTCTCTTCCCTTTCGCATCTTCCTCCCCTTCATCTTCCTCCTCTTCTTCCTCCCCTTCATCTTCCTCCTCTTCTTCCTCCCCCTCCTCTTCCCCTTTCTCCTCCTCTCCTCTTCCTCCTCCTCATCATTACCTGTCATATGTTGGGTAATTCTCTGGTTAATATATAACAATAAACAATAAATTAACAATATAGATACTCAAAATGGAGAAAAACAACATAGTATCATCATTATCATCATCATCAGTTGTACAGCCATTGCCTTTTCTGACCTCAAACCTTTTATTCCCTCTTTAAAACAGACTGAGATATGGTATTTATATTGTAAGCAATTCAATTTACCCTAATATCTAACTGGTATTTCATTTTATCTACCCTGTAAGGATGGAAGTTGAAGTCTACCTCAATAAAATTTGAGCTCAGTATGTAAAGGTCTCTAATTAAATACTGCAAGTCATTTTGTTAGTCACTCACCAATTCTGCCAGTTCACCATCCCGAAAGTTACCATAATAATGGTTTCTGATTTAGGCACAAGGCCAACAATTTTGGGGGAACTTGATTAAATCGACCCCAGTGCATTACTGGTACTTTATTTTCTCAATCCTGTAAGGATGAAAGGCCAAGCTAACCTTGACAGGACTTGAAATCAGTGCATAAAGGGATATAACTATACACTGCAAAGCTGCCAATCCACTACCAATACTGCCAATCCACTGCCCTCAAGTTATATAATAATAAATGTTTCTAATATAGGCACAAACCAGGAAATTATTATCAATCTCAGTATTTAAATGTTTTATTTTATCAACCCTGCAACAATGAGATTCAAAATTGACCGTGGCAAAATTTGAACTTAGAATGTAAAGGGCCATAACTGAATATTGCAAGGCATTTAGTTTGATGCTCTACTGACTCTGCAAATCTACACTCCTATTAATCTAAACTGTAATAAAGGAAGGTCTGCGGAATTGCATACGGTTTATTTTTTTAATCCCGTTTGTAAAATAAGTTGGATTACTTTGAATAAATAATGAATCAATATTACATAATTTATCTACTCAATTTCGTAAACAAAAATAATTTCGGAAAAATAAATAATTTCAAATTGACTTCTTTTCAAAGTTGCACTTCCGGTATATCGCTGCCACCACCACTACTTCAACTACCATATATATAGAAAGAGAGAGTGTGTGATGAGAGAGATAGAGAGATTATGACTTTCTACATGCTGACATCTATATGTATGAGTATATAACTATTATGAGTATATAACTATAATTGTGCAAACACAAACTTATAAAAATACACTCTCACGAACATAATTCACACAAATACACATACATTCTAACAAATATACATACATTCACACAAATACACATACATTCACACAAATATACATATATTCACACATACTTTCACACAAATATACATACATTTAAACATACTTTCACACAAATACACATACATTCACACATATACATTTACACAAACATACATACATTCACACATACTTTCACACAATCATACATACATTCACACATACTTTCACACAAATATACATACATTCACACATATACATTTACACAGGCATACATATATTCACATATATACATTTACACAAACACACACATACAGTCATGATAGCGTTCGGTGAATTGGAGATGGGAGGATAAAACAAGTATAACGTTTTATTTATTTATTAACTCTTTTTCTTTTAAACTCATTTAATGTAATGGTTATAGAATGAAAACACTAACAAATATAATATATACAAATGAAAGGGAAAGGAAAAAAGAAAGAGAAAAATACACAAGCACATAAAACCCACATCTTAGACCCCATAGAACAAAATGCAGACGAAAGGGGTGGAAAAACGATCCGCTACCAGAGCAAAAGATAGCAATATAGCGAGGAGCACTGGGAAACCTCTCTAATAATTTTTGAGGCAGGCCAACATGCTCGCAGCATTATCTGGGGTGATGGCGAGGCTGAGGTGCTGGAACAACCAAGTGCCCTCACGAGCATCACCAGTTACCTCTGTTTGGCGAGCCGCCAATGAAGATAAGAACCTCGCTGTCAGTAGCTCGACTCCCCCAAACGTCTCTAACGCCACAGGCTGGATAATGTATTTAGCTGACAGAACACGGTATTTTAGGATGCTGTAGCTCTCGCTCTTACCACTGCATCCAGGATGTGGGAAGAAGCAAAAGAGTCACTAACTGTGACGTCCCAGGTAAGGCACCTGCCTATTGATCAGAAGCACAGAGTAAGACCATCAAGTTTCTCATCAATTCAAGACAACCCAGATGGTTCCAAAATTGAGGGGTTGTTTGCCCAGGCCAAAGCTCTTGAGTGGTAATAAGACAGTGTGTGTATGTGCACGCGCATTTGTCGCCGTTCTTAAATTAGAGACACGTGTGTGTGTGTCACTGTTTTTAAGTTAGAGACATATATATGTGTATCCCTATCCTTCCTTTTACACACACATACATTCACACAAACACACGTACACATTGTGTTGATGGACGAGTGGACAGAAGTCCCTCAAATTTATATGCATGTGAATGGAGTTCAACTGAAGCAGTTAGAGAGGTTCAACTATCTTGGAGAGGTTCAAGTATCTTGGAGCCATGTTCATGAGTGATGGAATGCAGGTGACTGAATTAAGTGCAAGAATTGCAAAAGCTGATGCAGTAAAGCGCCAGCCTCAGCAATCAGATGAAGCGGAGTAGGTGTAAAAGCCAAACTTGCTGTCTTCCTGGTATTCCTGCCAACTCTTATCGAGGATCATGAATCTTGAGTAATGACAAAAACAATACAATTGCAAATAAAAGTGGCAGAAATGAGATTCCTCTGAAGGGTCTTTGGAGTAACGTTACTCGATAAAGTGCATAGTTCAGAGACCAGAGAGTCACTCATGGTAGAGCCACTACTTCTCTGAATTGAGAGATCACAACTCCAATATTATGAGCATGTGGTTAGAATGTCTCAGTAATGAATCGCTGGACACATTTTACAGGCAAAACCAACTGGCAAGAGATCCAGAGGAAGACCCTGAGCAAGATAGTTGGATAACATCCATGAGCTTGGCTGGTCACGCTTTGGGATCCAGCTGGATCAGTTAGAAATGTTTGCTACTGACAGACTCGCTGGAAGGAGTGTTTGAGAAGGACTCTGCCCCCACGACCCTCTCAGAAATAAGTTATGAAGAAGATATTGTTGATTTACTTTTCAATTTACATATATCTAGATGCATATATATTTGCGTATAATACCAATATGCACACTACACATGCCAGTAGAAAACTGCCCGGGGGCAGTTTTTCTGCTAGTAACAATAATAATTATGATTCTGCATTATGCACAAGGCCAACAATTTTGGAGGTGGGAAATAGTCAATTAAATCAGCTCCATTATTTGATGTACTTTAGTTTATCAACCCTAGAACGATGAAAGGCAAAGAAGTGTAATTAAATACTGCAAAGTATTTTGTCTGATACTCTCATAACTCTGCAAATCCAGTGCCCTAATAATAATACCAAAATTAATAGTAATAACAACAACAGACATGTTATTTAAAAAAAGGAAACACAAACATTAATGAAAAATAAATGATAAATAATAAAAACCAGAAATACAATAAAATGAAAACAAGAGAGAATTTCTAAAGTAATTTCTAAGATGACATAAAAGATATCTCTTGACAATATTGGTAAAAGCTGTTAGTACTCTGGGAGGTTTTTAAAAGTCTTTTTAATAATCTAAGAAAGTCTCTAATGAACTTCCATTTTAAAAATTGACGTTTCTGTAAAAAAAAGAAAAGATAAAAAAAACAAAACAACAGTAATAATAACAACAAAGAATTATAAAACTGATAGAAAAAATAGATAAATAATTATATAAATGATGATGATGATCTAGATAGATTGATTTGAATACAAAAAAATTATTTGTTAAGCAGTTCAAATATTAATGTTTTCTGAAACACTTATAAGACTCACGAAATTTATAAAAAAAATAAAAAAAATAGTTTAGATTTAAAATATTTGTGTTGCTGTTGTAGTTGTTATTTAGAAACCATCTTTAGCTGACTAAAGAATTTTTTTCTTGACTAATGATTCTGATAAAATAGAAGAAAAGCAAGGAAAGACTAATTGACGAGATCATGCTAATTTTCAACATAGCATAGATTGGTACAATCAGCAATGACAAGACAATATGTTATTTTGTAAATAAACAACATTATGCTAATTGACAGCCATAGAAGGGCGTGGGGGAAGAGTAGAGTAAGGTGTAGTGCTGGATGGGACAGAGAAGGGAATGGTAGATGAAGGAGGAAGGTTGATGTTATTTAACCATTTTGTTACCATATTTCTAATAAAAAACAGTTTGTGATTTTTCAAATGATTTGAAAAACAATCAAGAATTTGAAAGGATTTATAATATAACTTAGTAATATAACTATATTAGTAAGCTGGTGTTTGGAACATAAACAAAGGTTCATCTATAAAATTATGATGGAAGGTTTTTAGATAAATATAAACATTTTACAATAAACAGTTTTATATGGTAGAACCAGAGGCGGTTCCAGGTGGTTTGGTATCAAAAGTGTTAACTGGTACTTTATGTAAGAGATTAGTCTACCATGGAGGTAGGTTATAGTCATATTGCAACTCAGAATGCAAACGGCAGGAATAGATACTGAAAGATTGTATGATAGTTTTCCAATGATTTTGACAGTCCACCAACCCACACTGCTACTTTATTTGTTGAACACCCTGTAGAAGGATTACAAGCAAGAAACTACCCACGGTTGTACACAGCATGCACGTATGGACCCGTAACTCCTAAGGGAATCGAAGGGGTGCCTTATTGACATGGCCAGCCCATCTTTTCTCCAGGTCTGAATAAAGCCAATTTCTTCCAGAGGAGGATAGAGAGTGAGAGAATAGAAGTGAGAAAGTGATACAGAGGAAATATTGACCCCAATATTAGGCTGGTACATTTTTATCAAAATTGACCTGGCAGGTTTTGAACTTAGAGAGCTGAAAGGAATACTACAAAGCACTATGTCAAACATTCTAACAACTGCCAATTCATTGCCATATTGTTGTACAATATGAAACTGTATATTTTAAAGTGTTCCAATTTATCTAAAAACATTCCATCATAATTATATTTAAGAACGTTTGTTAAACTTTGTCCTAAACACCAGCTTGTGATAGTGAGAAAGTTAATTATATTACTAAATATCTCCAATTTCTGATTATTTTAGAAGTGATTTGAAAATAAAACAGGAATATAGTAACAAAAGGGTTAGCTTATAATGTAAGTAGACAGTAACAGAAACCACAGGTCATTTTAGGCCTTAGCACTTCAATTGGAATTTGCTTTATCAACCCTAGAAATGTAAAAGGTAAAGTAAACCTTGATTATTACTGCAAGGTATTTTGTCTGGTGCTCTCTGGATTTCATTGATAGCCTAGCAGGACAAAGCAAAGCAGTGCTCTAACTGCTCTACCAAGCAATAATTTGGTTGATCTTTTTGTATAAATCTAATAACTGAAAACAACATTTTATATGAAAAAGAAAAGAAATGAAATTAGCTTTTGAAAAAGAGAAACACACACATGTACACACATGTACACACATATTTAATTTTTCATTGCACATTCTGTCTTATGATGAAAGGCTAGCACCTGAAACTTTAAGACTTGTTCTTGTGTTGGCATGTGAACAGAATTGCAGACACTAATGTTTCTGGGTATCACCCTTCATCAGTACAGCTCACTGTTCATCTGCCAAACTGTCAGAGCTAGTGAAAATATGCTATTTTCAAAAATACACAGTGACTGATCAGCCTAATTTGCATATTAGCAGACTGGCTGATCAGTCAGATCTGCATATTAGCAGATCCACTGATCAGCCAGATTCGCATATCAGCAGACTGGCCAGTCAGTTTCCTGTATACGAGCGATAAATGGCTGGCTTAGCCAAATTCAAATAAAAAAAGAAAATTTCACTCTACATGGCTGAATACAATAAATGTAATCTGAGTTTTTCGAATATTAATAATAGCATTCGATTTGTTTGCAATTATGTAATCAAGCCTCAATTTTATAGCCATGTCAGTAGAATGAACCCTTCATTCTTGCTCTTGTGTTGGCATGGATCTGCTAATATGCAGATCTGACTGATAAGCCAGTCTACTAATATGCAAATTAGGCCGATCAGTCACTGCGTATTTTTGAAAATAGCATATATTTTCACTAGCTCTGACAGTTTGGCAGGTGAACATGAAGGGTGATACCCAGAAACATTAGTGTCTGCAGTTCTGTTTACATGCCAATACAAGAGCAAGAATGAAGGGTTCATTCTACTGACATGGCTATAAAATTGAGGCTTGTTTGCATAATTGCAAATGAATCGAATGTTATTATTAATATTCGAAAAACTCATATATATATATATATATATATATAGGAACCAGTAAGACCCCGACAGCTGAGCTCAAGCCGTTTCGACGGCTAATTCTGGACTGAATTAGCCGTCGAAACGGCTTGAGCTCAGCTGTCGGGGTCTTACTGGTTCCTATTACCCACTCTACTACCCCAAGTATTGAGTACTTTGGTGCGTTATGGTCCACCTGGTTCCTTACCACATTTCCTTCGTTATATATATATATATATATTATTGTCTGTGTGTGTGTGTGTGAATACACATTAGTACAAAAAACTTGATATATGTCTATATCAATTTGTATTGTTGATTTTAATACTATTGTTATTTCATTAAACAGATAGGATGAAAAAGCAGTAAGATGAGACAACTGTTAGTAAAACAATATTGTGTTTGTTATTCTGTTAGGCATGTAATTACACACATCTGTGCCTTTATATGAGTATATATGTATATATATTTAAATATATTTGTAAGTGCTTATGCAGAAGTGTGTATGTATTCAAATGTCACCATTTGTAAAAATACTGGATGTAGAGCACATCGTTTAATTTTTTTCTTTCACCATTCAAATTTCATGCTACTGTGAATTTGATGTGACTGGTTTTATGTATACTAATACGTAACCCGTTGTTTTTGGAATAGATTCAGCAATATTTAATTTCTTTGCAAATTGTAATAAAGTTATGCATATGGATGCTCTCTCTCTCTCGCTCTCTCTCTCTCTATATATATATATATTATTATTATTATTACTATATATATATTATTATTACGGTGGACTGGCAGTATCGGTAGACGGTCGGACGCCATGCTTTCCAGCATAGTTACGTCCCTTTACGATCTGAGTTCAAATCCCGCCGAGGTTGACTTTGCCTTTCATCCTTACGAGGTCGATAAAATAAAGTACCAGTAATGCACTGGATAATTGCTGGCCTTGTGCCTAAAGTAGAAACAATTATTATTATTATTATTATTACTATATATATATATATATATATACATACACACACACCAGCATGGTACTCAACAAAATTTATGTGATTTATAGGAAAGAATATTTAATTTAATAATTCCTTGATTACAATATTCTAACTTCTATTTTGTGGGGGTGAAAGTCATAACGTAATGGGTTTGATTCCTGGACTGGATTGTGTGTTGTGTTCTTGAGCAAAACATGTAATTTTACATTGCCCTAGTATACTCACCTAAAAATTAGTATCAGTAATAGTTATGGATTTAGTGCTATGATGCACTGGCTTCCTGTCAAATGGGGTGTCGTGTACTCTGTCACTTAACACCACCGAAACTGGGATTAGCACCATCCTCAGAGTCTCTGGGTTCAAGACAGATTTTAGAACCTCTATTTTTCTTGACTTTCTCCCTCTGGTCACTCCAGCTCTGTTCATATTTCATTTCATGTTTATCATCATGTAATGTCCATTATCCATGCTTCCATGGGTTAGATGAGTTGTCATGTTATGGGACATTTCAGGTCCGGAATTTGTACTTTGTGGTTATTGTTCATTTTGTCCCAAAATAGCTATATTGGTAAATATACATGAATAGATAATTATAGATTGACAGCCAGGTAAGCAGATTGATAGGTATACAGATGCGTAGGTAGGCAGACAGATAAACAGACAAATGTATACAGATAGATAGATTTTGTTTGTATTGTCCTGAGATAGATAGACACGGAGGTAAATAGCTATAGATCTTATCAACACTGTGAGAGACAGAGAGCTAGAAATAAGATAGCAAATTACCATTTCCCAAATAAATCTAGCACAGTGGTTGGCATGCGGCAGTCGTGTTTTATTATCAAGGTATATACAAATGGAACGAAGAAACAATTTTCATTCATCAGCCATCATTTCTGGTTGCCAACATTCATTAATTGCCTATGTTGTTTGCAGTGGATTTTAGCTGCTATGTCCAGAATTTATCACATGAAACAGGAAAAGTAGCCCCAGTAACTGTCCGGGACCTGAACAAGATGAAATTGGCTTGTAACAAGATAAAATAGACCACTTACTTCTAGGGGACCTAACACCCAGATGAAGTATAACACTTATTCTACACCCACATGCACACATCTAGCTTGGTAGTTATATAGGTACATAAGTGGTAATCTGGGAGATAAATGGATAGAAATACTTTAGTTGTTGAAGAGACGTCCAAATGAATATCCTCTACCACCAATTAAGTTGCTCTCTGACACTGGGTCCTGGCTGACAGGATGGAGAAGGTATTGCCTCAGAGGACGGCTAGGGAGACAAGCTGAAACAGCCACTCCACCTCAAAGGGCTTGCACTTGCGAGCAGTCAACTCCACCCAGATAGCAGTGACTAGGGATAGCGCCCAGTGGCCAAGGATGCTGAAAGTCACCACTGCTACAAGCTCTAGGTGTAGATAAATGTAGTTAGTTTGATAATATGTAGGTAGAAAGAGAGATGTGTGGGTAACTAGCAAGATAGATAGGTAGGAAGAGGTAGGTGGGGACTTAGTGAGATTGATTGGTTGGAAGAGGGGTAGGTACTTAGTAAGATATGTTTCTTTATAATTTATTATTTTTATTTTTATTCATAATAATAAATAAGAATAAATAATAAAGAAACACATCTTACTAGGTACCTACCAATTTGTCATCTTACCTGTCAATCTCGATAATACCCACCTAGTAAGATATGTTTCTTTATTAGCCACAGGGGCACAAAAGAAGGGGACAAATACAAAGGGGGAAGTTTACATACAATAAAAACGTGTAAAATATTATCACAAATGCAATTTAAAAATTAGTCGATTTTCCCCAATAGGAGAAGACAGTTCATACCCCCGAAAAGATGTGCAACCCTCATCTCCAGGAGTACGAAGAGTTTGTACTCCTTTCCTCTCCTCTTCCTTTTCCTCAACCTACAGGCTGATATCGAGAGAAGGCCCATTCACTCGGGCCATTCTTGCCATTTTCACCCACCTTTCATAAAACTTGCTGGGGTACAGCACCTCTCTTTCCATCCTGATTCTTCTTCCAAAGTGGTATTTGAAAAAAAGAATCAGTTGTTGGCCGGAGAGAAAGGTGTTTGGACTCGGTGGTCAACCGGATTGGTTCCACCCGCAACAATAGTCGTTCTACATAGCCCCACAGGTCGGTGACCCACCTAGTAAGATAGATAGGTAGGAAGAAATGGGTGGGTACCTAGCAAGATAGACAGCTAAGAAGAGAGGTGGGTGAGTAATTAGCAAAAAGGTAGGTAGGAGGTGAAATGGGTAGGTATCTAGTGAGATAGATGGATGGGTATCTTACAAGATAAACAGGTAGGAATGGAAGTAGTTGAATAGGCTTTTGTTGGGCTTTAGGTTGGTGGGCAACTCTGATTAATTATTTTATATGTATTATGATACTATTTCTTTTATTTTATTTTTGTGTATATATATATATATATAGTTATAGGAATAACCAAAGAGTGCTGAGAAATACATTGTTTTATTAGCTAACAGTGTTTCATCCATACCCCATGGCAGGAATCATCAGAGCCTATAAACAAGAGTATATCAGTAGTTGCATACTCTATCGAGCTGCATCACCAGAACAAGGTTAAAGGACCAGCAGGGGGGTCCCGAGGCCAGCGCTATATGGAAAAAGACAGAATACATGATGCACATAATGTCATAAAATGTCTTAAAAAAGTTAAAAATTACACCAAAAGTTTATCACTTAAATGGTGCAATAGATGATAAAGAGGTTGGGAGAGGGTAGCAAGGGATGAGTGAGGGTATTACTCAGCATGATCAGAAACAATAAGAAAATAATAAAAAAAATAATAATAAAAAAGTATAAAAATACAGGGATAAGAAAAGAGATAAATATAAAAATACAAAACAATAAAGGAACAAAATATAAGCCAAAGCAGAGCATAGATACATCAAAGCGGAAGCAGTGCAAAATCAGGGTGTACAGGCAGATTAAGAGAGTTTGCAAGCATGAGTCTGTGAAAAGAATAGTTGGTTAGCAGTGGTGCAGCCTTACATGTATGATAGTCCATATGAGGGATGGTGTACTCCAATTATATCGCCTTGTAACAGGTTGATTCTCCTTATCATATCCGCACCCTACGAACCACATCGATATGTTCCAGTTCCGAACGTTAAGTGAGATAACATTGGAGTGAGCGACCGAACATGAGGATTTTGGGGAATACCAGTTTCTGCGGACCTGGCGTGTTTTCAATTTCCTCACATCTGTGCCGGCTGTATATGTACCATACATTTCTTTAACTCATCGTACTTTCTTTTATTTTTTATTTTAGATTTTAGGTGTATATCCCAGACCGCCTATGGTGATAAATCCCCTGGGTATAGGTTTTGGAAAAATAGTGTTATCTCACTTAACGTTCGGAACTGAAACATACCGATGTGGTTCGTAGGGTGCGGATATGATAAGGACAATCGACCTGTTACAAGGTGATATAATTGGAGTACACCATCCCTCATATGGACTATCATACATGTAAGGCTGCACCACTGCTAACCAACTATTCTTTTCACAGACTCATGCTTGCAAGCTCTCTTAATCTGCCTGTACACCCTGATTTTGCACTGCTTCTGCTTTGATGTATCTATGCTCTGCTTTGTCTTATATTTTGGGGGGTTTCCGGGCTTTTTGTTCCTTTATTGTTTTGTATTTTTATATTTATCTCTTTTCTTATCCCTGTATTTTTGTACTTTTCTATTATTTTTTTTAAAATTATTTTCTTATTGTTTCTGATCATGCTGAGTAATACCCTCATTCATCCCTTGCTACCCTCTCCCAACCTCTTTATCATCTATTGCACCATTTAAGTGATAAATTTTTGGTGTAATTTTTAACTTTTTAAAGACATTTTATGACATTATGTGCATCATGTATTCTGTCTTTTTCCATATAGCGCTGGCCTCTGGAACCCCCTGCTGGTCCTTTAACCTTGTTCTGGTGATGCAGCTCAATGGAACATGCAACAACTGATATACTCTTGTTTATAGGCTCTGATGATTCCCGCTATGGGGTATGGATGAAACACTGTTAGCTAATAAAACAATGTATTTATAAGCACTCTTTGGTTATTCCTATAACTATAACGGCTCTGTAGTATACTAGTTATCCTATATTAAGCTAAAACCACACTGTCATACCAAGGGCAATATATCTACATGTCTGGGCATATTGATATATTTGTCAACGAAACTATATATATATATAGTAATAATAATAAATTTGAAGACTAAAATCCAAAGAGGGCTCGATAAGGATAAATATATATCAAATATATAAGAACCGTAGAGCAAATATTTATTAAAATAACAGATTAAAGTTTAAGCAAAGAATCGCTGCTTTCACCCTTAACGGGATCTTCTGAAACTAACAAAGTCAATCTGTAAACGCAGAAGTGAATATTTCAAAAAACGTTGCAACCGGAGGAAGACAGGAAGACGATATTTTGGTTTGTGGAAACGTTCCCTGGCAAAGAACGGAAAAAAAACGAATATAATACGTCATTATTTGGAGCGGTGAAAAACAATTACACGCAAAGACAGAACCACGTTTATGGTATAAAAGAAGTCGTAGACTAATATTCTCTAAGGTGGTTCATAGAGACGTTCTCTGGCAATGAACGGAAAAAACGAAGAACATATGTCATACGTGGAGCGTGGAGAACAATTCCACGCAAAGACAAAACCACGTATGTTTTGTGAAGGTACGTATACTTTCTCGTACGTATATTTGATTGTATATGTTATGGCGTATATTTTATATATTCTGGTACATATGCTTTTGGTTATGTGTATACGTGAGTTTTGCGTCTGTGTGAGTATGCGGGTTCGTACGTATGTAGGGTGTGTGTATATGTGTACTTCGTGTTTTGGTTGACGTTCGTCTCCGAACATTTGTGTATCTACATGTAGGTATGTGTGTGCGCTTGTTATATACGTATTTATTTATTTATTTATATATGTTTATTTAATTATTTGTATACACGCACACACACACACACACACACATATCTATATGTGCGTGTATTTGTATACCTATTGCGAGTGTTTTCGCGTATGCTTGTGTATGTACGTATTTGGATGCGTGTATGTATTTATTTAATTTCAATTACCTCTGTATTTTATTTATTTTATTTACTTTATTCTTAACTCTGAAGCGGAGATTCATTCGGTTTCCTAGTTAGAATTTTAGTCTACGACTTCAGTTATACCATTTACGTGGTTTTGTCTTTGCGTGCAATTGTTCTCAACGCTCCACATATGACGTATTTTCTTCGTTTTTTCTGTTCATTGCCAGAAAACGTCTCTATGAACCACCTTATAAAATATTAGTCTACAACTTCTTTTATACCATAAACGTGGTTCTGTCTTTGCGTGTAATTGTTTTTCACCGCTGCAAATAATGATGTATTATATTCGTTTTTTCCCGTTCTTTGCCAGGGAACGTTTCCACGAACCAAAGTATCGTCTTCCTGTCTTCCTCCGGTTGCAACGTTTTTTGAAATATTCACTTCTGCGTTTACAGATTGACTTTGTTAGTTTCAGAAGATCCCGTTAAGGGTGAAAGCAGCGATTCTTTGCTTAAACTTTAATCTGTTATTTTAATAAATAAATATCACCATGATCATCATCATCATCAGGTTTAGCGTCCGTGTTCCACGCTTGCATGGGTTTGGACGGGGGTTTTCCCACTTGAGGCAAGAGTGGTTGTCTTGCTCGCATAGGACTGTCTGGCGGGTTTTCTACAGTTGGATGAACTTCCTAACACCAACCACATTTACAGTGTGGGGCTGGGAGGTTTTTACCGTGTTGCCTACACGGCCACATTACAGCGTGGACTGTCTGGCGGGTTTTCTACAGCTGGATGCCCTTCCTAACACCAACCACATTTACAGTGTGGGGCTGGGAGGTTTTTACCGTGTTGCCTACACGGCCACATTTACAGCGTGGACTGTGTGTTTTTTTTTGTCGTGACACCTACACGATCTCATTTGTTTCGGCCTGGATGTTGTGGCACCAACATAACTTTACATTGAAAGGGGCGGTGTGGATGGGGTGGAGGTGGTGGGACGGGTGTGTGTTTTGATAGAGATGCCTACTGACTGTAGTAGGTTTTTACTTTGTATTTAGGTAAGGCGGGTCTTCTCTATTACTGAGTACCGCCAAAGGTCTCGGTCCAGTGACATTGTCTTGGGGAGGTGTAAGCGTGTGAGGTCAGAATTTATCAGCTCGTCCCATGTTTTTCTGGGTCTGCCTACTCCGTGGCTACCGTCTATCTTTATTGCCCTGCACTTTGTTATACAGCTGTCGTCTTTCATGCGCATCACGTGACCGTACCAACGTAGCCTTCTCTCGAGTAAACAACATCTGATCCCTCATATTTCTAATTTTTTCCTTAGTTCGTTTATGCTTTGCCGTTCACGTATATTACTATTGCACATCCAGCGGAGCATGCAAGCTTCGTTCCTCTCTAGTCTGCGTATATCCTCTGCACACAATGCCCAGGTCTCACTGCCATGCAGCATTGCTGTTCGTATGCAGGCATCGTATAACCTGCCTTTCATTTTTAGGGAGAACCCTCTAGCGGCTAATAGTGGTATAAGCTCTCTGAACTTTTTCCATCCAGTTCTGACTCTAGCTACTGTACTTTCAGAGCACCCTCCCCCACTGCTGATTTTGTCACCCAGGTAACGGAAGCTGTCCACTATTTCTATAGAACCCTCTGCGCAGTTGAAGGAGCTAGTATTTTGTGGGCACTTGCTGCTACTTATTGCACCAGAGCACCGGCCACATGTAAAATCTATGTTCTTAGTTAGCTTACCTGTGATCCCACTACATCTTTTATGCACCCATACTTTGCATTTGGGACATAAAATGGAGTTTCTACCTACACACTGAGCATGGCCATTTCCCCGATGGGACCGCCGCCTTATTTTCTTTCCTACAAACTAGAACTTTAGTCTTAGCCAGGTTAATTTTAAGGCCTTTTGATTCTAGGCCGTGCTTCCATGTTTGGAATTTCTTCTCTAGTTCGGTCATTGATTCAGCTATGAGCGTTAGATCATCTGCGTATAGGAGTTCCCATGGGCAGCCGGTCTTGAACTCCTCTGTTATAGCCTGAAGGGCAATAATAAATAGTAGGGGGCTAAGAACAGAGCCCTGATGGACACCAACTTTTACGCTAAACTCTTCACTATATTCGTTGTTAATTCTAACCTTACTGACTGTTTCTTTATACATGGCTTGTATAGCTCTCACAAGCCATTCGTCAACACCTAGTTTTCTAAGAGTCCACCAGATAATGGAACGGGGGACTCTGTCGAAGGCTTTCTCCAAGTCGACGAAAGCTAAGTATAGGGGTTTACTTTTAGCTAGGTACTTCTCCTGTAGTTGTCGTACAATGAAAAGAGCGTCTGTGGTACTTTTGCCTGACACAAACCCGAACTGCATTTCATCTTGATCAATTCTCTCTCTGATTAGTTGCGCTATTACTTTTTCCGTGACCTTCATGACCTGGTCGATTAATTTAATGCCTCTATAGTTACTCCTATCTAGGGCATCTCCTTTTCCCTTATAGCAGTTAACGATGATGCTGCTACGCCAGTCCTTCGGAACAACCCCATTCTGTACGACTTGGTTAACTATCCGGGTGACCATGGTGTGTCCCACCGAACCAGATGCCTTCAGCATCTCAGCAACTATTTCCGAAGGACCAGACGCCTTAACCGTCTTCATATCTTTGATTGCCTTGCTTATTGTACTACCCTGGACTAACACTGCTGGCCCCTCTATTGGGTCGATGTGGGGGAGACTGTCTTTCTCCCATTTGTTCTCCTCATTTAGAAGCCTTTCGTAGTGACACTTCCAAGCTACCTTCTTATCAGCGTCGGTGATGGCAAGTATGCCATCATCGTTAAGTACACACTTCTCCCCGACAATATCACGGTTTTCCTTGACACATTGCCTGGCAATCCTGAACACCTCACGTTTTTGGTCCTCACGTTGTAGAACATACTTGAACTTTCTTTCCTCTGCTTCCCTTCTTGCGAAGTACACTTGTCTCCTAGCTTCCCTCCTGGCCACTTGATAGTCTTCTCTACTTCCCCCCATCCCGCCATACTTTCCAAGCCTGCTTTTTGGCCTTAATTGACTCCTCCACCTTACTGTTCCACCACCATGTTACTCTCCTCCTACCTACAGGCCTGCTCCAGCCACAGACTTCGTCTGCCGCCGTCAGCAGGTTTGCTCTCAGGAATTCCCACTGTTC
>OZ024741.1:293421587-293484087 GCA_964016885.1 Eledone cirrhosa
GTTGGTGTTAGGAAGGGTAGCCAGCTGTAGAAAACCCGCTAGACAGTCCTATGCGAGCACGACAATCACTCTTGCCTCAAGTGGGAAAACCCCCGTCCAAACCCATGCAAGCTTTGAACACGGACGTTAAACGTTGATGATGATGATGATGATGATATATAATAAATATTATATATATATAAAAATAAATATTATATATATATATAATAAATATTATATATATATATAATAAATATTATATATATATATAATAAATATTATATATATATATAATAAATATTATATATATATATCTATATATAATAAATATTATATATATATATATATATAATAAATATTATATATATATATCTATATATAATAAATATTATATATATATAATAAATATAATATATATATATATAATAAATATTATATATATATATAATTAATATTATTAATATATGTATATATAATAAATATAATATATATATCTATATATAATAAATATTATATCATCATTCATCATCATCATCATTTTTACGTCCGTTTTTTCCTGCTTGCAAGGGTGGGACGGGTCTTATTCAGCACAGCATCTCTCCACTCGTCACGGTCCCTCGTCATCTCCACCGTGAGCTTCAATGATCTGAGGTCTGTTCTCACCACCTCCGCCCATGTTTTTCGTGGTCTACTTCTACCACGTCTTCCTTCAACTGGCAATTCCTGGCACTTCTTCACCCATCGGTCATCCTCCATGCGCATCACATGTCCATACCACTGCAGTCTCCTCTCCCGTACACTACATTCTATCCCTCTCAGACACAGTTTCTCTCTCAACACATTTATGCTGGGTCGTTCACGCACATTTACACTGCAGATCCAACGGATCATGCTTGCCTCATTTCTCTCCAGTCGTCGCATGTCCTCTGCAGTTGCTGCCCATGTCTCACTACCATGCAGCATCGCGCTCCTCACACAGGCATCATACAACCGGCCTTTCGTACGCAGGGAGAAACCCTTCTTCTTCAACAGATGAAGCAGCTCCCTAAACTTCTTCCAACCCGTCCTTATTCTAGAGACTATGGCCTCGGAACACCCTCCTCCCATGCTAATCTGATCTCCTAGGTACCGGAAGCTATCCACCACTTCTATAGCGCCCTCTTGCATTTGAAAAATGTGTCTATCAGTGCGACTTCTACTGTCTAATTTCCCTGTACATCTACTGCATACATATTTCTCCCTACCTGTTAGTTTGCCTGCTATCCCGCTACATCTCTTGTGTACCCTGGATCTGCATTGTTTGCATTTTATAGAATTTATGCCAGTTCCTTTTCTGCATATCGAACATGGCCATTTCCCTGACGGAATCAGAGTTTTGTCCTCTTTTCTACTCATCAATACTTTTGTCTTAGCTAGATTTACTCTCAGTCCTCTTGCTTCCAACTGCTGTTTCCATAGCCAGAATTTATTCTCTAGCTCCTCTACTGATTCTGCTCTAAGAACCAGATCGTCAGCATAGAGAAGTTCCCATGGACAGCCAGTCTTAAACTCCTCTGTTATGGCTTGGAGGACTATAATGAACAAGAGCGGCCTGAGGACCGAACTCTGATGTACTCCTACTTGTATCTCGAATTCCTCACTAAACTCCATTCCTACCCTGACTTTACTGAGAGTACCTCTGTACAAAGTTTGCACTGTTCTCACAAGCCATTCCTCAACACCAAGCTTCCTTAGGGACCACCAGATGACAGATCGGGGTACCCTATCAAAGGCCTTCTCTAGGTCAACAAAGGTTAAGTATAGTGGCTTATTCTTCTCTAAGAACCTCTCTTGCAATTGTCTCACCAAGTAGAAGGCATCTGTTGTACTCTTCCCAGGCACAAAACCAAACTGCATCTCATCTAGTTTGACCCTTTCTCTAATTAGTTGTGCTAAAATCCTTTCTGCCACTTTCATAACCTGATCTATCAGTTTTATATATATATTATATATATAGTATATATCATATATACTATATATATATATAATAAATATTATATATATATTATATATCATATATAATATATATATATTATATATCATATATATTATATATATATTATATATCATATATATATATATATATTATATATCATATATATATTATATATCATATATATTATATATATATTATATATCATATATATATATATATATATTATATATCATATATATATTATATATATATTATATATCATATATATTATATATATATTATATATCATATATATATATATATATTATATATATATATATAAAATAAGGAAAAGCGAAGTAGTTTCAGATGTTCAAGTCTTTTAATAATAATGCTGTGATATATATTTCAATGGCGACAGTGGCCACACTTTTCCGTGCGCCAATGCCGCGAGATCGTCAGACATATTGTTACATAATAAGGTTATGTTTCCGAGGCAATCCAAATTGAGTCGACATGGGAACGGACGAAGTGTGTGCTCTTGGGTTCTTCATCCCTTCCCCTGTGAGTACCAATTCACCCCCACCGGTCTGCGCAGGTGCAGGTCTGAAGGAAGTTGACCATTAGCTACTGCAGATTTCAACGAAAAGGCCTAGTCAGTTCCTCCCCTCAACCAAAACAAATGACCCATTCAGGCCTGTTGTATATAATTTACTGCTAGTGACCCCGTCTGTGGCAGTCAGCCGAAAGCCAGTGGGGATGGGAGCGTGTGAGTATCAATAGAGCATGGACAGTATAATTGACCATCAACCTCTAATAGAAAATATACTAAATTCTAGGTATCATGGTTTCACAGTGGAAGTTATGAATGAGAGTTGGAGATTTGAACTAAAAATTAAAAGTTAAAAATTAATAATTAATAATTAAAAATAAAAAAATTAACAAGTGAGAATCTAGATTGAGGTGAGTAAAAAAATATAGATTGAAGTGAGTAAATAATATATGCACCTATACTATCTACAACGTAGGGAGATGTTTAAGTAAAAAATTTTGAAAGGGGTATTAATGTTACAGTTATATTATCTACATACTGAACGATAGTACCGTACAGTAGAACGGAGGGTAAATTACAGTATGAAAGGTAGTAGTTAGGCGGGTACATGGTTAGAATATCCATCACATGGAACAAAACCCCCAAAAAAACACAGATATAAAGTACACAAAAGAAAAAAGAAAAAAACACACAAAAAATATCCAATAAATGCAAAATACACATACAGTACACATATGCAAAATGAGATAGGAGATACATGATTAATATGATTGTCAATTTGTCCATATATAGATTGAATTGAGAGGGCTTCTGTTCAAATGCAATTTGGTGCAGGAAAATAGGGGTTTATCAATGTTTTTATTTCTGCGTATTTATCGTGCCAAAAGATATTTTTATGTCCGTCCAGTATCAGGGATTTCCATCCCCATGGTAGAGGGAATTTCCGGGTGTAGCTGGTGGCTGGTTCCTCTCTTCTCCACTATATCGGTTACATCATAGAGCGCTCAACTAATTGGAGCTAAATTCTTAAGGTAAACATTGATGCAATTCAATTCAAGCACTCAACATACTTATTCCACATAGGTGTGACGGAGTAAATATCGAATAAGGAAAAGCGAAGTAGTTTCAGATGTTCAAGTCTTTTAATAATAATGCTGTGATATATATTTCAATGGCAACAGTGGCCACACTGTTCCGTGCGCCAGTGCCGCGACATCGTCAGACAGCTTGTTACATAATAAGGTTATGTTTCCGAGGCAATCCAAATTGAGTCGACTTTTTACTTAAACATCTCCCTACGTTGTAGATAGTATAGGTGCATATATTATTTACTCACTTCAATCTATATTTTTTTACTCACCTCAATCTAAATTCTCACTTGTTAATTTTTTTATTTTTAATTATTAATTATTAATTTTTAATTTTTAATTTTTAATATTTGATTTCAGATTTTCGATTTTTAATTTTTAATTTTTAGTTCTAATTTCCAACTCTCATTCATAACTTCCACTGTGAAACCATGATACCTAGAATTAAGTATATTTTCTCTTAGAGGTTGATGGTCAATTATACTGTCCATGCTTAATGAGGGGTAGTATTGAGACCTATTGATACTCACACTCTCCCATCCCCACTGGCTTTTGGCTGACTGCCACAGACGGGGTCACTAGCAGTAAACTATATATAACAGGCCTGAATGGGTCATTGTTTGGTTGAGGGGGGAGGGACCTGACTAGACCTTTACGTTGAAATCTGCGGTAGCTAATGGTCAACTTCCTTCAGACCTGCACCTGCGCAGACCGGTGGGGGTGAATTGGTACTCACAGGGGAAGGGATGAAGAACGCAAGAGCACACACTTCGTCCGTTCCCATGTCGACTCAATTTGGATTGCCTCAGAAACATAACCGTATTATGTAACAAGCTGTCTGACGATGTCGCGGCACTGGCGCACGGAACAGTGTGGCCACTGTCGCCATTGAAATATATATCAGAGCATTCTTATTAAAAGACTTCTGAAACTACTTCGCTTTTCCTTATTCGATATTTACTCCGTCACTCCTATGTGGAATAAGTTCGTTGAGTGCTTGAATTGAATTGCATCAATATTTACCCTAAGTATATATATATATATATATATATATTATATATATTAAAATAACAGATTCAAGTTTAAGCAAAGAATTGCTGCTTTTACCCTTATTATTACTATTATTATTATTATTATTATTATTATTACAGTTGCATTTATCTTGCTTTATGTTCATACGAGTTATCACCAAGTCACAACCAGTGACCTCAAGAGACAACAAGGTCCGCCATGTTCAAGAAAGAACATACATACTCACACATGCATCTTTAGTGTTTAGACTTGTGATGTACTTATATTGACAGAATCTTCCTTAGTATATGGGCAGTTCCCATTAGTACTATCTTTTGTATTTCTCCTATACGCGGGTTTCCTGGGATTTGCGATAAGTAATCATTAGACCCCTTAGGTATCATTCCCAGAGCGTCTACAACCACTGGTATTGTTTTAGTTCTCAATTTCCACATTTTTCCAATTTCTATCTCCAGGTCCTTATACTTGCTCAATTTTTCAAATGTTTTATAGATACATTCTTGTCTATTGGAACAGACATATCAATTAGCAGGCATACCCTCTTTTTAAAGTCCTTCAATATTATATCAGGTCTATTTGCATCTATTTTTCGGTCTGTTTGGATGCTAAAGTTCCACAAGATTGAGATGTGATCTTTTTCAAGTATGGAGGTGGTTGATGCTCCCACCAATTCTTTTGATGGGGCAGGACAAAATGCTTACACATTATCCAATGTATGTATTGTGCAGCTCTGTCATGCCTGTTTAGGTATTCGGTTGGAGCTATAGGACTGCACATTGAAATTATATGGTCAATGGTCTCTGGTTGTTTTTTGCATACACGGCATAATGGGCTGCATCCATTTTTTATTATATTGGCTTGGTAATTTTTTGTTGGCAGACATTGATCTTGTGCTGATATAATCAGTCCTTCAGTCTCCGATTTCAGTCCAGAGGATGCCAACCACTGATGGGTTAAAGTTTTGTCAACATCAGGATTGTTAGCTCGCTCTGGGTATTTTCCATACAGAGGCTTTTCTTGCTATTTCTTAGCCAGTTTCTGTAGCAGTTCTTTCTTTGCAGTTACTTTTGCCTGCTTTGCTTTTTCTGTGTTTTCCATTTCAGCAGTAAATGGGACTTCTGAAATTTGTAGTCCATTACTGTATCTTTGTGCATCTTTTGTAATGGAATATGATCTTTTGATGCTTTCGTTATTATTATTATTATTACAGTTGCATTTATCTTGCTTTATGTTTATACGAGTTATCACCAAGTCACAACCAGTGACCTCAAGGGACAACAAGGTCCGCCATGTTCAAGAAAGAACATACATATTCACACATGCATCTTTAGTGTTTAGACTTGTGATGTACTTATATTGACAGGATCTTCCTTAGTATATGGGCAGTTCCCATTAATACTATCTTTTGTATTTCTCCTATACGCGGGTTTCCTGGGATTTGCGATATGTAATCATTAGACTCCTTAGGTATCATTCCCAGAGCGCCTACAACCACTGGTATTGTTTTAGTTCTCAATTTCCACATTTTTCCAATTTCTATCTCCAGGTCCTTATACTTGCTCAATTTTTCAAATGTTTTTATAGATACTTTCTTGTCTATTGGAACAGACATATCAATTAGCAGGCCTACCCTCTTTTGAAAGTCTTTCAATATTATATCAGGTCTGTTTGCATCTATTTTTCGGTCTGTTTGGATGCTAAAGTTCCACAAGATTGAGATGTGATCTTTTTCAAGTATGGGAGGTGGTTGATGCTCCCACCAATTCTTTTGATGGGGCAGGTCAAAATGCTTACACATTATTCAATGTATGTATTGTGCAGCTCTGTCATGCCTGTTTAGGTATTCGGTTGGAGCTATAGGACTGCACATTGAAATTATATGGTCAATGGTCTCTGGTTGTTTTTTGCATACACGGCATAATGGGCTGCACCCATTTTTTATTATGTTGGCTTGGTAATTTTTTGTTGGCAGACACTGATCTTGTGCCGATATAATCAGTCCTTCAGTCTCCGATTTCCGTCCAGAGGATGCCAACCACTGATGGGTTAAAGTTTTGTCAACATCAGGATTGTTAGCTCGCTCTGGGTATTTTCCATACAGAGGCTTTTCTTGCCATTTCTTATCCAGTTTCTGTAGCAGTTCTTTCTTTGCAGTTACTTTTACCTGCTTTGCTTTTTCTGTGTTTTCCATTTCAGCAGTAAATGGGACTTCTGAAATTTGTAGTCCATTACTGTATCTTTGTGCATCTTTTGTAATGGAATATGATCTTTTGATGCTTTCGTGTTTCAAAACGAGTTTGATCATCCAATCATGTGATTCCCTTAGATATGTAGATAATCCAATCGTTGCAGTTTTCAACGCAATGTCTAACTGGATTAACCCACGTCCTCCTTCTTTCCTAGGGAGATATATTCTATCTATATCTGCCTTAGGGTGATGCATTCTGTGCATGGTTAAGAATTTTCGAATTTTTGTATCGAGCCTACGGATCTCTGTGCTTGACCAGTTGATGACATTGTAACTGTAGGTTACTACTGGTATGGCAAGCGTGTTTATGGCATCGATCCTATTCCTTGCATTCAATTCCGTTCTTAAGATTGCTCTTACTCTGCGGTAACATTCCTTCCTTATCCTTTCCCTCATTGTCGAGTGCTTGATTCCATCTCCTTCACAAACACCTAGATATTTGTAAGTTTTTTCTTGATCAAGTTCTCTTATCACGTTCCCCCGATCAAGATTAATGTCTGAACTCTTCAGCAGCTTTCCTCTGGTGAACGTTGCTTTGGCACATTTATCTAGTCCAAACTCCATTTTAATGTCATCACTGAACTGCTTCACAGTGGATAATAGCCCTTGCAATTGTTCATCATTTTTTGCAAATAGTTTCAGGTCATCCATGTAGAACAGGTGATTAATGGTTTTGTCATAGACTTTATATCCATGTTTTGTTTCATTGAGCATTTTACTTAATGGTATAAGTGCGATGCAGAATAAAAGCGGTGATAAAGAGTCACCCTGAAAAATTCCACATTTAATATTAACTTCTCCAGCTTCCAGTGATTTTGTTTCACTATTCAAAAGGAGTGTCGTTTTCCATGTCTTCATACTGAATGACAAAAACCTCCTGACAACGGGGGATACTTTGAAAATCTCTAAACATTTTTCAATCCAACTGTGTGGCAAACTATCAAATGCTTTTTTATAATCTATCCAAGCAATCGATAGATTTTTGTGTCTATTATGACAATCTTCCAGTATCATTTTGTTAACCAAAAGCTGATCCTTACAGCCATATGAGCCTCGTTTACACCCTTTCTGCTCAATGGGAAATAGGTCATTTGTTATCAGGTGGTCATATGTGTATTCAGTTAGGACTGATGTTAAAATTTTATACATTGTGGTCAAGCAAGTTATCGGTCTGTAATTTTGGGGATTGTTTGTCTCATCATTCTTCGGAAGCAGGAATGTAATGCCGTTAACTAGCCATGAAGGTATCTTTTCTGGCTCCTTAACTATTTCATTGTAAAGTTGGGCTAACAGCTCATGAGACTCTGTGAAGGCATTTATCCAAAAGTTTTGTATTTTGTCTTTTCCTGGGGATTTCCATTTGCTGGTTTTTCTTAGAGCCAAGCGCAACTGTTCAACTGTTATATTTTCCCATGTTTGTTCCTCAAGGTGAGCTGTATCTTTCATTTGTCTGTCTATCCATGGGGCATGTATGTTATGAACTTTTTCTTCGGCCCAGATCTTTTCCCAGAATTCTTGCACTTCCTCCTTGGGTGGTATTGATTTAGCAGTTATTGTTGACTTACCAATTTTTCTGTAGAAGTTTCTTTGGTTGTTTTTGAATATATTATTGTCCTTATAGAATCTAGATCGTTTTTCAAAGCGCCTTATACGAGCAGCTTTGGCCGACACTTTTTGCTTGATTATTTCTATCAGCATGTCTATGTCACATGTTGATTTTATACTGTACTTTTTTTTCAATTTTCTAAGTTTAGTTTGTTTAACATGTTCACCTACTTTATAGTTTGTTAAAATTTCTATGTCAGATCGGAGAAGGTTTATTTGGCGATTGATGTTCTCTTGCCAAGTAGATTTCTTGTGGGAATTCCTTTGTTTTTTCATCTTCACTCCACATAAGTGAGTGGTGACTTTAGCCGATGCATAATAGAGATGATTTAAATCAGTAATGTTTAGTTTGTTTGTGATGATAATGTTTTTGAGAATTATGTTAGTCTTGTGTATTATCTTTTGGTTCTGTTTGGAGTTCTGGATCTTAGGGAGGGTGTCTCGTTTCCCCATGTCAGATTCTTTCATTTTCATCCATTCGATCATAATTTCATCCTTCAAGTTGGCAAGTTCATTCTCATTCATTTCCTTATCATTTACGATCTCATTATTTTTAAGAGAATACGAAGCGGTGACAGGAGCAATGATCAACCAGGAAAAGTCAGTGGGCCTGCAGCTCGGCACCTGGAGAGGCAGGTCCATGCCGTCCAACAGCGTCGTCGGGCGCTGGACGGACGGACCAGTTAAATTGCTAGGGGTCTGGTTCGGTCCAGACCTCCAGACGGACAAAAACTGGGACGAGGTGACGAGCAGGGTGGCTTCTCTCACCCAGAAATGGGCCGAGAGGAAGCTATCCCTGAAAGGTCGAGCGGAGGTGGCGAATGCGTACATCACATCCGTCATCTACTACCGCCTGACCGTCGTACCTTGTCCTAAGCCCCGCCTGACTGCGCTGGAGCGTTTGCTCTTTCGCTTCTTGTGGAAGGGACGCGCTCCGATGGTCAGGCGGTCCATCTGCTGTCAACACCCGCTACGTGGAGGGCTGGGCATGCCGTGGCTGATGATGCGCAGACACGCGCTCAGGCTACGACATCTCCACCTCTTCCTCGACGGTGATCAGGTGTGGTCGCCGTTTGCGAGACACGTTTTTCCCCAGCTCGTCTCCTTGACGGAGCTGCAGTCCTGGGTCAAGTGAAGACCGAGAGGGAGCGCTTGGAGACTGGAATGTCTTCAGGCGCTCACAGCCCTCGACCAATCGGGCAATGTGATCGGTGGAAACTCCACCTTGGTGTTCTATAGGGGATTAGTGGAGGGGAAGAGCGACGACGTACTTGGAGAAACTCTAGGCGTCGACGAAAATCAACTAGCCAATCTCTTCGGAAGGACATTCGGGCCGGGGCCTATGGACAACTTCCAGAAATCCCTGGCCTGGCAGTGCTACCGAGGAGCTTTGCCAGTTTGGGATAAACTCTACAGGCATGGAGGTGCCGTCAGCCGGGCATGTCCGAGATGCGCGCAGGGTGACGAAACCGTCCTGCACGCACTCGTCCAGTGTCCGAGCATTGCTGACTTGTGGGTTTATGTCGAACACCTGCTGTCACGTGTAGGACGGATCCAGCTATCAGCTGAGTCCATCGTGAGGATTGCCCCGCCCCCTTCCTTTAGCCTGGAAGGGCAGGCAGTTTTTATCTGTCTGGTGGCCATGGCGAAAGAGATAGTATGGTGGACACGTTTGAAAGGGCTGAAGACGAGCACTTACCTCTTCGGTGATGCCCTGATTAACTTTTTCAAATTTCATTTGAAAAGGAAAATCAGGGTAGAGAGGGAAGTGCTCTCTTCCCAGCATTTTGTTGAAAGATGGGTGAGAGAAGCAAGTATGGCCCGAATGAATGGGCCTTCTCTGAGTATGTGTCTGTAAATTAAAGGTGGAAAACTGGGAGAGGGCACTTGCCCTGGTGGTCAGGGCCACTGTGGTCTTTTAATGGGCTTTCTCCACAAATGTCCCTTGGAAGTCTCCCCCCTATTGGGGAATTTTTCTTTGTTATTTTATTTCAACCTCTGTTTTTTTACACGCAGAAATGCCCATTTGTACCATCCTGTATTGTCCTGTACTGTCCTTAATGTCTACTTTATGTGAACCCTTGTGGTTAATAAAGAAAACATTATTATTATTATTATTATTATTATTATTATTATTATTATTATTATCTTTGCCTTTCATCCTTACGGGGTCAATAAAATAAAGTACCAGTAATGCACTGGGTAATTGATGTCCTTGTGCCTAAAGTAGAAACAATTATTATTATTATTATTGTTCTTTGAGTCTCAGTCATTGATGTTAGTTAACTGTAAAGTTTGTTGAAATGAATATCAAGCCACTACCTGCAGCCTCAGATATTCAGGACGTATCAGAGGGTTCTTGCTGTTCCTAGCAAGCATGCCTTTTGAAGTGTTCTAAAAAGCGGGGTTCGGCCAATTTTCTTTAACCATCCCTGGAAACTTTTTGAGATAGTACCTAAGTGCACCTAAGACAATCAGGACCACTTTGACTTCATGGCAGTTCCAAATCTTTTTTACCTCCCACTTTAAGTCCTGGTATCAGTTAATTTTCTCCCTCTCCTTCTCTTGCACTCTTGTGTCGAATGGGCAGGCTACATCCACAATCAGGCACGATCTTTTTTCCTTGTCCAAAACCACCAGGTCAGGTCTATTGTGTTCCAGTTTCTTGTCCGTCTGTATCCTAAAATTCCACAGCACCTTCACCTGATCGTTTTCTATCACCGACTCTAGCTTATGCTCATACCACTTCTCAGAATGTGGTAAATTGTTTACTTTGCATAGGTGCCAGTGGATCACCCTGCCCATCACATCATGTCTCCAGCCTTTATAGTGAGTCTGGGCTAGGTGTTTACACTCAGATACAATGTGAGCCACAGTCTCCCCTCTCTCTCCACAGATCCTGCACAGTGGGCTAGCCTCCTCCTTGTAAATATGGTGTTTCAGCCACTTCGTTTTGAGGGCCTGCTCTTGCGCCGCCATTAGCATTCCTTCTGTAGCCTTTTTAAGGTCTCTTCTTTTCAACCAGTTCCACGTCTGTGGATCTCTGAATTCAGTTTTCTCAAAGAAGGTACTATGAAAGGATTTTTCATGAAGGCTGCTCTTTCTCCTCATTGTTATTTCCTCCTTGGACATCCCCTGGTCTATTGTCCTCTCCTTCAGTATAATTCTGAGCATTGGCTCCTTACTATCAGCCACGTATTATTATTATTATTATTATTATTATTATTATTATTATTATTAGTATTACTACTACTATATATACATACACACACACACACACTGGTGTTCCCTATTTATGGTGGGGCTGATAATGCTGTTAGAACTCAATGGAGCCTTGAAGTGATGGTTTCAATGAGATTAGCCAGTGAGTACTATAATTTTTGTAATAGGTTCTCATATGTTTTTTTCTACACATTGTCTTTTTTCTAATAACATTGTTACTTCTATGTTTTTATCTTTGATTTATGCAACCATCTTCATTTATTTATTTTTTCCTGATGGGGCTATCCAACTGGCCAATTTCAGCCTCCTTATATTTTTCATAAATAAAATCATAGTTCCCCGTTTCTGACAATATGCTGATTTACCATAATCGATCAACCCTCTGAAACGATTGTAAAATAATGAACTAATTAAGAACCTATCTTCAACTTTTGTTTTATTTACATTGTTCAATACACATACACACATATTTCTTCTTAAGCGTGAAACTAATAAGATTTTGCATATCTGTTTGTTTTGTCATTTCTTGAATTATATATATATACATATGTGTGTATTTATCATCAACATCAATCATTATCATCATCATTTAACTCCTGTCTATTATAGGTGGTGGATTGGCAGTATTGGTAGAGAGTCGGGCGCCATGCTTTGCCACAAAGAGTTACGGCCCTTTACGATCTGAGTTAAAATACCGCTGAGGTCAACCTTGCCTTTCATCCTTATGGGGTCAATAAAATAAAGTACCAGTAATACCCTGGGATAATTTCTGGCCTTGTGCCAAAAGTAGAAACAATTATGTTTATTATAGTCCATAACAGAACAGTTTAAGACAGGCAGTCTATGAGAATGTATGTATGCTGATGACCTGATTCTTATAGATAAGAAATTCTAGTTCTGGAAACAATTTATTAAACCTCCATAGAGGTGGTTGATATGTTCTACTACCTTGGAGATCTAATTATCAGTCTGAAAGCATAGTAGCTAGAATAAGAACAGGATGGAAAAAGTTTAGGGAGCTACTATCATTGTTGACAACAAAAGTTTTCTCTTTATGACTGAAAAGCCAGTTGTCTAATGCCTGCATGTGTTATTGCATGGTAGTGGGACATGGGCAGTGAATACAGAGGATATTCAGATGCTGGAGAGAAATAAAGTGATTATGCTTCAATGTATGTGCAATGCTAATATGTGTGAACAATGATGCATGAATCAACTGAGAGGAAAACTGGATACAAGAGAAATCAGATGAAGTGTGCAAGAGCAGCAACTGCATTGGGGTGGACATATGATGCATATGGAATAAGATTGAGTAAAGAAGTGTCAGGAAATCCCAGTAAAAGGTTGCTGTAGAAGAAGACCATAAGAGCTGATCTCAAATTGTTGAAGCTTACTATGGAGATGAAAGTAATAAATAGAAGAATGTTGTACTGCAAAAGACATATACCATGCAAGCATGGAAATGTATACATAAAATGATAATGATGACAATGATAATAAATATATTCATATAAACCCATGCTAGCATGGAAAATATATATTAGATGATGATGATGGTGGTGATGATAAAATGTTGAAAATTTACATATTTTTCTCTTGTTTTCAGGTAAGAACACTTTGAAATATAACTGATTTATTTAGAAAGGGAAACAGGAAATAAAAATTACAAGTCAACAAAGCAATATTTTCTCAGGTATTTTGTTATGTTTAAAAAATCTATTTAATTATATTATTATTCTTTTCTTTTATTTTTTATTGTTGTGAAGGTGTATGGCTTAGTGGTCTCACAATTGTGAGGTTTTCAGTTCAATTTCTGGACCAGGCAGTGAGTTGTGTCCTTGAACAAGACACTTTATTTCATGTTGCTCCAGTTTACTCAGCTGCATAAATGAGTTGTGACATCACTGATACCAAGCAGTATTGGCCATTGCCTTTCCCTTGGACAATATTGGTGGTGTGGAGAGGGGAGGCCAATATATCATGAGTGGCTGCTAGTCTTCCACAAAAATTCCTTGCCCAAATTTGTGCCTTGGAGTGGAGAACTTCTTAGGTGCAATCCCATGGTTATTCTTTACCCAATTATTTTTTTGTAGATTTTCTCATCATTTTATTATTTCATTTCAACTGGAAGATCTAATGCTGAAAGAGCAAATCATAACAACTGAGTCTCACAAAATTTCATTACTTTGCTTGTTTCAAGAATCTTCCTCAGCAACTATTCCTAATATTATCATAAAATAATAATAATGATAACAATAAGATCAAGGCCAACCAACCAGATATTATAATAAAATGCCTTCTAATAAATGTATCTATCCCCAAAGATGATAATATATCTTCTAAGGAAATAGAGAAACTCTCCAAATATAAAGATAGTAATGGAAATAATAATAATAATAATTGTTTCCACTTTTGGCACGAGGCCAGCAATTATCCCAGTGCATTACTGGTACTTTATTTTATTGACTCCGTGAGGATGAAAGGCAAAGTTAACATTGGCGGGATTTGAACTCAGATCATAAAGAGCTGTAACTCTATGCTGCAAAGCATGGCATCTGACCTTCTACCGATACTGCCAATCCACTCCCCTATTAATAATAATATTAATAAATTTGAAAATTTGAGCAAGTATAAAGACCTGCAAATAGAGATTGGAAAAATGTGGTAGTTGAGAACTAAAACAATACCAGTGGTTGTAGGCACTCTAGGAATGATACTTAAAGGGTCTAATTATTACTTATCCCAAATCCCAGGAAACCCGCATATAGAAGAAATACAAAAGGTAGTAGGACTAATGGGTACTGCTGATATACTAAAGAAGGTTCTGTCAATATAAGTATATCACAAGTGCAAACACTTAAAGATGCATTTGTGTGTTTTTTCTTGCACATGGCAGACCTTGTTATCTCTTGAGGTCACTGGTTGTGACTTGGTGATAACTCATATGATCATAAAGCAAGATAAATGAAATAATAATAATAATAAATAATAATAATATTAATAATAATGGTGATGGATGCTAAGTTGGATCTAGGGCATACATTTTGTGGGATGGGTGTAGTCAGTGAAAGCAATATTAGTAGAACCGTGTAATGTTCAACTAATGGTGTTGTATGCTCTAATATTATATTCTCCTAGGTACAACACTTATATGCTCCCAGCTTTGTTAAAATAGTATCTGTTACATACCGAAGTTGGTTTAACCCAATACATCCTTCCCTCTTTTAAAATGCATGAACTTGCTGTAAATTAAGAAGTCTCTGGTATATGTTAGTGCTATGCTTGTGTTAGTATTAAAACAAAAGGAAATATTTTTATTTATATTATATGAGGGCAAATTATCTATCTCTATCTATCTAGTCAGTTTTTCAATAGATCTCTTAATGGACAAATGATAGTTTATGATACTAGTTCAGACAATTCCCATTGTAGAAAATCTCTGTCTTGATTACTTCTGCCTTGTTTATTTTAATTATGGTAGTTTGTGGAGCTTTTTCTTTGATATTTGAAACAGATGTATAGGATTAGCTTAATTATAATAAGTAATGTAAGTAATATTTTTTAGAATATTCTGATTGCTTTCAAACCTGTTATATTTATTACATTATAGAATTATTTTGTTTTCTGTAATATTCTTGTGTAAGTGGGCTCAATAATAGTTTTTTTTTTCAAATTTTACTTCTATTGAGCTTTTACAGAACAATGAAATCCAGATTTTTTATTTTGATTTATTTTTGTGTATCATCGCTTTTACTTCCGCTTTTCCATGTTTGCATATATACATATAATATCATTTTATATAACATCTACAAAGAAAAACAATGTAGGAGAAAATTGCAGTACAATGATGATATATATATGCTTGATATAGTAGGAAAAGAGTCACATACCATATATACTTGTGTATAAGTCACACATATTTTTTGCATACAATATTTATAATAGAGCATATATGAGAAGATTTTCTATCCAGTTACATCTTGATTATTCACATCATATATATAATTTGAAATTCAGTGCAATGTTTAAAAATCCTTTATTTATAAGGCTGTGATCATATTTCAATGGCATTCATGGCTACATGATGGTTAGATGATGCAACTGGTCATGGTACATCATCAAACAACATCTTAAGCAGTGAGGTTACGTTTCTGGGGCAATCGTATCTAAAGACAAAGGAACAGAAAGATATGATGTTTTGATCGCCAATGTCTGTTATATATATATCATCATCATCAACATCAGTGGTTTATGTCCATTCTTCCACACTAGTATGGGTTAGATGAGTTGTCCTGTTGTGGGCAATGCTAGGTCAGGTGACCATGTCTTGCTCATACAGAACTGATTTTGGCTTGGTTTCTGCAGCTGGATGCCCTTCCTAATGCCAACCTCATTTACAGTGAGTACTGGGTGCTTTTTGTTGTGATGCCTACATGACCATTTCACAATGTAGACTGGGTGATTTTGTCATGACACCTACATGACCACTTTACAGTGTGGGCTGGGGGCTTCACTGCATGCATACTTTGGCCTATCTTCATAGGGGATGTGGCATACTGGAGTGTGTCATACTGTATCTATGCTTCAGCTTCGGCCTGTGCCTGTGGGAAGTTGGGCCTTCTCTATTACTATGATGCCAGAGATCTCAGTCCTGTGTCATTGCCTTTGAGAGGTGCAATTGGGTAAGATCCACTTTTATCACCTCATTCCAAGTCATCCTTAGTCTCCCCACTCCAAGGCTTCCATTGGGGTTGAGCGCTCTGCACCTTTTTATGCAGCTGTCATCCTTCATATGCCTTACAAGTCCATACCAACGTAATCTCCTCTCCTGCACACACCATTTGATTCCTCTTATGCCTAGTTTCTCTCTCAATTTGTTTATGCTATACCGTTCATGCATATTACTATTACACATCCATCGGAGCATGCAAGCTTCATTTCTTTCCAATCTTTGCAGGTCTTCTGCACACAGTGCCCAGTTTCACTACCATGCAACATTGCTGTTTGTATACATGCATCATACAATCTGCCCTTCAATTTATGGGAAAAACCTTTTGTAGCTAGCAGCAATAGCAGCTCCCTGAACTTTCTCCACCCTGTTCTTACTCTGTGAATTAAGTTGTTTCAGTAGAAAATAATTGTCGATAGTTACCAAGGCAGAGATTAGCCTCCCGTCAAAAATCTCCACTGCTAACAACTTACCATAAACTTCAAGATTTAAGGTTCACATTTTTTACCTGGAGTGTAAGATGACCCCCTGTTTTAGTTTAATTCTTTTATTACAAACATTTTTGTGGATAAACAATTCACAACTAATATAGATTACCAAGATAATATATTGGTGTGCATATGTATATATTTATACGTATGAGTATATAAATATAAACACACATGCATTTACACAAGTATAAATATATTCACACAAACATACAATAATTGTTTCTACTTTCGGCACAAGGCCAGCAATTACCCAGTACATTACTGGTACTTTATTTTATCGACCCCGTAAGGATGAAAGGCAAAGTTAACCTCGGCGGGATTAGAACTCAGACTGTAAAAGGGATGTAATTATGCTACAAAGCATGGCATCCGACTCTCTACTGATACTGCCAATCCTCTACCTAACAAACAATAATTGTTTCTACCTTTGGCACAAGGCCAGAAATTATCCAGTGTATTACTGGTACTTTATTTTATCGACTCTGTAAGGATGAAAGGCAAAGTTAACCTCGGCGGGATTTGAACTCAGAATGGAAAGGGGCATAACTCCATGCATCAAAGCATGGCGTCCGACTCTTTACTGATACTGCCAATCCACCGCCCTAACAAACAATAATTGTTTCTACTTTAGGCACAAGGCCAGCAATTACCCAGTGCATTACTGGTACTTTATTTTATCGACCCCGTAAGGATGAAAGGCAAAGTCAACCTCGGCGGGATTTGAACTCAGATCGTAAAGGGACGTAACTATGCTGGAAAGCATGGTGTCCGACCCTCTACTGATACTGCCAATCCAATAGATAGTGTGTGTAGCCAATTCACTACATATACACAGACAACTGTAGCAAATCTTAGAATGCTGGTCACTGTTTTCTATAGTTTGTCCCCACTCCTTGCTTCATCAGTCATCTCCCTTTCAGTGTGTGACAGACAAATATATAGAAATAAATATACACATATTGGCTATTATTATAGGTGATGATTATAAGTACATTTGAGAGGAAAGATTACAACAACGTCAAATATCTGTAGGGCTATATAAAATACATTTTACTGTAAATTTGATCCTACACAATTATTGCAGTTCAAATAAAATATGAAAAATCAGTGGACAAAAAGCAAACATAGTTAGTTCAATTCTTTATTAAAACTAGGTTACAATTTTCTGAAAGCTTATATTGGCAATAGTTTGTCATAAGGCAGTAGTTAGACTGTTTTGCTATCTATCACTTAAGCTCCTGGTGTACCAACATTGTCATGCTAAAATTCAAATATTTTGTCAATAACTTTGATAAAGAATCGACTAACATCATGCATACCTTTCCTTTTGTCAATTCAATTTGACAACAGACCTTCAAATGTTAATCAGCATCCGAATCGTATTGCTTTGACAATCACTAAGCTTTCATAAGAGGAATAAATTTAGTATTATCATTATATAGGGAAAATAATGTGCTGATATTGCAAATATCGTATTTATTTTAACATTAATTGTATTGAAGTGGGGAGGCATGTAGAATTAAGTGTTCACTCTAGAAACATAATAAAATGCATAAGCTTAAAATATGAACGTCTGCATGACATAATTAACTACTCAATGGGGTGTGCATAACCTGGAAAATAAAATGTTTTGTTTAATAGCAATTTACCTTTGCTGTCAAACAGACTTTTAACACTTCCAAGATTGTCTACAAAACCTTCATTAAACATATATAGTTCAAAGTATGTACTAAAGTGACTTATTGTACTTTTAATGTAGTCAATTTGTCGCAAAATTTCAGCTCCTTCCATTTGGAAGTTTAAAAGGAAATGTCTCATCTAAAAAAGAAATAAAAGAATATCACAATAAATATACAAATAATTAAGATATTTATCTGTTGAGGATAACCAGTTTAAGCAATCCCAAAGCACTCCATGTCAGTAGTATATCATAAGCTTAGTGCTGGTGATTAGGTATGACAGAGGTACCATTTACAAAATGTTAAGACAGGATTAATTTTACATAATTTTGCATAATATATATTTCAATGACATGGTTATGAAATGGTTATATCATTGATAGTATCCATGTGACGTCATCAGATCCTTGTACAATTATGAGGTGTAATTATGCAGGTATGCAGATACATATATATATATATATTGCACATATACAGTTGTTATACTTTCAATAGTCCTCTTTTTATGATTTAATGAGGGGTTTGATATTATTGCCTTCGTTTGTATTCCTTGCCATGATATAGACTCATGTGATAGAATGTCCAAGTTCTTCTTAAAAACATTTACATTCACTGTAAGTAGATCTCGCAAGGTTTCTGGCAAGGTATTAAAGCATTTAAGACCTTTGAACACAATGCTATGCATCATTTGGATCTTACACTAGATATTAAGTTCTTATCCATGTGTCGTCATTAAAGTGGATTTTAACAGCAGCTATGTTTACATATACAAAATAGATTGTTATATGCTGTGTGATCTAATGTACAGTCAAACTGGTCACTTTTTGTCAGGCAACCTTCATAGTAATGTCAACATAATCTTCTGCAAAGTATAACAAAAACTAACTCTTTACAAAGCAGTTACATTGCATTACAAGTGTTCCATTTTCTACCCAGTTGTACGACATGTTAAATAGAGAAATCTCATATTTCTGCTCTGCAGAAAACTCAAATTTAATTTTTAAATAGTATCATTAAGTATTATATCAGTGAGATACTTTGAGAAAACTGTGGAAATTGCTGTAGAACAGAGCTACTCAAACATTTTTAGGCCACTGCCCCCCCCCCCCCCCCTCATGGCCATGTAATACCTTTAGCATTCCCCAACCCTATTTCCAGAGACCTGCCTACACACAAATTGTAACAAATATATAATAAATAAAATCATTCACTTATGTATGATAAATATTATAATATATACTATGTATAAATACATATTATATATTTTTTTATTTTACTATATTTATATATATGTATCACTTGATTTTTAATATACTATTAAATCATCTCTACCTCCACCTCACCCCTTTAGGCCTCAGTGCCCCATGGACCTTCCTATAGCTCCCGTGGGTGTGTGTGTGTGGGGGGGGGGGGAGCACCTACCTTCAGAACCTCTGCTGTAGAACAATTTTGCAAAGACTGTACTATCACCAACTCGAAAGAGAGCATTGTAACATATATACATATACAACTCAAGTAAAAATTAACAACTAAAACAATCACAAAACTGTAATCTTTTGAATACCTGGGATGAATTTTTCCTGGTTTCGACTGCTGTAGTTTAATCCTAGGTCAACTTTGATGAAGCAGATCTATGATGAAAATTCTTCCAGTCATCGGTTATCATGAATTAAGTTATTCAAAATATACTTTTAATTTTTTCCTCATTTTGAGTGGATAGTGATTTAAGAGCTATTTGTTTGGGATGATCATAGAAGCATGCATACAGGAATGCTTCTGTAACTACCGAGGGAGTCATAAAGGCACCATATTTATATACAGTGTTTCTTGGGCATTTTAAAACCTGATGGAACCCAAACATCTCCAGGTTTGAATACAGCAGATTTCTTCCAGAGAAAGATAGAGAGTGAGAGAATGGAAGCGAGAAAGATATATAGAGGAAGAATCGACTCCACTACTAGACTGGGACTTTTGTTATTGAGCTCAAATGGATGAAAGGCAAAGTTGACGTTGGTGCAGGGAGCAGAGAGTCAAAATGAATACCAAAAAATATTCTAGCCAGTGTTCTAACAACTCTGCCAATTCGCTGCCTGATCATAGAAGAAATGTCTTTAATCATAGATGTTTTGAATTAGTGACATGAGACAAAACATCTATACATACAACTTTCTCAAAGACAAACAAACATTATCAGCAATAACTAAAACAACTAAATAATATGAGTTTAAATACTCACAGGAATGTTGTTAACGATGGAGATAGTATGGATTGTGTTGTTGTAGTTCCAGACTTCAGCATCAAATGCTCGATGTATAGAATCGATGAATTTTTTTGGAGCTTTTTGCTAAACAAAGAAAAGTAGAATATATACATACATATGTACATACACGTATGTCTAGCTATGACTTACAAATACAACCAACAACACAGTTTGTTTCAATCATATCTTATACCAATTATTTGTCACGCAACCATACCAATATATATTTCACGTTTGTGGCAAGTTGGGTCATGTGACCATGTCTTAATCATACAGAACTGTTTCTGGCTTGGTTTCTATGGTTGGATGTTCTTAACACTATTCACATTCACAGTGTGGGCTGGGTGCTTTTTGTCGTGACATCTACATGACCACTTCACTGTGTGGACTAGGTGCTTTTTGTCGTGACATCTACATGACCACATTGTGGCTGGATGCTTTTTGTTGTGATACCAACACAACAACTTTAAGTGTAAGGGTGGTGGGAACAGAAGTGGGTGAGTGGGTGCAGGGGTGTGGATGGTGTATAGGGGTTAAGAGGTGCCTACTAGATTTATGTTTCAGTCCATGTGCATGTGAAAACGGATCTTCAGTATTACTGCAAAATGCCAAGGATCTTGATCTTGTGTCATAATTTTTGAGGGGTGTAATTGAGCAATGCCAGTTTTATCACCTCATCCCAGGTTTTCCTGGGTCTTCCTACTCCATAACTTCCATCAATTTTGATCGACCTGCACCTTTTTATACAGCTGTCATCCTTCATACACATCACATAACCATACCAATGCAATCTCCTCTCTAGCTTACTGCATTTGATCCCTCTTATGCCCAATTTCTCTCTCAGTTCATTTACGGTTTGCCATCACAGCATGCAAGCTTCATTTCTTTCGAGTCTTTGCAGGTCTTCTACATGCAGTGCACAGGCCTCACTACTCTACAGCATTGCTGTTTGTATACATTGATCATAGTATCTGCCCTTCATTTTATGGGAAATACCTCTTGTACCTGGCAGTGGTAGTAGCTCCCTGAACTTTCTCCATCCTGTTTTTACTCTGGCTACTATACCTTTGGAACACCCTCCTCCACTGCTGATTCGGTTACTCAGGTAAAGGAAACTGTTGGCTGTTTCTACAGAGCTCTCTGGACATTTGAAGGAGCTAGTATCCTGTGGGCACTTGCTACTTACTGCACCTGTGCATCAGCCACATATAAAACCTACATTCTTTGATAGCCTGCCTGTGATCCCATTACATATTTTATGTACCCATAGCTTGCATTTGGGACATAAGATTGAATATCCCTGATGGGGTCTGGGTCCTATTTTCCTTTCTATATACCAGGACTTTAGTCTTTTAAAAGTTAACTTTAAGACCTTTTGATTCTAGACCATGCTTTCAGGTTTGGAATTTTTTCTCTAATTCTACCATAGATTCAGCTATGAGGGTTAAATCATCTGCATACAGACGTTTCTATGGGCAGCCAGTCTTAAACTCTTCTGTTATTGTTTGTAGGGCAATAATAAACAGGAGAGGGCTTAGAACAGAGCCCTGATGGACAGCTACATGCAAACTAAATTCTTCACTATATTCATTGTTAACTCTAACCTTGCTGACTGTTCCACTATACATGGCATGTATAGCCTTCACAAGCCATTCATCTACTCCTAGTTTTCTAAGAGCCCACCAGATAATGGAACAGGGGACTCTGTCAAAGGCTTTCTCCAAGTCAACAAAAGGTAAGTTGAGGGGTTTACTTTTAGCTAGGTTCTTCTCCTGCAGTTGCTTCATGAGGAAGAGTGCTTCCATGGTACTTTTACCTGACATAAACCCAAACTGCATTTTATCAAGTTTAACTCAGACTATAATCACCTGTGCAATAACTCTTTCTGTGACATTCATGACCTAGTCAACCAGCTTAATGCTTCTATAGTTTTCTCTGTTTAGACCATCTCCATTGCACTTGTAACAGTTAACGATGAGGCTGCTATGCCAGTCATTTGGTGTGACATCATTTTGTATTACATGGTTTACAATACAGGTGACTGTAGTGTGACCCAATATCCTAGATGCTTTCTGCATCTCAGCAACTATCCCCGAAGGTCCAGCTGTCTTGCCTGTCTTCCTATCTTTGATTGCTTTATTTACTACACTACTGCTAACTTGCACAGCTGATCTCTCTGCTGGATCAACTTGGGGCAAGCTATCTTCATCCCATTCATTCTCCTCATTTAGTAGTCTTTTATAGTAGCACTTCCATGTTACCTTCTTTTCAGCATCAGTGAGGGCAAGTACTCCGTTATTGTTGTGGACACACTTCTCCCCAACAACATCACAATTTTCCATGACACATTGCCTCACAATCCTGAACACCTCAAACCATTGGTCCTCCAATTGCAGAACATACTTAAATGTTTTTATCTTATGCTTCCCTTCTTTGTAAAATACACTTGTCACTAAGCTTCTCTCCTAGCTCTTTGCTACTTTGACATCTTGCCATTCTTTCCATGCCTGGTTGCTGGCCTTAATTGTCTCCTCCATCCTACTATTCCACCCGTAAGTCACTCTCCTTCTCCCTAGAGACCTGCTCCAATGACAGATTTCATTTGTTGCCTTCACTAGGTTTGGTTTTCTTTCAAGAATTCCCACTGTTCCCTTATATTTTATGTTTCAATTTGCTCTTCCTTACTGTCAAAAGCATCAAGTTACATGTCTTTGAATTTGTTACTGGCTGTGGAGTCCTTCAACTTCCATATTCTTCTCCTCAAGGTTGTCCTCTGTCATCGAGTTCGTCCAGCTCTGACTATAAGGTTGCTGGGAGATGCATTCTTCACCAGGGAGGGACTTTATATTTACAATTGTCACTCTGCTTTGTCTTCTGGTAAGGATAATCTATCTGGCTGGTGTGCTCTCCTGATCTATAGGTGATCAAGTGATTGTCTTGTTTTTTTAAGTTTGTGTTAGAGATAGATAGGTCATTGGCATCACAGAATTCCAGGAGCCTGAAACCTTCATAATTCTAGTGCCAAACCCATTATATACATACATATATGCATACACACACACATATATACAAAGAGAGAGGGGTCATGGTTAAAAGGCAACATTATGTTAATCTTTTCTTATATTTACTGACAAAAATTAGAAATAATTATTATTAAATCAGAAACAATTTTTCCTGAAAAAGAAATTGACTAAAATAACCTTATTCAGCTTGGTGAGGTCTCAGTGACCCATGACTTCTGTGAGGCTTCAGTGAGTGATATGAAGAGTGGTAGACTGGAAGCATGGCCAGATGGTGGTGTTACATAGAATAACGTATTAGATCTACCATGACTGTAAATATCATTTGAAGGTTGAAAAGGTATGAAAAAAAGGGAGAAAAACTACTTACACAAATGTATGGATTTGAACCACAATTCATTTGCTGAAAATAAATAATTAAATGAATGAATTAATTAATTGCAAAATATTTAAAAGAATAATGGTTTCTGGTTTAGGCACAAAACCAGCAATTTCAGAGGAAGGGAAAGTCAATTAAATTGACCCCAGTGCATTACTGGTATTTATTTTATCAACCCCATAAGGATAAAATGCAAAGCTAACCTCGGCGGGATTTGAACTCAGAATGTAAAGGGACATAATTGTATGTATGTATACAGTGATACTTCACAGTTCGAATTTAATGTGTTCCATTTTTATAGCTGAATTCGGATATGATTTCTGAAACAACTGTAAGCCAATGAATATATTAGTTCAAGAATTCGGTATTGCATTATCTAACATTTAATTTACGAATGACTATGGGATTTGCACCTAGAAAGATTCCCTCCGAGGCACAAGTCCGAGCGAGGTTGTTTGTGGAAGACAAGCAGTCGCCCATGCATACAGGTCTTCCCTTGCTTTGCCCTGATGTCCAAGGGAAAAGCAAAGGCTGATACAACTTGGCACCAGTGACATCACAACTCATTTCTACAGCAGAGTGAACTGGGGCAACGTGAAACAGTGTCTTGCTCAAGAACACAACGCAAAGCCCAGTCCGAGAATCATACCCACAACCTTGCAATTATAAGCCTGATGCTCTAACCACTAAGTCATGCACCTTCATGTACATACATAGATAAATATACACTATATATATGATGGCTGCCCCTCGTTATTAAGTATGGCCATTGCACGATATAATTATTAATTGTTTCTACTTTAGGCACAAGACCAGCAATTACCCAGTACATTACTGGTACTTTATTTTATCGACCACGTAAGGATGAAAGGCAAAGTTAATCTCGGCGGGATTTGAACTCAAACCGTAAAGGGATGTAACTATGCTAGAAAGCATGGCGTCCAACCCTCTACCGATACTGCCAATCAATTAAGCTATCGTGCAATGCCTGTGCATGAAGTTTTTTTTAAAGTGAGGAAAGACTGTGCACTGAGCCAATCCCACTCTCTGAGCGACAGTATCTATAACCCAAAAAGAAGAAAAGATCAACATCATCGGTAATTACTGAGCCGCAGGTTTTATGTCAGAGTTATCCCAGTTTCCTGAGTTGCCTTCTCCTAGAAGAATGCCCTGACAAAGGTTAGGGGCCCTTCACCCCCAGTGGTTTAGCCATGCAGTCGGGTATCCAGCCCAATTATTCCTGTGTCCCCGTGCATATATACACATATGTATACATGCATATACATATATACATATAAACATACATACATATGTATATACATATTTACACATTTTTGGATGGACGTTAACTCTTATGAATTCTTCTGCCCTTTGTCAGGTTTTGTTTTTTGTCTTGCAGGGTGTCCAAAATCACCCTCCTCACCAAGTAAACTTAGTGGGGTTGTCGGTTTAGTCGCTGACGACCTGACAATGCGACAGGTTGTTCTGGGTTACATGTTACCGTAGCACTCAAGAGTGACCAGACATAAATAGATATGTATACACACTATATATATACATACATATATACATACATACATATATACATACATATATACATACATACATACATATCTATATATATATATATTGAAAGGATAACAAGGACGATTGGTTACTCCTTCATTACATTTATTGGTAGGTGACGCGCGTTTCGACACTGATCAGCTCAAGGTTCGATCTGTATCGATCTTACCCGACTCAATAATCGACAGCTCGACCGACCCTTTAAAATGGTATAAGAAAATGAATACATGCTATGTGATGAAGCTATACACTCTGTATAGCTCTACACCTCAACATAGAAGTGAACCTAAACATCGAGTGCTCACCGGGTGAATCTGCAGTAAGTACAAGTTACACTCCCTAGATATATATATCTAATTAAGCTTAGATTAGTTGTAGGTAGGAGACTACTGACAATCATCTCGGCCTATGCTCCCCAAGCAGGCCTAGGAAAAGATGAGAAAGACTGCTTTTATGAGCAACTTTTGCAAACAGCCGCAATGACAGAGGACGGAGACATCGTTATGCTAGCAGGAGACTTCAATGGTCATGTTGGACAGTTCCAGGATGGTTACACTGGGGTACATGGTGGGCACGGTTACGGTTCAAGAAATGAAGAAGGAGTGAGACTTCTTGAATTTTGTGATGCAGGTACATTGACTATTTGCAACACAAACTTCCAGAAACCTGCCAATCACCTAATAACCTACAAATCTGGTGAGCACATAAGCCAGATTGACTTCTTACTAGTTAGGCAGCGGGACAGGCAGATAGTGTCTAATACCAAGGCATACCCTGGGGAAGAATGTACCCCACAGCATAGGTTAGTTGTTAGTGATATCTCAGTAAGCAAGAGATGGAATGAGACATATAGGAAGGTGTGGAGAAGAAAGGTCTGGAAGCTAAAAGACCTTTCACTAAAATACAAATTTAGGAAAGCCCTTCAAGATGTATATGACAAAAAAGAAGACGATTTAGAGACGTATGACATAGATAATAACTGGAAATTCTTACGTGACAACTTGCTGCAGGCTACTGATGAAACTTGTGGCTGGAGCAGAGCTCCAACCAGACAGAGAGTGACCTGGTGGTGGAACAGCACAGTAGATAAGGCTATTAGAGACAAAAGACTAGCATGGAAGGCTTGGAAAAAGGGTGGGAGTAGGGAAGAATATACAGCCACTAAGAGAGAAGCTAGACGTCAATTGTACTTAGCACGCAGGGAGGCAGAGAGTAGGAGGTTTGCCAATGTTATGCGACGGGAAGATCAGAGGCGTGCGGTGTTCCACATTGCAAGGCAGTGTGTCAATGCAAATCAGGATGTTGTTGGAGATAAAAGTGTCCGGGATGATGCCTGTGTACTTAGTGTCACGAATGATCAGAAAAAGGAGGCCTGGAAATGTCATTATGAGAGACTGATGAATGTGGAGAACAAATGGGAGAGAGAGAAATTAGCCTTGGTAGATCCGACAGAGGGACCAGCTATTGAGATTGACGAATATAGGGTCCAAGAGGCGATTAGGGAAATGAAAAATGGTAAGGCTGCCGGACCATCGGGAATAGTTGCTGAGATGCTGAAGGCATCAGGGGACGTAGGCACTAAACTGGTTGCACGCATCATCAATCAGGCTATATATGGTGGTGTCATACCCAAAGACTGGTGCAGCAGTATTCCGATAAATTGCTACAAAAGTTCAAAAGTTTGGAGAGGAGCAATTATAGGGGTATAAAACTGATAGATCAGGTTATGAAAGTGGCAGAAAGCATTTTAGCACAACTAATAAGAGAAAAGGTCAAACTAGATGAGATGCAGTTTGGTTTTGTGCCTGGGAAGAGTACAACAGATGCCCTCTTCTTGGTGAGACAATTGCAAGAGAGGTTCTTAGAGAAAAATAAGCCACTATACTTAGCCTTTGTTGACCTAGAGAAGGCCTTTGATAGGGTACCCGATCTGTCATCTGGTGGTCCCTAAGGAAGTTAGGTTTTGAGGAATGGCTTGTGAGGACAGTGCAAACTTTGTACAGAGGTACTCTCAGTAAAGTCAGGGTAGGAATGGAGTTTAGTGAGGAATTCCAGATACAAGTAGGAGTACATCAGGGTTCGGTCCTCAGCCCGCTCTTGTTCATTATAGTCCTCCAAGCCATAACAGAGGAGTTTTAGACTGGCTGTCCATGGGAACTTCTCTATGCTGACGATCTGGTTCTTAGAGCAGAATCAGTAGAGGAGCTAGGGAATAAATTCTGGCTATGGAAACAGCAGTTGGAAGCAAGAGGACTGAGAGTGAATCTAGCTAAGACAAAAGTGTTGATGAGTAGAAAAGAGGACAAAACCCTGATTCCGTCAGGGAAATGGCCATGTTCGATATGCAGAAAAGGAACTGGCATAAATTCTATAAAATGCACACAATGCAGATCCTGGGTACACAAGAGATGTAGCGGGATAGCAGGCAAACTAACAGGTAGGGAGAAATATGTATGCAGTAGATGTACAGGGAAATTAGACAGTAGAAGTCGCATTGATAGACACATTTTTCAAATGCAGGAGGGCGCTATAGAAGTGGTGGATAGCTTCCGGTACCTAGGAGATCAGATTAGCATGGGAGGAGGGTGTTCCGAGGCCATAGTATCTAGAATAAGGACGAGTTGAAAGAAGTTTAGGGAGTTGCTTCCTCTGTTGACAAAGAAGGATTTCTCCCTGCGTACGAAAGGCCGGTTGTATGATGCCTGTGTGAGGAGCACGATGCTGCATGGTAGTGAGACATGGGCAGTAACTGCAGAGGACATGCGACGGCTGGAGAGAAATGAGGCTAGCATGCTCCGTTGGATGTGCAGTGTAAATGTGCGTGAACGACCCAGCTTAAATGTGTTGAGAGAGAAACTGTGTCTGAGAGGGATAGAATGTAGTGTACGGGAGAGGAGACTGAGGTGGTATGGACATGTGATGCGCATGGAGGATGACCGATGGGTGAAGAAGTGCCAGGAATTGCCAGTTGAAGGAAGACGTGGTAGAGGTAGACCACGAAAAACATGGGCGGAGGTGGTGAGAACAGACCTCAGATCATTGAAGCTCACGGTGGAAATGACGAGGGACCGTAACGAGTGGAGAGATGCTGTGCTGAATAAGACCCGTCCCACCCTTGCAAGCAGGGAAAAGCGGACGTAAAATGATGATGATGATGATGATGATGATGATGATGATATATATATATGCAGAGATTCATTTCTTCGCTCGCTTTTCTTCACTATCACTATTCATAATCTTGTCTTTCTTTCCCCCCTTTTTATCACTCTTTTTCTTTCTTCTTCTCTCTTTCTCTTTCCTTCTCTCTCCCTTTCACTATTCTTTCTCTCTCCCTAAACAATATTTTTCTCTCTCCCTTTTATATCTCCTTTTCACTACTTTCTTCCAACAGTTTAATTTAAATAAACCATTGTTTTTACAATTTTTCTGACACTCATTTGCATACTCCCTCATAACTTGAATCACCCCTAATAACATATTATTCCCACTACCCAGCGAACCTCAACCGTTAAGGTTGTCTTTATGCGGGTATGTCAATATTTATTTATAAAACAAATTTGTATTTTATCTGATGAAAGCACACCATAATTTGCCTTGGTTGCCCTTGAAATATATATAATAAAATAATTATGGTTTTATAAATATAGTTTCCATTTATTAATATATATTGTATATATATATATATATAATATATACACATTTTAGTACAGCATTAACGAAGCTTTAGGTTGCGGCTAAGCTAACGAATGCAAACTCGGAATGAGCTTTAGCACTCGATGGAGAATAATATCCCAGAGTAATAACAATACGTTTAGGCAGCTTTGCAAATCAAATATAGCGATCGGCAGTCCAGCCGCATTGCCATAGCAACGAAAAAGACTGGACTCAGGAAAAGATTTTTGACAGACCTGGACCATCACGCGGAGACCGAATGCAATACATAATGCATATCGTATAGCATACGATATACATCACATACAACATACAACATCCAACATCCACGCTAGGTTTCTGTAAATACGAAATCGACTAATTCCGTTTGCAGGAGTCTGCAAGTTAATGGCCTTTGACTACAGAACAAAGGATTTACTTCCTCAACAAGTCTTGCGTTCTATAGCCTCAGCGGGTGTGTTCTAGCAGTAAATTTCGCTATAGACACGTGGTCTTCTCCTGGGTAGCCTGGCGGTGAATTCGAAATTTGAGACAAAGGAATGAAATTCCCTTAGACAAACGGAATTAAGAACTCAACCAGAAGTTATCAAACAAACATAAACATTTAATCAATCAATAGAAATATATATGTAAAACAGAGAATGTCTGTTTGTCTGTCTGTCCCCCTAAAACTCGAGTTCCACCCAACCGACTTTTTTCAAACTTTACACATGTAATACTTATGGTTATGTGAGTGTTTTGAGCAAAATCTATTTCAAATTTTCAATACCCTAGGGACCGCATTAGGCGCCGGTTAGCGATCTTTCTCACTTTCTTAATCTGTCTTTTTTTTATAGATACATAGCTATATATCTGTCATATCTGTCTGTATGTCTGGCTGTCTGCATTACGACATTATGAAGACATTGACTTCGCTATCTGTGTGTGTGTGTGTGTGTATATATATATATATATATAGTGTAGGGAACGTCTTCACGAACCAAAGTATCGTCTTCCTGTTTTCCTTCGGTTGCAACGTTTTCCGAAATATCTACTTCTGCGTTCACAGATTGATTTTTTTTAGTTTCAGAAGATCCCGTTAAGAGTGAAAGCAGCGATTATTTGCTTAAACTTTAATCTGTTATTTTAATATATATATATATAATTATATATTCGTGTACAGATATTTTTGCATACACAAAAACAAAATATAAACAAACGTATTTATTTCACGAAAGCACAGACGGCTTATCGTCATTGTTACTGCCGATATGCCACCCAAAAAGTCCCACTACTTTTGGCACAAGGCCAGCAATTACATAGTCAACAGTTCGGAAATCACATGCATCACTGACAACTTTACTCCTTACTCTACCAGTTAGTCTTAGTGTACTTCGTCCCGCTTTTAGGTCATGCCTCGAAGGAAGAGATACTTGGCCGAAATACTGCGAAAGTGGCAAGAACAAGGCAGGCAAACGAATCGTCAGTGGAATTCCAATAATGCTGCTTCGGAATCTGGGGCCACCAAAGCTATGCAACGGCACACGACTGGTTGTAAAAAAAATTGCTGCCCCACCTTATCGAGGCTACTATTTTTTCAGGATGTGGACAAGGGGACGACGTATTCATTCCACGAGTTCCTCTCATTCCATCAGGAGCGGCCATTCCATTTTCCTTTCGGAGGCTTCAATTTCAAATTCATGTCAGCTTTGCAATGTCTATCAACAAATCCCAGGGTCAGACCCTTGCTGTTGCCGGTCTTCTTTTGGAAGAGTCATGTTTTTCACACGGGCAACTATACGTTGGCTGTTGAAGAGTGGGAAGCAAGACAAATCCCTTTGCATTGGCCCGACATGGAAGAACAAGGAACATTGTGTACAAGGAGGTGCTACAATCATTTTTTAGGTAGACGAGGCAGAAGGGGATATACATGATTGGCTGAAGAAGGACGACCAACTGCTGCTATCACACCAACAGCAGCAAAAACAATGACAAAAAAGAGAGGGAATGCAATTACATGCTTTTGAAAAATCTTAATGGAAAATTATTTGCCTATTCCCCCAAGACGACCTCACGTTTTATTAGGACTTCTGCATCAATTGGTGAACATACGACGAAACTGTTTCTAAGACCCCTTTTGTTGCACCTACACCGCAATCTGAACGCCCTGCGCAAGTACGCCGAATAGCGGTTGTACTAATTCCACAGTGACCCCTTTTGTTGCACCTTTGTTGCTGTGTAAACGCAGTGCCACCCAGGGTTTGTGCTAATTTCACAATGACCTCCTTCTGCTGCAGCTGTGTTGCCACGCTGATTTCGTCCTCTCAATATCCCTAATTAAACGTACATGGCTACTTGGTTTTCACACAATTGCCTCATTCCCTCAGAATAAAGGAATTCAAAAAGTACACAGCTACATTCCTCAATCTTTGCATATGCGTGTTGCTATTTCACATTTCCTACCCCGTGCAACACCTGGTCCTGCTTCTAGTATATATATATATGCGTGTGTGTGTGGTTTCATTCATTGAATTGTGGCCATGTGCTAGTACACTACTTTGAAGTGCCTAATAGGCTAAAATACTTATTTTTCTGAAGGATGAAGGGACTATATGGATTTAAGTGGGATTTTAACTTTGAATATTCATTGTTTTGATGACAGATTCTTGATTCTCCCAAACACAATATTTATCAAGAACAACAAAAACAAGAAGTAGAAAAAATAAAAATAAAAAGCTTAATAATTGTAGTTTTAAAAGAACTTGAACTTTCTTTACATCTGTTGCTATTCATACCTGTCTATGATCTGGGTTACAATCAATATATATATTAAAAAAATAAACTGAATTAATTCTATACTCACATACATCCATAATGCATTTGTACGTCTGCTGATGTAGTGAAATATATCCAGGTAATTTTGATACTTTATATTGGCCAATTTTATAAAGAATTTCTTGAGTGCATTTAGATTGTGAATTTCACTATTTTGTGCCTTAAATTTAAAAGAAGAAAAAAACAACGATTAAAAAAGCAAGACAATATTGAAAATTTGATGGGGAGGTAAGCATAATTGATTGAATCGATCCCTCAAAATATTTTGTATTCATTTTCACATTAGTGATAAAGGTATATATGAAAATTGGCAACATTTTAACTGAGAATGTAGAGCATTATGATACACACAAAAAGTCAGCCTGGTTTCATTGCTCTTCTTTCGTTTCTGATAACCCACTCAAATTTCTTTTCTGTGTGGATGAAATAAAAAAAACAACATGCAAATAGATTTTTATTCATCAAATTCCATCCAATTTCTGTGCATATTAGTGCATCAAGCAGCAATTCTATTCCAGTATTTTTGATCGGGAGAGTGTTCTTCATGTTTTCCCCAATGTCTGTTGAAAGACCTCTGGTCCTCTTCAATGATTCAACACCACATAGATAGATTGTGTTTTCCTGTCTTCTTCCTCCTGTTGGTATTCAACTCCATCTATTTGTTGGTGTCAAATTCTTCATTCCATCAACATGTTTTAGATGCTTCAAGATGCTGTTTTTTTGTATTTTTTTTGTGTGAAGACTAACATTATATGGCATATAATATATTCAAAGGCAGTTGTGATAGATTACAGCCTGACAGTTTATGTCTTATATATACTGCTGCACTAAGTTTGTAGGCATGGCATGTAGCTATTGTTTTATTAAAACATGCATACATGTACTCATAATTCATGAGGGAGTTGTAGGGGCACCATATTGAAATACAATATTTCTTAGGGCATTTTTAATTCTATGCCACAAAACATGGTGTACGATGCTCTACCGATACTGCCAATACACCACTGCCCTTACCCCAAAGAACAACAATGAGAAAAGATAGTAAAGTAGGAAAATATTTAATTAGGCGCCAAACTATGCATAAAAAATCTTACATGAGATGTAATTCCCAATCTGTGTTGGAAGACAGGAATTCTGTTGAAGTACTGAGTTGGCTTGTAATGACATTCTCAATCCATGTTAGCATGGAAAAGTGGTCATTAAAATTTGACATTGATGATGATGATATAACATTTGAAGAGCTACTTACCATATATCTGTAATATAATGCAGCTTTAAAGTGTATCACCATCATTTTGTTCATTGCCTCGGTATCTTCAGAATTTACTGCAATAAATGAGAATGAATATTACGAGTAGTATTTGACATCGTAACAAATTTCTAAACATATAATAATGGTTTCTGATTTAGGCACAAGGCCAACGATTTTGAGGGAGGGGAAATTCAATTACATCAACCCTAATACATAACTGGTACTTTATTTTATCGATCACAGAAGAATGAAAGGCAAATTTAACTTTGGCAGGATTTGAACTCAGAATACAAAGAACTGTAACTAAATGCCACAAACACAACGCTCTAACAATTCTGCCAACCCCCCACCATGATAACGACAATGGTTTCTGATTTAGGCACAAGGCCAACAATCTTTTGGGAAAGGGAAAGTTGATTAAATCGACCCCAGTGCATTACTGGTACTTTATTTTATCGACCCTGTAAGGATATGAAAGGCAAAGTTAACTTTGACAGGATTTGAACTCAGAACATAAATGGCTGTAATTCAATGCTACAAAGAGTGACCTGTGGTTATACAACATGCCATTGTGTCAACATAACAAAGGGTTCTTACTTTAAATGATGGTGGAGGGATTTAATTTAAATGTGAACACAAATCAGGATTTGTATAATAGAAATATTTTCAGTTGAGTATACTGGAACAACGTGAAATAAAGTATTTGGCTCAAGAAAGCAACACACAACCTAGTTCAGGAATTCAACTGATGACATTATGATCATTAGTCCAACACACTTACCACTAGGCCACACACCTCAACCTGCCAATTGGTTTGGTTGAAATACAAAGTTTACTTTGGCATGATAGGAGCTCAGAAAGCAAGGATGTGGAATAAAGAATGGAGGACATTTTGTCAGACACCTTCATAATCCCCTCTGTTAATTTGTCAACAAATTAATTAGGAAAAAACCAAGAAACATGAAGTAACTTCAACACAAACAAAATATAAAACAATAAATCATAACTTACATTGAAAGGTGTGAATCGAAGAGAAGACACAGAAAATTACTACGAGACAAATAAAACTTTTCATTTTTGTTATTGCTGGTATTCAATGATTTATAATATCGTCTTTATAAAGTCTTCACTTGTCAGGTGCAGGAATATTCTGTAAATGGCAATGAAGATGTGCAAATGTGCCAACGTGCAGATTTTAAAATAGTTGGAACTAAAGCTGGTGTCTTGAGTTTATATAAGTTTCAGAAATAATGAAAAACAACAATAGCCACTCAAACAACATGCATGAAGCTGAGAGTCGTGTACACACACACACACACACACACATGCACACACACACACACACACACACATATATATATATATTTTTTAAAATGAAATGAAAAATATATATATATGTGTGTGTGTGTGTGTGTACGACTCTCAGCTTTATGTATGTTGTTTGAGTGGCTATTGTTGTTTTATTGGTCAAATACAAACAAATTATTTTCTGTTTACTTTTAATTTCAAACAGCTGTTATCTTAATAACACCATATTCTAGGTTGAAGGAAGTGTTTTGTAAGGGAAAACCATTCAATGAAAATATTCAAAATATTTCAACAAACTTCCACAGGATTGGATCTACACATTGTATCACAAATAATAACATAACATGATAGGAGAAAGGAAGGTATTCACAAACTGGAGCCCTAACCTGATAAAAATGGCAACATTTCAGATGCTAGTCCTTCACCAGAAAGACAAACATAAAAGGTTGCTGCACACTTTTTCTTGTACCTTAGCTTAAGCATTGTGTCATTTCATGTGGAGATATGTTAAGTAGAACACAGAGACACACACACACAGACAGGCACGCACACAAATGCACACGCTCACAGATACACATATGCACACACACACACACACACACACACACACACACACACACACACACACACACACACACACACACACACACACACACACACACACACACACACACATGCACACAGACACACACACACACACACACACATATATATATATATTTTTTTAAATGAAATGAAAAATATATATATATGTGTGTGTGTGTGTGTGTACGACTCTCAGCTTTATGTATGTTGTTTGAGTGGCTATTGTTGTTTTATTGGTCAAATACAAACAAATTATTTTCTGTTTACTTTTAATTTCAAACAGCTGTTATCTTAATAACACCATATTCTAGGTTGAAGGAAGTGTTTTGTAAGGGAAAACCATTCAATGAAAATATTCAAAATATTTCAACAAACTTCCACAGGATTGGATCTACACATTGTATCACAAATAATAACATAACATGATAGGAGAAAGGAAGGTATTCACAAACTGGAGCCCTAACCTGATAAAAATGGCAACATTTCAGATGCTAGTCCTTCACCAGAAAGACAAACATAAAAGGTTGCTGCACACTTTTTCTTGTACCTTAGCTTAAGCATTGTGTCATTTCATGTGGAGATATGTTAAGTAGAACACAGAGACACACACACACAGACAGGCACGCACACAAATGCACACGCTCACAGATACACATATGCACACACACACACACACACACACACACACACATGCACACACACACACACACACACACACACACACACACACACACACACACACACACACACACACACACACATGCACACAGACACACACACACACACACACACATATATATATATTTTTTTTAAAATGAAATGAAAAATATATATATATGTGTGTGTGTGTGTGTACGACTCTCAGCTTTATGTATGTTGTTTGAGTGGCTATTGTTGTTTTATTGGTCAAATACAAACAAATTATTTTCTGTTTACTTTTAATTTCAAACAGCCTTTATCTTAATAACACCATATTCTAGGTTGAAGGAAGTGTTTTGTAAGGGAAAACCATTCAATGAAAATATTCAAAATATTTCAATAAACTTCCACAGGATAGGAGAAAGGAAGGTATTCACAAACTGGAGCCCTAACCTGATAAAAATGGCAACATTTCAGATGCTAGTCCTTCATCAGAAAGACAAACATAAAAGGTTGCTGCATACTTTTTCTTGTACCTTAGCTTAAGCATTGTGTCATTTCATGTGGAGATATGTTAAGTAGAACACAGAGACACACACACACAGACAGGCACGCACACAAATGCACACGTGCACAGATACACATATGCACACACACACAGACATACACACATGCACACAGACACACACAGATATACACACCCACACACACAACTCAGCCCTAATGAAAAAACAAAATTAATGATTTTGAGCTTTTGATCCCTGTTTACCTTACTCCTAATATAATGTCACTCTTGAGTGCTACTGGTAGCATGTAACCCAGTTCAACTTGAAGCATGGTCGGGTCGTCGGTGACTAAACCAGCAACCCCACCAAATTTACTTGGTGAGGAGGGCGATTTTGGATACCCTGTAGGACAAAAAAAAAAAAACAAAAGGCAGAAGTGCTCATAAGAGTCAAAGGCCATATGAAAAAAAGAAAGAAAAAAAAAATCCTGCCAAATCAATGGGTGGCAGTAGCTCCAGCTGCACGCATCAAAAGACTGGTATAGTGGTTCTGAGAACCACTATACCAGTCTTTTGTAGATGATCAATGCAAATTGACAATTGAAAGGTGCACCTGCTCGAGTTAGAAGAGAACTATTGACCTCCAGAAGAAGCAGTGACTCCTGATTGTATTCAATAACCAAAGCAAATATGAAGTACACCAAATCCAATGCTCCTAAGGGCGGCCCTGATTCTTATTTGCGAGTGTAAACTCGGCCTGATTAGATTACATTAATATAAGATTAATAATCCTGTATTTCTGTTAATTATTTTGAGTAACATATATTCTATTATTATTGGCAGTATCGGTAGAGGGTCGGATGCCTTGCTTTGACATATAGAGTTACGGCCCTTGCCATTCTGAATTCAAATCCTGCTGAGGTTAACTTTGCCTTTCATCTTTACAGGGTTGATAAAATAAAGTACCAGTAATGCACTGGGTATGTGCTGGCCTTGTGCCAAACGTAGAAACAATTATATATATAAACTATAATATCTGGATTGAAATATGGATGAAGTTGATATTTTTTTATGATATAATTTTAGAAAAAATAATGTCATGATATGATGTGGGTAGCATTAATATATGTATGTATTGTATTGCAAAATATAAAAAGAGTTCACTGCAAACAATCAAACTCTAAGTGTTTTCATTTATAAGTGTTTGTTGTTTCCATACAATAGAAAATTGAATTTGTCTGTTATCCTCTTAGTGGTAACTTGATCATATACAGTAGTTTAAACACAAATGGTTAAGTTGATAGAGTATATAGACACAGAAGTGCTGGTACATATTGTGTGATGTCCTTGTTTATACCACTAAACACCTTCAATAGACTACAAATACAAACAGTTGCTGATGGTGAGCATTCATGTAGTTGTGAGTTCAATTCCTACCAGGAATTAAAACAGCCTGCTACTAAAGCAGGATTATGTCCAGAAAGAAATCTATACTCTCATCACCCTTTCTTTCTCTTTTTTCCAGGGATTAGAGCAGCCTGTAACTAAACCAGGATTATCTCCAGAGAGAGATTTATACTCTCATCTCTCTTTCTTTCTCTTTTCTCCAGGGATTAGAGCAGCCTGTAACTAAACCAGGATTATCTCCAGAGAGAGATTTATACTCTCATCTCTCTTTCATTCTCTTTTCTCCAGGGATTAGAGCAGCCTGTAACTAAACCAGGATTATATCCAGAGAGAGATTTATACTCTCATCTCTCTTTCTTTCTCTTTTCTCCAGGGATTAGAGCAGCCTGTAACTAAACCAGGATTATATCCAGAGAGAGATTTATATTCTCATCTCCCCCTTGCTCTCTTTTCTCCAGGGATTAGAACAACCTGTAACTAAACCAGGATTATCTCCAGAGAGAGATTTATACTCTCATCTCTCTTTCTTTCTCTTTTCTCCTGGGATTAGAGCAGCCTGTAACTAAACCAGGATTATATCCAGAGAGAGATAATTATACCCTCATCTCCCTCTCTTTTTTTCTCACGTTTCATCATTATTTATCTCCTTTATTTTCCTACAACAATAGGATTATGGTACATGTAAAAGACTTTCTAAAAGAAATACATGATGTTGAGTGCTTAAATCCTGGAAAGAGCTAGGATTATTAAGTATCAAAAGAAAGTGGGGAGGTCTGTATCCCACTTACGTACAGCCATTATCAAGTGTAGAGGATAAATTGTCATGGCTTTTGACAGAAACTGAAGGATCTTCCTAACCCCTCATTTGGAAAGCTTTCTACTGCTGGATGCCTTTCCTAACATCAACCACATTACAACATGCACTGGATGCTTTTATTGTGTAGATCACCAGCACTGACATTTAAAAATAAATTACATTGCACAAAAGATGCAGGTCTGGTGATTTGCCCATCACATCTGACGTGTTAGTTACTTCATTTGTTAACATCTCTGTTTACATCAGTTATTCTCTCTGGTATTGAACTGTGATAAACTCTCTTGGTAGGCATCAAAGTCCATTTTCACCAATCTGTCATTCTCTACAAACAGTTCAGCAAAGTGCAGCTCAACAGCCAAACACATCTTCTTGGAATCAGATTATACATGCTTGCTGCAGTTTGCCAAATGTGGAAGTATATCCTTGTTTCTATTCTATACTCATCAAACAGAGCATGTTTCCTCATTTTTCAGAGTACATGCTTGAACACTAAGTAATGAAAGACCATTCTAGCTGCAAATATTTCATAAATGATTCTTTTTCTATTCACCATTCCTCAATGGTTGATTAGCTGTTTCTCTAATTTTCTGTTCTTTATTGCTACATTTTTGCCATGAATGTCAAGATTCTGCTCTGATTTTCCATTTTAGTGAGACCCACTACATTATTAATAATTATACACTTCAGTTGTGCCTAAGACATGACAACCTCCCAAGTGTTGGGGATCTACATGATAAACATACCTACTACACTCCGTAAAGTGGTCAGTGATAGGAAGAGAATACAGTTGTAGAAAACCTTCCAAACAAATTTTTTTCTGTTGTGTCAAGGATATGACACCTTCACTACTGTTGGTGCATGATAAAATAATAATGATGAAAATTTTATCCACTTTTGTAAGGTTTCACTAGCTATCTGTTGCTAGGTGCAATGTATTAATTGATCTCAGAGGCTCAATATATCGTGTAGGATTCTGGCAGTGCTGGTGATGGTAGAAGTTTCGGGCACTGCCAATGAAATTGGGTATCCCAAGACATAAGACATTTAGGGACCATGCCTATCACCCCAATGATGATTGGTACAACTTCTGCCTTCACATGGTGATCAGTTCTAATAGCACCTGCAATAATAATAATATAGAGTGTCCTTTATAAGTAGAACAGTGATGATAAGATACTCAATGACATGTTTTAAGATACATAATTGTATAAATTAAGAAATATAATATGTTTTAAGATCATGCAGATTGCATTGGTTTGAACACGTAAAACATGGTGGTGGGTGGATACATGGATGTATCATTATTTTGGCACCTGGTATACGGGGTTGCCTACGTAAGACCTAGATGGTGGGTGGATACATCAATGTTCCGAGATTGTTGCCCTTAGTAGACAGGGAAGAGGTTGCCCATGTAAGACCTGGGATTAGGTAATCAGGGATGATTTGAAAGCCTGGAACATGGATCAAAACTTATCCCTGGAACAAACAATCTGGAGTGATGCTTTGAGAGAGGCTACAAAAGCATCCAACGCTTGAGACAAATTAAGAAGACATTAAATCAGATGACGATGATGATCATGTAGATTCAGGAAACCAATGTAGGGAAATGGCAGAGATGTTAGGGCATCTGATTAAAAATGGTTCTTTATGTATTTCAGCTTATTGCACTCTAGATTGATAAAGAACCCATCTAGTACAGTAGTCGATTCTTCTTCTACCTCTCTTTTTTTCCTTTTTTTGTTATGACCTGCTCAAGAATGCAATGCAATGCATTATCTGGTCCAGGAATCATACCCATAATTTTATGATCCTAAGTCCAGTACCCTTATCAATAAGTCATGTACCTTCACATGTATTTAATATGTATTATAAGAGAACATTGACTCACATAATATATATTTGTCAGATGCTTCTTTGATTTAGTAAAATCTTTACTCATAGAAAAATAGTTATATTTATCTACTACAATATCACCACCACCATTATTAATTTTACGTCTGTCTTTCCATGCTCGCATGGATTAGACCAGAAGTCTCCAGTACAGCACCTCTCCACATGTTTAATTTCTTTACCATCTCTGTGGGATTCGGTTTCTTGAGATCTGCTTTTAATACCTCTGTCCATATATTTGTCTGTTTCCCTTTACCTCGGCTTCCTTCCTCTTCGAACTCTTGACACTCTTTCACTCATTCAAACACACAACCACACACATACACACACGTGTGTGTTTGTGAGGGAAGAAATTTGGATTACCCACACTGTTATACATGTATATGTATGTGTGTATATATGTATATGGATGTATATGAATATATATATATATATATGTATATATATATATATATGCGTGTGTGTGTATATATATATATATATATATATAGAGAGAGAGAGATGGATGTATATGAATATATATATATATATATATATATATATATATATGGGGGTATATATGGATATGTATAAATGTGTTTGTGTGTAAGTGTATATATACAAACAGCACCAATATTCCTGGTAATAGCCATTTAGCACTTTTGTTCATGGTTTTACACTTGGAATCTATCGACCATATTCCCACTAGTCCTGTAAGATAATTCACACTCTGCAAATTCTTTCTGTTTTACCATAATTCTATATAACACTTAATGTTACTTAAGCAAAACTGTCTTTTATGATGGCATATACTTTTATGGTCATTGCATAGCCAGCTCAGTTTCAACACAGGCAGTTTTATATATCACATACGAGCTATATAGTTTTCTTTCCCAAACTTTATAGCATGCTCTTTTTGTTGGTGATAGTTTTGTTGTTGTTGTGGTTATTGGTGGTTGATGGTGCTTGTAGTTGTTGTATAAAGTAGCAAGAATTGAGGATCTTGGGAATCAAATGTCTTCTAGTATATAATTACGTCATTCATGTTCTATACTACGTACCATACTTGGGCTGAGGATCAATTTTGTTTTACTGTTTTCATCACTAAAGCCATCACTCCCATCACTGTCACCACCACCACTGCCATCACCCCCAGCAAAGCCACTTCTACTACCACTACTGCCACCACTATCAAGAAACATTGTCACTGCTGCCATCACCTCCACCACTGCCATCACTTCAATCACAGCTACCTCAACCATCACTATGACTGTTCCTACAACCACCATGGTTATCATTATAGCCATGCCCACTCCTGACCGACCTCTAGCACTGACCAATACTATGCCACTACTGGTATGATATATTAAGATATATTAAGTGGTGATGTTTAAGATACATTGTTTTCAAATTTACTAGAATAATATTTTTGAGAAACCATTTTGTGGCAACTTAGCCAAATGTTTTCTACAATAATCCTTCTTTGACCACTATCCTTTGACCAGAATTTCAAAGACAAACACATATATATAGTGTTGCTATGACCTATGCTGGAGTAGGCTTTGAAACCTTAGGTAATGAGCAACTGTGTTGAGAAATTATTGTAATAATTGTTTCTACTTTAGGCACAAGGCCAGCAATTACCCAGTACATTACTGGTACTTTATTTTATCGACCCCGTAAGGATGAAAGGCAAAGTCAACCTCAGCGGGATTTGAACTCAGATCGTAAAGGGACGTAACTATGCTGGAAAGCATGGCGTCTGACCCTCTACCGATACTGCCAATCCATAATAATAGTAATAATTGTTTCTACTTTTGGCACAAGGCCAGCAATTATCCCAGTGCATTACTGGTACTTTATTTTATCGGTCCTGTAAGGATGAAAGGCAAAGCTAACCTCAGCAGGATTTGAACTCAGAAAGTAAAGGGCCATAACTCTATGGTGTTAAGCATGTTGTCCGATGCCCTACCAATGCTGCCAAATATATCTGTGTGTGTGCATCATCTTTGAGAGTTGCAATCGGGTAAGGTCGGCTTGGGTCTTCCCAATATATATATATATACGTAGGTCCCGGGTTGAGTTGGGGATAACCACAGTAAGTAAGGTACTCAATACATGGCAGAGTAAAATTTTTTTATTTTATAGAAGGAGCTTCTACAGGACTAGTACTGTTTCATTCAGATGAAATCTTCAGGTGAAATCTTCAGAATGCTTCCTGAAGATTTCATCTGAATGAAACAGTACTAGTCTTGTAGAAGCTCCTTCTATAAAATAAAAATATATATATATATATATATATATATATATATATTGGGAAGACCCAAGCCGACCTTACCCAATTGCAACTCTCAAAGGCGATGACACACGCAGTAATGCAGAAGACCCAGCTGAAGCATATAGACAATATGACCCCCCCCCCTCCACAGTGGTCGTGGAGGTGCCACAGCAAAAAAGCACCCAGCACTCACTGTAAATGAGGTTGGTGTTAGGAAGGGCATCCAGCTGTAGGAATCAAACCAGAATCAGTTCCAGTATGAGCAACACAAGGTCAGCCAACCACTGCCCACAACAGGACAAACCACCTAACCCATGCTAGCGTGTAAGAATGGACGTAAAACAGTGATGATGATGATGATGATATATATATATATAATTTGCTACAATGGACAATAACTATTAAACATGATGATGATATAATCATATTTTAAAAAGCATTGAGTGAATTATGAATTTCAGATGTATTTTAGCTTTAAGTTAACTGCTACAGTGAAGGTTTTTGACTATAAAAAACAGTTGAACAAGTTGGATGTATAAGTTCCTTGAGAAGGAAAAAAAAGGAACAGTCTCACCTGCAGTATGCTGGACAGCTGCTCTACTAATGATACCAAAGTTGGTTGACAGGTATTCTTGTCATTTTCAGATTTATTGGTTGGCCAGTGAATGTAAATAACTCATATTTTATGGAACATTGAGTAAATTATGAATTTTGAATGTTGGCTTAAAATTAACTGCTTTGAAGTGTTTTTTTTTATTATTATATACACACACATATATATATGTATATAAGTTAGTTCCACAACATATTAGCAAACCATCTTCTAGAACACGTATTTCACACAACGGATTTTCAACTTGAGGTTGTGCTGAAAAATGGAAGTTTATATGACTTGGCCAATCATACCCAAGGTAGTTGAGAAGGGTCAACTGAAGTTAGACTAATGAAAGGGAGACAATTGAGTTCATTCCGGATAAAATTAGTCTGGGTTCTTGTAGTTACATAACAAGTACCTGGACGCATATGTACATTGATTGTATTAGACAAGTACTATTAGGCAATCTCTGCAAGATATTGGTTCATTTGTCAATGCACAACCCACCAGACAATTTCCCATTTCTGTAAGGCCTAGATTTGGCCAGAACTTTCCATTGAATAGAGTAATCCATGTTTCCATCTTTGAGTAACCATATATGGTTTGGCAGCTTCATGGACGATCACTTATCAAAGTGTCTAAAGGTTACCTGATGGTTATGGAAGCGTTCTTTAAACCAGCCCTCCACCATACCTACATATGACTTGACCTCCTGTTGTTGGTTTGGTCGAGCTTCATAGACTATTGCAGATGCATTACACTGTTGTTGAAGGGGGCATATTTCTGGCCTTTGGCAACAGCATCCAGGTGAGGTTGATCTCTTGGGGTTGGTGGTGATGTGAGCTTTCATATTTTTAGCACAGGAATAGCCGTGTTTCACCCTGTGTCTATTGAAGATAGGTCAGTATTTATGACCTGTGGAGAAGTTCTTATCTAGCAGTGCTAAGTATTTCCTACCTACATTGGTTCTAACACTGAGCGAGAAGGGTGGGCAGAACCAAATTATTTTTTTTTATTTAGACTTCTTTTTCTACTGGTATAAAAAGAATTCAAAATAAAGTTAATCAATAAAGGAATTACAGCAAACACAAACAGGGAAAATATAGACAAAATATTTGATTTGGAGATGGCCTAGCTGCAAAATATGTGTTATTGTTACTGCAGTACATCTCTATATTTTTTCTATATTTTTGCTGTTTGTGATTGCCATAATTCCTTTATTGATTAACTAATTATGCAATCTGAACCTGATGATGTCAGCAGGATCTTATGTAACCAGGCCATTGAAATATATATATAGTATTTTTGCAACAATAAAACTTTAAACATCACCAGTCTGGCCTCCTGTTATTTTAATAAAACTAATATTTAACTTCATTCCTGCATCAGCCACAGGATTCAACATCAACAATGGATGAGTTGCATAGTGTAGAGTGCTTTTCCTACTCTAGCATCATGGTTAATTAAATGGGATGACCAGTTCTATCCAGTGGTGAACCAATAAACATACATATCTCTCTATCTATCTATCTATCTATCTATCTATCTATCTCTCTCTCTCTCTCTCTATATATATATATATATATATATATATATATATATATCAATAAAAGATCGGAGGCCATGTGTATGTGTCTGTATGTTTAATTGGTGACTATCATTCATTTCACTTACTTTTGAATAGATTGAGGAATACACACATAGCAGGGAGTCAAAGCTCAAAGAAATAAGTGTAGGTTAACATATTTAGTGTAGTGAGCCAAAACAAATTTTTAACCCAACTGAAGTTACACGTGTAATGAAGAAAAATCTATAAGAGAATTACAAAAATCAAGGAAGAGAAATGTGAAATTTAAATTGATAAAATTTGTTGTGGACATTTCACTTTGTTTGATTGAAATAAAAAAGTACGATACTATTTCTACATTAAGGTGTGTGGTGTTTGCTAGAAAAGGGGATATCCATCCAGCTTTAAAAAGTAATTGTTCATCAAATCAATGATCCCACACATACAAGCATGGCAGAATGAATGTAAAAGTTTTTTTTATTCTAATTATATAACCCTGAATTACATATACATTGTAGATAGATATTTGACAATACTTTTAGCTTTTATTAAAACAAATTCAGAAACATCAAGTCAGTAACAAATTTTTCTGTAAAAAACTTTGATTTTTAAAAAATCAAATTAATAATATGTGTATATGTAAAAAAACATATTCTAAAATAACTTTATGAATTTCAGTATATTTGAACATAATTGTAGGTTATTACATATATGGTTGTATGTATTTGTATATGTATGTATCCAACTCACACTAGCATGAAAAAAGCTGATGTAAGACACACATACATATTTTTTATTGTCAAATACTAGCAATGTAATTCAAATTATAGTGATTCTTGAATTATTACCACAGCACCATGCTCCAGTATGGTCATAGCCACGTAGTCTAAAACTAAATGAAACGAAATAGCCAACAATATTAAAAACAGTTGAGAACAACTGTGATCAAATTGTCAAACTAACACATCAGGCTGTATTATTATTATATATATAAACGGGTATTTTGTTATAGAAAATTATACAATGGATAAAGTTAGAGAACTGACAAGCCATTTTCTGAAAGCAAACAAGCTAGCCAAAATAGAAATAGATGTTGGTGGTTATTTTTAATAATATATTAAGGAGACTTTAGCATTCATTATTTTTGTTCCATTAGTTTCTTAGTCTAGGATTTGTGGTGATAAGAGACAAAGAGAAGTAAAAGAGAGAGCGAGAAAGAGAGACATACCTAGATATTAGAATAGCGGGTTTGTGGGGATGAGAGAGAGAGACTTATAAATAAGAATAGTTGCTTTGTAGTAATGAGAGACAGCGAAAGAGGGCGAGTGAGAGAGAGAAACTTACCTATATATTAGGATATTGGTTAGAATTGTTATGCTGATTTTCAGATTTTGTTTGGCTTGAAATTTGATGTGTTTGTATGTTGTGTATGTTGGCATGCATGCTATGAAATGGAGGATGAAGTTAGCAACTAGGAACATTTTGATTAGTATCTCTTCATAGCTTTATGTATCTTTATTTGGTAGTTTTTCCACAGTTTAATCTATTTTTCTGTGTGTTGCATGTGAAGAATGATTTCATTTGTTAAAGCAATTGATTTTGACAGTTCGATGTATGTCTGTCATTCCTACTAAATATACTACAAATAGAAGTAGGACTAGAGGCCGTATTTTGTTAACTCAAATACCTTGTTTGCTCAACGGCCTTAATACAATAGTTGTAGTAAGTTCAAGATGAGAAATTACAACCATGTGGTCAGTAGTTCAACTCTTTATCCTTATAGCCATCTATTTTCTTTAAGCTTATAGAGGTATAAAATTGGTGCAGGTATGGCTGAATGGTTTTAAAAGTTTGCTTTGCAATTATGAGGTTACCCGTTGCATGGCATTTTGGGTAAAATTATCTTGGCAGGGTTTGAACTCAAAATGTAAAACAGCCACAAATCAACATTCAGTACCAAGTTATACTTACATTTTCGTATCTTACATTTCTTTCTGCTGTAAATAACATGCTATTATGGCATTCTCTATTCAGGTAGTTGCAAACAATTATTCACTCACTTTCTTTTGCCCCAGGGCATAGGTAATGACCTGACAAGTGATTGTATAAAATAGCCATAGAAGGAATAATAATAATAATAATAATAATAATAATAATAATAATAATGATGTTTCTACTATAGGCATATATTATTATTTATTATTCCTTCAATGGCCATTTTATACAATATATATATATATATATATATAGAGAGAGAGAGAGAGAGAGACTGTTTTTTTTTGTTTTTTTTATTTATTTATCATTGGAGATTCTTGCTAGTTTGAAATAATTTTTGGAAATTTCAGAGAAATAAATGAAAAAAAATAATTCTAGCAATAAAATAAGATAAAATAAGATAATAATATATAAAATAATAATATTGACGCCAATCAAATACGTGAAGCAACTTAAGCGTTATAATTCCTAAAGACTTTTCCAGTTATAGTAAATTAGTAATTTTCTCCTTGAGAAATATAAAAAAAATAATAATATTTTGGGTTTATAGTAAAGAAATTTTAAATCAGAAATGGAAAGAAAGAAAAAAATTAATATTAAGACAAAAAAAAAAATGTTATCCTAAAAATATTTCTAACATGAAAATACCAACAACGATAAACATGAAATAATAAAAATAACCCAAAGATACTAGTAATAATTCTAATAATGATAATATTATTAATAATAATAATAATAATAATAATAGTTATAGTAGTAGTTGTAGTAGTAGCATTCATATCATCATTATTATTATTATTATTATGTTATCTTTTCTAGTTTATATTTATAAAATTGTTAACACTTCTTTGTTACTAATCTTTTTTGTTGTAGTTGTTGCTAAAGTTTATAATGTAATTAGTTTTGATATTAACAAAGGAAGAACCAAGTTTAATCCATTAATCAATAGTTAAATTATTCATGATTTCCACACATTTATACGATTTATTTATTTATTTTTATATATTTATTTATATTGCTTAAACTTATTTGAAATTTAGTTGATGTTGTTTAAAACTGTGTTGCATTGTTAGTTGAATATGAAGAAATTTAACCAGCAGTTAGTTAGCAGTACTTTGATTTCAAATTGCATTCTTGTATTTAACACTCCTTCATTTTTTTAATTTAATTTCTTTAATCTCTCTATATGATAGCAAACGCAACAAATTGGCAGAGTTGTTAGAATATCAGATAGAATGCTTTGCAGTATTCACTTCCACTCTCTGCTATCTGAGTTCAAATCCTGCTGAGGTTAACTTTGCCTTTCGTTCATTCGAGGTTGAGAAAAAAAACAGTACAAGTACTGGAGTTGATTCTTCCTCTGTATCTCTTTTTTGCTTTCATTCACTTACTCTCTAACCCTTTATGGAAGAAATCTGGTCTACTCAAACCTGGAGAGGAGATAGGCTCTGTAGGGTTAAAAATGCCATAGAAACACTGTAGTTTCCATGCTGGTGAACATGACAAAAAAAGCACTCAGACCACTCTGTCTGATGATTGTGCAGGTACTATGATGAAACAGGACCCATTCCACCCTATTAGTTGGTCATTCTGGTGCCATAATGGAAAACACCCTGTCCACACCGTAATGTGGTTGACATTAGGAAGGGTATCCAGCCATAGAAATCAAGCCCAAAACAGATCTGTATGAGTCAGACATGGTCGCCTGACCTGGCTAGGCTCATAACATAACAGCCTGTCTAACCCATGCAAGCAGGCAAAATAGACATTAAAGTGATGAACAGCAAGCAAACAGCCACAGGAAACAAGTACCACCAATCTCTGGGAGGGCCCTGTAGAAACAGTAGACAGCTTCTGCTACCTAGGTGACCGAATTAGCAACGGAGGTGGGTGCTCAGAAAGTACAATAACTAGGGTAAGAATGGGATGGAAGAAGTTTAGGGAACTACTACCACTGCTAGCTGCAAAAGGCTTCTCCCTCAGAATGAAAGGCAGACTGTATGATGCGTGTATCCGAACAGCGATGTTGCATGGTAGTGAGACCTGGGCGCTGAAGGTGGAAGACTTACGTAGATTAGAGAGAAACGAAGCCTGCATGCTCCGATGGATGTGTAACAGTAATATACGTGAACGACAAAGCATAAATGAATTGAGAGAGAGACTGAGCATAAGAGGAATCAAATGCTGCGTGCAGGAGAGGCGGTTACGCTGGTATGGACATGTGATGCGTATGAAGGATGACAGCTGCATAAAAAGGTGCAGAGCACTAGAAGTTGATGGAAACCGCGGAGTGGGGAGACCCAAGATGACTTGGGATGAGGTGATAAAAGCCGACCTTACCCAACTACACCTCTCAAAGTCAATGACACACGACCGTGACTTCTGGCGTCACGCAGTAATACAGGGTACCCGACCTCCCATGGGTACATGCTGAAGCATATAAACAATATGCCCCCCCCCCCCCCCACCGCAAGGTGGTCGTGGAGGTGCCACGGCAAAAAAGCACCCAGCCCACACTGTAAAGTGGACGTGTAGGCGCCACGAAAAAGCACCCAGCACTCACTGTAAATGAGGTTGGTGTTAGGAAGGGCATCCAGCTGTAGAAATCAAGCCAGATCAGTTCCTGTATGAGCAAGGCATGGTCAGCCGACCAGACACTGCCCACAACAGGACAACCCGTCTAACCCATGCTAGCGTGGAAGAACGGACGTAAAACGGTGATGATGATGATGATGACACACACACACACACACACACACACACACACACACACACATCTGTCTCTGTCTATGTCTATCACTATTTGTCTGTCTCTTTCTGTCCACTTATATCTATCATTTTGTTTGTGTTTGCCATGTTTTAAGATCATGCGGACTGCATTGCTTTGGTCATGTGAACTGTAGTAGTGGGTGGATACATTGATGTACCAAGATTGTAAGCCCTGGTAGATGGGGAAGTGGATGCCCTCATAAGACCTGGGAAGAGTAATTAGGGATGGTCTGGAACCTAGATCAAAACCTATCCCTGGAACAAATAATCTGGAGAGCATCTTTGAAAGAAGCTACCAAAACACACAATGCTTGTGACAAGTAAAGATGCTAACCCAGATGATGATTATGATGATTTCTTTATTCACCTATATACTCATCTATCTATCTATCACATCTGAATAAAGGGCTTGTGTTCTGCCTGAAACATTACATGTTTCTTCCTGTGAACCATTTATCACTCACACTCACCTAGCCTAAGTGTACCCGAACAACATATTGCATATTTTGTTCATTTATGTGCTATTAAACAGATGACCTAACCATTAAGCATGGTGAAACAGCTGGTCTGTTGTTTTCCTACCATCCAACCATTCTGCCTTTCCACACATTACCAGTTATTCATGCTTACTCATCTCAGTTTAAATTATGAGCATTTACCTAAATCTTAAAACTAGTTAGACTAACTGAACTCACTCATACCATCCCACCACCCATCCATACATCTTTTCACCCATCTATACCATACCATCCAACCCTCTATACATATATTCCATTCATCCATCTATACCATCGATCCATCCAGCCATACCATCGATTCATCTATACATGCCATCCAACCATACATACCATCTATCCATCCATCTATATATCCATCACTCCATCCCCTCCACCCCATCCATCATTAATATTTCTAAAACTAGAATGTCCATATTATCCACCCCCACAATTACTAATCACTGCCAATTGACCAGAGTTCTATTGCTATTACTTCTGGCACTATCTTTTATTCACAGTCATTGTTAACGAAGAATAGCATAAGATATTGAAGAACATTTTTTTAAAAGTCATATTCTTCATTGTGTGTTATGTGGAGGCTGGCATGGATACACTGTAATTTCTAAATAACAAGCCACCTTACTTAAAGTCTCTGACAGATTAGTATTTACCAACCAATACAGCAAACATTGCAGCAACCAAACAAACAAATGACCCAACAGCTAACCAAATGAACCAAATAGCCAATTATGCAACCAACCAGCCAATTACCCAACACACCAACAAACTAACCAACCAGCCAATTACTCAATACACCAACCATCCAACAAGCCAACCAACCAAGCAACTGATCAATCAACTAACCAGCCATTTACCCAACTAGCACACCAACCAAACACCACAATAATGAGTGGCTAGTTAGGTATTTATGACTGGTCAGCGGAAAGGAAGGAAGGTATTCTTAAACCAGCAATGTGGTCAGAGGGCTTGTGATGAAGTTGATGCCACTAAAGGTATATTAGGCCCAGATAGTGGTATTAAATCTAGTGACTAATTAACTCTACCACCCAAGTAGGCCACAATGGGATTTGAACTCAGAACACAAAGAGCTGGAAAAATTAGAAGGCACTAACTGGTATTCTAACAACTCAGCCAGTCTAGCACCATAGGGTATAAAAATCAAATTAATGATGGTGAAGCTTGTGGAGGTAGTGATGATGATGGTGATAACAATGATAATATTCATGGTGACAATTATATTGGTTATATTAGTGATGCTAGTGATAGAGATGATGATGATAATGGTTATATTAGTGGTGATGGTGGTGGTGGCAGCAATATTGCTGGTACTGATGTTGCTGATAGAGATGATGATGATAGTATTGGTTATATTAGTGGTGATGGCGGTGGTGGCGGTAATATTGCTTGTACTGATGTTGCTGATAGAGATGATGATGATAATGGTTATATTAGTGGTGATGGTGGTGGTGGCAGCAATATTGCTTGTACTGATGTTGCTGATAGAGATGATGATGATAGTATTGGTTATATTAGTGGTGATGGCGGTGGTGGCAGCAATATTGCTTGTACTGATGTTGCTGATAGAGATGATGATGATAGTATTGGTTATATTAATGGTGATGGTGGTGGTGGCAGCAATATTGCTGATACCGATGTCGGTGATAGTGATGATGATAATGTAGGAGATAGATAGTCATGATGATGATGATGATGCAGATGATGGTAATACAGTTAGTGGTGGTAGTGGTGGTGGTGATGACGATGATATAAGTATTACAAAAGACTGTTTCCTTACATGCACCAATGAGTGATGTCATGTAACCAAAAATTCCGTTTCCATGACAAAAACCACTAAATGTCTTAGCTAAGACAGGAAATGGATTTAAAAATACATACACTGTTATAAAAACTGTTATATAAACTATTGCTCAATGTCTGACTTATATACCTGAGTGTGTGCATGGTGTGTATATATGTATTCCATTCTTCCATGCTAGTATGGGTTGGGCTGTATATATGTGTATATATATGTGTATATATATATATATATATGTGTGTGGGTATGTATGTATATATATATATATATATATATATATATATACATATATATATATATATATATATATATATATATACACATATATATTTATATCATCATCATCACTGTTTTACGTCCGTTCTTCCACGCTAGCAAGGGTTAGTTGTCCTGTCGGCTGACCTTGTCTTTCTCATAAGGGAACTGATTCTGGCTTGATTTCTACAGATGGATGCCCTGCCTAACACCAACCTCATTTACGGTGAGTGCTGGGTGCTTTTTTTCCATGGCGCCTACACGTCCACTTTACAGTGTGGGCTGGGTGCTTTTTTGCCGTGGCACCTCCACGACCACTTTGCAGTGGGAGTGGTTGGAGGCATATTGTCTATATGCTTCAGCTTCAGCTTGTACCCATGAGAAGTTGGGCCTTCTGTATTACTGCGTGACACCAGAGGTCACGGTCGTGTATCATCACCCCTGAGAGGTACAATTGGGTAAGGTCAGCTTTTATCACCTCATCCCAGGTCTTCTTGGGTCTCCCCACTCCGTGGCTTCCATTGACTTCTAGTGTTCTGCACCTTTTTTTTCAGCTGTCATCCTTCATAAGCATCACATGTCCATACCAACATAACCTCCTCTCCTGTACACAGCATTTGATTCCTGTAATGCTCAGTCTCTCTCTCAATTTGTTTATGCTTTGCCATTCTCGTATATTACTATTACATATCCATCGGAGCATGCAAGCTTCATTTCTTTCTAATCTGTGCGTCTTCTACAGATAGCGCACAGGTTTCACTACCATGTAACATTGCTGTTTGTATACACGCATCATACAGTCTGCCTTTCATTTTGAGGGAAAAGCCTTTAGCAGCTAGCAGTGGCAGTAGCTCCCTGAACTTCTTCTATCCTGTTCCTACCCTAGTTATTGTACTTTCCAAATACCCATCTCCACTGCTAATTCGGTCACCTAGGTAGCAGAAGCTGTCTACTGTTTCTACAGAGCCCTCCCAGAGTTTGGTGGTGCTTGTTTCCTGTGGCTGTTTGCTGCTTGCTGTCCCAGTGCAGCTGCTACATAAGAAGCCTACATTCTTAGTTAAGCTTCCTGAGATCCCACTACATCTCTTGTTTGCATTTGGGGCAGAGGATGGAGTTCCTACCTACACTTTTCCTACATACTGAGCAAGGCCATTTATATATATATATATATAATGTATAGATATATGTCTTTATATATATGTGTGTTAAGTATTTCCCTAAAAAAGGTAAAGCAAAGAAGAGTCCTCTATTTATAGTACAGAGCTATTTAATTACATAATAAACAATAATATAATTATTACATTACCAAAGGTTTCAAGAAACTAGACAAAATAGTTATAACTATTTCATCTGATGAATGGGCTGGACGTTTCTATAAGGATTGTCTAGTTTCTTGAAATGGAATAATCAGATTGTGTTGTTTATTATGTAATTATATATATATATATATATATATATATATATATATATATATATATATATATATATAAGTATGTATACGTACATACATATATGTATACAGGCATACAGTAGTATGTATATATATACATACATGCACACATATATATATATGTACGTATGGATTCACCGAACATTTATTATAATGCTCGGTTTGTTTGTAAACAAACATCCCGAATTAAGCCATACAGTGTTTAGCAACCATCGTTGCCCTTTTGTTCAACACTGACAAAGGTACGATTTACTAGTTTCAAGCTTGTTAGCTATCATCAGCACTGTATACCTTCCTGACGTTCAATCATCTGGCAGTACATATATATATGTGTGCATGTATGTATATATATATACATACTACTGTACGTCTGTATACATATATGTATGTACGTATACATACTTATATTTAAGTAAAAGCCGTACTAAGAGTGAGAAATGAAATTTTGTTTCATTTTTTCCATTTATATATATATATATAGATAGATATAGATATATGTCTATATATTTATGAATAGAGATATGTTGATATATTTATGTATAGACATATGTCTATATATTTATATATAGAGATATGTTGATATATTTATGTATAGACATATGTCTAAATATACATGTATAGAGATATGTCTATATGTATTTATATATATCTGTGCTCCGATTAATATGTAATAGTAATATACATGAATGGGGAAGAATCAGTGAACTGAGAGAATCTGGGCATAATAGGGCCAGATGCAGCATGCAAGAGAGGAGATTGCATATGGAGGATGGCAGCTGGATAAAAAAGTACAAGGAAACCTAGGAAAGCATGGGGGTGAAGTGATAAAAGCTGATCTAGCACAATTAAACCTCTCAAAGGCAATGATACAAAACCAAAATATCTGGTGATATGCAGTACAGCAAAAGATCCACCTTCCCATGTGTACAGGATATAGCAAACATCTAAATAATACTAGTCTGCACCAAATCTTCTCTCTCCTTGCCCATACACCTCCAACATTTTAATATTTGTTCCACCCCTTTATCTAGCTAAGTACCCCACCTTAGACCTACCTCTCCAATTCCCATCCTGCATACACACACTACATCTCCCCTCAACCCCCACATTCCATATCTTCTGATATACCTATCTTATCCAACCCATATATTCAAGTGTAGAAAGCTGGATATGCTCTCTCACAATGCTGCTGCAATGGCAAAAAGCACTTAGTTCACCCTGTAATATGGTCATGCATGTGACATAGCAAAGGTCTAGCATGTAAGGTAGTCATGCTGGTAATACGAAAACAAAAAAAAAAACCATTCCAACCTGTCTGATGGTCATTTCGGTGCCATGATGAAAAGCACCTAGTCCATACTGTATTTTGGTTGGTGTTAGGAAGGGCATTTAGTTGGAGAAACCAGGCCAGTGGTGGTGGTGGTGGTGGTGTGTGTGTGTTTTATGATGATTGTGTGTGTGTGCATGTCTTTTGTATACATACATATATCAATCTAAAACCAAGCATGAAGAGATAGTATCATATTTAGCTATCAAACATCTACACTACATATAATTTTTACTGCTTTTAAACTGTTATTTATCGGAAATAGAATTGGAATAAATTGGTATTTCTAGAATCATTTGCCACTTCCATAAAAGTTTACCAAAATCCAGTGCTGCATTGCAGTCTAGTCTGGTCTAATGGTGGGTAGGCTTTAGTTTTTGTTTTTATTTGAATATTATTAATATGTATTGAGATGGTAATGGTGGTTGTGATGATGGTGCTACTGATGGTGATAATGATGGCTATGGTGTTAATAATGATGGTGCAAATGATGATAATGGTAATGTTGTTAGTGATGGTGGTGTGAATGAGACGATGATGATGGCTATGTTATCAGTGATGATAGTGCTAATGATGACAATGCTGATGGTTGTGGTTGTTGTGATGATGGTTATGGTGGTTATAATGATGATTATGGTAGATAATGGTGATGGTTATGGTGGTTGTGATGGTGATGATGATTATGGTAGAGGTGATGGTGGTGATGATGATTATCATAGAGGTGATGGTGGGGGATATGATGATTAAAGTAGAGGTGATAGTGATGGTGGTGGTGATGATTATGGTAGAGGTGAGGGTGATGATGGGAATGATGATGACAGTGATAATGGTAATGATAATAGTATTAGTAGTGATGATGATAATGGTAATCCTGATAGTAATGGTTGTGGATGAAGATAATGGTTGTGGTGGTGATGGCTAAATTGAGGATAGTGGCAATGAATATCGTGATTGTGACATCAATGATGGTTATGGTAATATTGGCACTGATGGTGGTTTTTGTGATTGTGGTTATGTTCAAGATGATGATATTGGTCATAATAATGATGGTTGTGATGATGGCAAGAATTCTGATAGTAATGATGGTGGCAGGGATATAAATGATAGTAATTTTACCTCACCCCTCACCTCCCAATAAAAAATAATCTACATAAAAACACGACAAACCAAAAAAATAGAGGAAACCTCAAAATAATATAATCTTGAAGATCTTTAGCTCTGACATCCTCCACTGAACAGACAGACAAATACTATTATATGTTACAATATTTTACTTTATGATACCAGTGCAATGCTGCCTTCATTATGGTGCAGATATACACATGTGTGCTTATGTGTGCTTGTGTGCATGTCTGCATGACCACTTATTTATGCAGTCTGCATGCAATACAAATCAACTATTTATTCAGTATTGATTTCCAACCTTGCCACATGGCCACACACATTCTAAGAAAGTCATCATTTTTTTTATGCCTGTTCTTCCATGCTAGTATGGGTTGGACAAAGGCCAGAGCTTATCCTGGTTGCATTTTCAACTGAGTGGACTGAAGCGATATGAAATGAAGTGCATTGCTCAAAGACATAACATGCCAGCTGGTCTGGGAATCAAACCTGTTCACATTTTTATGATTGTGAGCACAACACCCTAACCCCTAGGCCATACAGCTTCGACAGAAGCACTGTATACAATATTAATGTCCAAACTTGCTACTTAGTCATATATTCTTAGTCTTCTATATAATTCTAGTCAGATATACGATGTTGTAAAGGAATATTAAATTGACCTCAGTATTTGACTGGTCCTTTATTTTACTGACTCTAGAATAATGAAAGGTAAAGTACATTTCAACAGGAATCAAATTTAAAATGTTCTTATCCTATCCAGTGGAAGTTTTATACTCTTAGTTGCTTCACATCATGGAAACCAGGTTAAGCCCCAGCCTAATGAATCTCCAGACTTGAGACAGACAGACTTTAGATCTTAGCCTTAGTACACCAATAAAACAATAAGTGTCTTAAGGCCATTTTCTACAGCAAAGCAGAGGTTTCAAGTCTCACAGTGAAAAGAAGGAAGTGTAAACAGACTTTCAACTATAACCTCTGTACACAGAAAAAACATTGTTACCAAATGAGTGCACATCAAGCAAATTATGCCAAATATTTCAGGTGTGCTCTATGCCCTAAATGACATATATAGCGATGCTATAAGCATTCTGTTTGCAGAATTAGTGTAGTTATCTTGTGATGAGGAGATAACAATCTCTGAAATATGTAAAGATAATCTTTTGTTTTTCTAGAGAACAGTGGAAAATGTGTTTTCTTCTTTTCATAGCAAGATTTTGAATTAAAAATTTGTAACTATATTTGAATTAATTAAATCTTAAATCTTCTAATATATACTATTTTGTGTATTTTATTGTTGCCCTTCATCTATATCCATTCTGCTTTTTTCCATGCTAAGCATACTCATCCCACCCCGATTTAAGGTCTGAGTATGACAGACAACCTCTCTCTCTCTGCTGAGACTGAGGAGACCACTAATATTTGGAGTACTTAATACATGGGGAGATGCAGAATGGGTATAGAGATATGTAAAATCCTGACCGTGACACAAAGCGGTTTTGGCTTTTCGCCACAGTCAGGATTTTATATCTCCCTCTCTCTCAGAGTGTAAATATCTTTACATGTTTTCCCATGGTGATGAGTTTATTTGTTGACAATTCATTCTATCAATGCCTCCTGCCTACTCTGAGTATTTGCTGTGTTGTCTCTGAATCATACACATGCACCTAACTATTTAACCAGACAATTAAAACAAAAAATTGTACTTACTAAGGAATTATTCACCAATGACAGATACTAATCTTAATTGTGACATTTAATTCCAGTGGGTTATACAGGCTGAATACTAATTAATATATTCAACACCCGTGTGTGGATCATTTGTCAAGTGCTTGACGAGTATATTTAATTACACATTACATGTGTATTTCAACAAATTTGTTAGATATGAATTTCATGCAACAACATACATCAGATGGGAATTTATTGTTATATACATCAGATGCATATTTAATGTAATGCACATCTGATGTGTATTTCATGTAACATACACTAGATGTGAATTTTATCTAACACACCAGATGTGTATTTCATGTAACAAAATGCACCAGATGCACATTTTATGTAGCACACAGCACATGGTAATTTTATGTAACACATGCCAGATGGGAATTTAAGGTAATATGGATGTACTATGTCACATTGTGTTGCATTAATTATGCCAAAGAATTATGTGAAGGGTACATGTGTCTGTGGAATACTCAACCACTTACACTTTAATTCAAGAGTCGGATGTTCATTTGATTAAACAACTGAATGCTTATCCTCAAACCTGACTGAGGGCCCATCATATTCCATTTAACACACCAGATGTACATTTCATTTAACACACCAGATGTACATTTCTTTTAACACACCAGATGTAGATTTCATGCTGTCGATAAATTTGCTTAGGAACTATTCTTAATCTAAGTGAAAGAGAAAAAAAAGTAAATCCTTTTCTAAATCATAATAAAACATGACAGTACCTTTGTGTGGAGAGTTGTCATAGATAAGAAATAAATTCCTAGGATGGGTTGCCAAGTTTATTGCAGGTAAACTTATCATAATTGGATAATTATTCACTAAATTAAGAGTGGTGGAGCAATAACCTGTTTGTTTTTTACCCAGTGCTGGACTTAGCTATAAGCTACAGCTTAGGGCCATACACAGTTGTGGGGGGGGGGGGGGGGGGCATCACTTAAAAAATATATATTTTTATCTTAACATTAGTTTTAATTTTTTAACACTAAATCATCTAAAATTATGTATATATTATTTATTCATTATCATTGATATTTATTTAAAAAAATATAATTATATCTTTTTAGAAAAGAGCCTCAAATTTCATATAGCTTAAGGTCTCAGTAGGTGAAAATCTGGCCTTTTTTACCCAATATTTGGTGTACCTGTTTATAAGCTAGGTGGACTGTGACTGTTTGCTATAATCGTTTCTACTTTTGGCACAAGGCCAGCAATTACCCAGTACATTACTGGTACTTTATTTTATCGACCCTGTAAGGATGAAAAGCAAAGTTAACCTCGGTGGTATTTGAACTCAGTCCGTAAAGGGATGTAACTCTGCTGCAATGCATGGCGTCCAACCTTCCACCGATACTGCCAATCAACCACTCTATAATAATAGTATGTTAGTTCACATAGGTACACATGTCTGGGCCTAACCACCTGGTCAAGGAGAGCACCCTGTTTAACCCAAGCTGTGTGTATGTCTACTTGTCTACACATAGATATACATATGTATGTCTGTATATATGTGTGTGCATGTCTGTCTTCACATAACTATACACATAGCATATACTATCTCTGTATATGTGTGTATATGCCTGTCTACACATAGATATACATATGTGTGTTTGTATATGTGGGTGTGTTTGATTGTCTACACATAAATATACACATATATGTCTATATATATATATATGTGTGTCTGTCTGCCTATCTGTGTGTGTCTACATATATATTAAGTTGGTGAACACAAGCCAAAACCCGCTTGATGTCGCAGTCGGGGTTTATACCCCCCTCTCTTTCTCTCTGCTTATATATAAATATATATATATATATATATATATATAAACACACACACCTAGTATACTGTAAATATCACAGTTCTTTTAGTGGTAAGAACATATATATGTATATACATACACATGCTTGCTGCCTGCACACATGTACTTATACAGTATAGTGTAGGTATCAGAATTGTGTTAATGGTGGGTACCAAGAGATTGTTGATTAACATGAGAAATGTTCATATATTTGAAATCAGGACATTGTGAATATAGAAGCATTGGTTACATAGGAGGTACAGGAGATGTCAGAGGAAGAGGTGTGGTGGTGGTAGTTGGGGATGAGAGATGAGGGGGATGAGAGATGATAGGAGAAGAGATGAGAGAGGGGGAAGAGAGGCAGTTTTTGAGGAATGAGGGAGAAGATTTAGTAAAGGGGGAGAAAGTGGAAGATGATGTGGAAGAAGAAAAGAAGCTGGGTAAAAGGAGGAGGAGGAGGGGAAAAAGAAGGCCTAGGGGAAGCCCCCAATAAAATGTCATTTAAAAGTTATATCAGTCTTCCATCTAAGAGGAAACATTGTATATCTTTCCTTCTTACATTTTCTCTCTCTCTTTCATTCTTTTCTATTGTATGCAGTCAGTTTTAACAAAAGACAAAGTTTTCTTCTTGTTAGCCAGTGGGTCTGTTGTTGCTGCCAACATCCGCTACATCATGATAGGTATTAAGAATAAAGATCCCCTATGGAGACTATATCTCACTTTGGTTTCATTTGTTTTATTTGTTTTTTACTGGTTTATATATATATATATATATAAACACACACACACACACACACACACACACACACACATATATATATATATATATGTATATATATATATATATATATATATAATCTCAGTTTTATCTAGCTTATATTTGTTTTACTTACATGAAAAAGTAAAAGCACAATAATAGAATAAAAATAATAAAATACCCCCATAGATGTTGTTGGTTATCAGGATGTGACTGGAAATTGAACACTTAGTCTTCCTTCTCTCTTGTTCTCCCCCCCCCCCTCTCTCTCTCTTTTTCCTTGTTCTGCCCTGTGTCAGTATTTTATGACACTTACTGATTGAGAGAGAGAGAGAGAGAGGGCTGGAAGAGGGGGCGGTTTGTTTCTTACAACTTCATACACACACACACACACACACATACATATATATATATATACAAACACACTTATATAGTGAAGGAATTTTATATTCATAGTGTGTATATGTGTAAGTATGTCTGTGGATATATATATATATATATATATATATATATATATATATATGTGTATGTATATATATATGTGTGTATATATATATGTGTGTATATATACATGTGTGTGTATGTTTGTATGTATATGTCTGTGTGTATATATTTATTTATTGAGAGAGCAGTAGAAGAGAAGGAAGTAACAGTGAGATAAGTAAAATATAAGGAGAGAGAAGGGGGGAGAAGATTTGGTTGTAATGGTTGTGGTAGTGGTGACTTCAGTGGTGTTGGTGTATGCATGGTGGTCATCATAGTGGCTGTGGTGATTGTGTCAGTAGGGATGGCTATAGTAGTGGTGCTAAAGGTTGTAATAATTGTTTCTATTTTTGGCACAAGGCCAGCAATAACCCAGTGCATTGCTGGTACTTTATTTTATCGACTCCGTGAGGATGAAAGGCAAAGTTAACTTCGGCGGGATTTGAACTCAGAATGGCAAGGGCCGTAACTCTATGCGTCAAAGCATAGCGTTCAACCCACTCCCGATACTGCCTTTAGTAAAGGTTGTAATAATTGTTTCTACTTTAGGCACAAGGCCAGCAATTACTCAGTACATTAATGGTACTTTATTTTATCGACCCCGTAAGGATGCAAGGCAAAGTTAACCTCGGTGGGATTTGGTGTTTGGTGATGGGTGGTAGTGATGGTTGTAATAATAATGGTGATGATGATGGTTGGTAGTGGTGGTGTTGGTGATAGTTGTAATAATAATGGTGATGATGATGGTTGGTAGTGATGGTGTTGGTGATGGTTGTAATAATAATGGTGGTGGTGTGCTGTGAAGTTAGGAGGAGGATCTCCTCTTATGCTTGTGTGAGTCTCCATTCACAATGAATGGTGATATTTTGTAATATGTGTATTGTAGAACTATAAACATATAACACACACATACACAATTATATACATACATACATGTGCATACAGTTGCATACACATACACTCATGCACATGAAAGCAGACTCATATTCATACACATACACAAATCCACAAAAATGCATACATGCACACACAATTGCATAAATGTACATGCACAATTTCAGACACGTACACAATTACATATGCATACAGTCACATACAAACATACATGCTAACACACACATGCCCAAATATACAAAAGCACATATACACACACTTAAAAAAATACATATGGAAACAGCTACAGTAGCATGCACATTCTTACAAATACATGCATACACTAACATACACATACAAACATGCACACACACTCATATACAGATAGATATGCATCGATTCACACACAAAACGCTACTTGAACACACACATATCCAAACATTCATACACATGTCTGTTTCAGCAATTGTACCTACA
>OZ024741.1:293489087-293531587 GCA_964016885.1 Eledone cirrhosa
CCTTGCATCATCATTTTACGTCCGCTTCTCCCTGCTTGCAAGGGTTGGACATATATATATATATATATATAGATAGATATATTGATGTGCGTGCATGTATCATCATCATCATTTAAGATCTCTTTATATATATAAAGATATATTTAAGTGTGTGTCTGTGTGAGTGCGTATATGCATATATATATATATATATATATATATATATATATATATATATATATATATATATATATATACATATATACACACACGCACGGTAGACTTTATATTGTATGGATATTTTAAATAATGTCATATTCATATGTACACATACACACTTCTACATACATCTATGTATACATATATATGTGTGTGTGTGTGTGTATATATATATATCTTTCTCTCTCTCTCTCTCTATATATATATATATATATAGAGAGAGAGAGAGAGAGAGATACATACATATATACATACACACACATATTCACACAGATATATATATCAGAGTGAAAGTGTTATGTCCAGCGTGTGTGCCTTTTCTTTTGATTTTTTTGTGAATTTTCTTCTTTTTTGTTAGTTCAAGTGATTAATAGCAGCTGTGCATGTTGTAAATGTCAAAGAGTTTCCTCAACATTAATCTTATGACAGAAAAAATGCTTCTTGTGGATTAGTTCAGTGATATCACTTTGTAGGAAGATCCTCACTAGGATTCAGAATAAATTTCAAATGCCATTTTTATCTGGCTCTGCCAAAAGTACAGATTATGCTATTATTTACTTCATTAAATAATTCATTTATTTTGATTGTAGATATAGAAATAAAATTAATTATTTAATATATACCATATAACTGAGTGAAGTTGGCAAATTAGCAGAGTCATTAGAACATCAGATAGAGTACTTTGCAGTATTCGTTTTGACTCTCTGAACTCTCTCAGTTCAAATCCCACTGAGGTCAACTTTGCCTTTGATCCATTTGAGGTTGATAAAAAAATACCAGTTTAGTACTGGGGTTGATTCTTCCTCTATACCTCTTTCTCAATTCCATTCTCTCTATCCTTCCCTGGAAGATATCTACTGTATTCAGATCTGGAGAGGAGTTTGCCTCCACCAGGTTTTAAAAATGCCCTAGAAATGCTGTATGTCAATACGGCACTCCACCGAGTCCTTCAGGAGTTACGGGACCATGCATATAACACAACACTTGATTCATGCTGTTATTTGTAATGCATTTGGTGTGGCTATGAAATTAATTTAGAGGGTAGATTGAAATTGGTTATATAAAGGCAAGGTTGTGTGGCTAAAGAGTTTGCTTGAGATAGCTCTTGGGGTCCAATGCAGCTGTGAGGGTGCATGTCTTCTCCTATAACCTCATGTTGATCAATGCTTTGTGAGTGGAATTTGGTAGGAAACTACAGAAGTGCATTGTGTGTGTGCATGTATTTATCTATCTATCTATCTATGTGTGTGTATGTGTGTGTGTTATAGAATACATGGCAAATTTGCATATACCTTCCTAGGTGCTTGGAGTTTCTCGACACCAGCTGATGTTATTTCATTCATCAGCAATTATATATATATATATATATATATATATATATATATATATATATATATATGATTTATAAAATTAACAACAACTTTAAATAATACGTACTGGGATGGATCAATGTGCCCAAGTTTGGCGACAGCCTGATTGAAACCAGTAAAATAATAATGTAAGAATTATGGTCAACAATAACCCAGTTTTGAAAATTATGCAATATGCCATATAACAGAGGAGTGGTTTATTCTGTTATGTGATAATATATGTAGTGTGGATACAAATGAATTTGGAAAGTATGTGTAAATCTGAATTTAAAAGTAAATAATGAAAATAATCCTTTATTGAAAAGCATGTAATATTCCATACAGGCAAGAGGTTGATTCCATCTGTTATGCAATGATATATTTAATATATTTAGTATGGTTATAAAACATCTAATCAGTAACAGGCTGTCTGGTTTGTTGAAAGTCGAGAAATTTGAGAGAATAGTTTGACCATTTTGATCCACCCATTTCCCTCTCCATTTGTTTTCCTGAGTAATTGTAGTCCACTACCAGTCTGTTAAGCCTGTTACAATTTCAGCTGAACCTTTGTAAGGTCCATGTTTCCATTTGACACAGGATGAAAATTATTAGTTTTTGAGAAGACACACACTATTACATCATTCCCTAACTTACCTCTTAATTTGTCACCTCCCCTGATAAGGCAAAGAGATTGGACTTTAGGTGGCATGAAATTAAATAAACTAGATTAATTTTGGAGGTTAATCTGATTCTAAATTTAGAATGAAGCAATATATAATGATAGAGGGATGCGGCCAAATGGTAAGGGTGTTGGACTTACAATCATATTGTTGTGGGTTTGATTTCTGGACTGGGTTGTGTGTTGTATTCTTGAGCCAAACACTTCATTTCACGTTGTTTCAGTATACTCAGCTGAAAAGGAATACCAGCAATACATGGGTGTTTAATACTGTGATGAACTGGCATCCTGTCCAGAGAAGTGTCTTGTACCTACAGTCACTTCACACCATGAAAACTGGGATAAGCACTGGCTTGATGAACCTCTGAACTCGAGACAGACTTTAGACCTTTTTAGAATATATAATGGAGCAAATAGGATTCTCAATAACCCAATGTTTAAAATTATGTAATATTTCATAGAGCATTGTTGATTAATTCTAGATACAGTATATTTTGTGTGGTAATAAAATAAGTTTAATGGTAAGTGTAAATCTGAATTTGTAATAAAATGATGTTATATAACTAGAGTGATATTATTGTCTCTAACAATGTTAAACATTATGTAATCTACCATATAGCAAAGAAATGATTTGTGAAAACCTATCTAGTCTTGCTCTGGAGTTAGTGTGATATGAAATCAGTATATAGAAGTGAGTAAAGGTACATGACTTAGTGATTAGAGCATTGGGCTTACAATTGTCAGGTTGTTAGTTTGATTCCCAGATTGAGCAGGTTTTTGTGTCCTTGAGTAAGACACTTTATTTCCCATTACTCCAGTTCACTAAGCTGTAGAAATGAGTTGGGATGTCACTAGTACCTAGCTGCATCAGCTTTTGCCTTTCCCTTGGGCAACATCGGTGGCATGGAGAGGGGAGACTGGTATGCATGGGCAACTGCTGGTCTTCCACAGACAACCTTGCTCGCACATTGTGCCATGGTGGGAAATATTGTAGGTGCAAAGCTTGTGGTCATTTGTGATCGAAGAGAGTCTTTAACTCTAAATAGGAGAGGATGTGGTCAAGCTTGGTGTATGGCTGATAATATTGGTGCCACACTCCTCCACATTCTGTTGAATCAGTCTCCCATGTAGGAAGCGATCTAATCTTCCCTCCAACATATTAACCCTTTCATTATCATATATTCAATCAAAGACACTGCCTGTACTTTTCCAATATTTCTGAAAAGATAATATAGATTTTGGAAGGATTTAGTGATATAATATAATTTTCCTATTAAACTAGTGTTTGGAGTATAGCTTAACAAAGATCCTTACATAAAATTGTGATGGTAAGTTCTCAAATAATTATCGTCATCATTGTGACCACAGTGAAACATTCTTGCAAAGTCTCACCATAAATTACTATTTCCCATTGCTCCTGGCAACTGCTCTCTGTATATATAGTTATTTGAGGTTTGTATCATCCGAGAGTTGAGCCATGAAGGGTCAAGCAGGTCTTCCTCTACTGTGTCGCTTATGAGTTGGTTTCCACAAGAGTAACTTGTGTATAACTTCTTGCTTGCTTCTATAACAGTGTGCTCCAAATTGTAACCATCTTTGAGCAATTGTAGTTATCTTGGGCAAAGTTCCATATAAACTTTCATCTGGCATCTACCAAATGTAAAAGAAATTAACAATTTACAACATTAACTTTATATTTCTTTCAAGCAGTGAGGCTGAATAATTGTATTGTATATATAGTTATTTGATATTTATCCTGTTCTCTATAATTTTACTGTTAATTATTTTTAATATTCCATGAGTATGTTTCTAATATATATGTATACATTATTTATTTCAACCATTTAAATCAGATAATTGATTAAAACAGACAACTTTCTGCTCCATCGTACAGTTTAACTAGGGTTCACTGTATATATTTTCGTTAATGAGGAGAAGGGAAAACAAAGGTATTCCTTCATCGGTGGGGGAAGGGCATCACGTAAATTTAAAAATGAACAAAAAGAAAAAAAGGTTTATAATAAATGATGAAATAATTAAATAACAAATATGATATTCTGTATTTTGACTCGATTTTGGTTTTAATTTTCCTAATAGATGTATTTTCATTTTAAACATTTCCAAAATTATAGTATAAGTGTAGGTGTGCACATACACAGATACACACACACACATATATATATATATATAATGTATACATATATACACATACACACACATGCACATATATATATATATATAATGCATACATATACTTGCATACACACATACACACAGATATATTATAGTATTATTTGAAGTTGATTTTTAGAAATTTAGTTGTCAAGAGTTTTATAATTTGTAAAGGAAATGAGTGGCAAATATAATTAGAATATATTTCTATCGTATTAAGTGAAATTTAAATGTTCTATAATTTTATGTCGGTAATTTGTTTTTCAAAAACCATATTATGTTTGGACAATTTTTCATTTTTTTCTTTTTCTTTCATTAGTTTTGTTTGTATATACAATTGAAGTATACACTTTAGAGTGTGTTGAAATATTGATAATTGAAATATATCATTGAAGTTATAAGCTATTTATGTTAGTAGCAGAAGGAATTCTAAGAAATATACAACTACAATAATAATTGTAGTAATAACATTAATACAATATTTCAAATAATATATTAATGTTATATTAAAAGCATGACTGTTTTGAAGTTTGAGTTTGTATATATTTTAAAGGATTTTTCTTGTCACTTTATTAGTTCATAATGTTTGGTTTGGAACACACCACTAACTATAATCATTGCTATTCTGATTATGGAGCTGTTATGTTAGGGTCTCAAGACATTAATAGTTGCAAGGATTTAGAAACATCATTGTTCCAAATTGAACATAGAGAACTAATATATAATTATGAAAGATCTTTAATATCATCATCATCACCACCATACATCTGCTTTCCCTACTTGCAAGGGTGGGACGGGTCTTATTCAGTACAGCAACTCTCCACTTGTCACGGTCCTTCGTCATCTCCTCTGTGAGCTTCAACGATCTGAGGTCTGCTCTCACCATCTCTGCCCATGTTTTTCATGGTCTTCCTCTACTGCGTCTTCCTTCTACTGGTATTTCTTGGCACTTCTTTACCCAGCGGTCATCCTCCATGCACATCACATGTCTACACCATCACAGTCTTCTCTCCCGCACACTACAACTTATACACAGTTTCTCTCTCAACTCATCTATGCTTGGTCGTTCATGCACATAATAGATATAAAAAAATGAAACTGGAACGTAGTTATGTTTTTAACATAGCATTCATAAGTAATTAACGTTGCCTTTCATCCTTACGGGGTGGATAAAATAAAGTACCAGTAATGTACTGGGTAATTGCTGGCCTTGTGCCAAAAATAGAAACAATTATTAGAAATAGAACTAATAAAACATTTATTATAGTGTTTCACGCCCATCCAATTTAAAACCATAGAATGTATCTATCTAATCTCTCTTTACGGATGATTTGTTGATTTGAGAAATGTAAGCAAAACACTTGTCTTTTCATTTTTTTTTTTTTTTCCGTAGTCCATTTGATGACCAGTGTTTTAAACTTCTATTAATGCCAGTGTAGAATTCTAATTCTCCCTTTTTCTCTTGGATTTTCAATTAATATTTTACATGTTTTTAATAATATGCCTCATTCTGTTTGGACCATTCCTAAAGTTACCCATTTCCCCCCACCCCCCACCATTGCTATATGGTCCAATCATAACTCAGCGGTTTATAGTAAGTTCTCTTAAAAATCTGGATAGCAAAACTACCACGTCGGTTATTACTCCTTAAGTTTAGACCTGCTTGATTTTCGGTTTGCTAGGGGGACTGCATAATTTGGAAAGTCTGAAAACTCAATGACAATGTCACAGATAAAGATAAATTCACCTCCCATTGCAGGACGAGAATGCAAGGACCCCTCTTTATTTCAGACATGGATGACCAACATAATTCCGTCTCCCACACCCCTCCATGCCCCTCCAACCCATCTATCCCACCCTTCCAACTTCAGAGTTGGTACCATGAATATAGGCACATTGAAAGGTCGCTCAAATGTATAGATGCTTGAATGTAAAGAAGTTGATGTTTGTTGTGTTCAAGAGACTAGGTGGAGAGGTGGGTCTGCTAGATTCATTGTGGGTAAAAAACGATGCTATAAACTTTTCTGGGTGGGAAGGGAAATGACAACAAACTGGGTGGAGTAGGAATTATGTTAGCTGAAAAATGGGTAGATAAAGTAATTTACGTAAATAGAGTGAATGACAGAATAATTAAAATAAGACTAGTTCCAAATAGAATGACAGAATAATTAAAATAAGACTAGTTCCAAATAGAACTACTGTGACAATAATATCCACTTATGCACCCAATCTGGTCTAGTTGATGTTATAAAGGACAGGTTCCCAAATAACCGACAGTGACTACTTAATTATTGCTGGCGACCTAAGCGGTCATGTTGGACAACATAATGATGACTATAATGGAATCCATGGAGGCTATGGGTTTGGTAATAGAAATGAGTAAGGCTTTAGAATCCTGGAAATCTGTGATGCTAATAACCTAACTATCTGTAACACAAACTTCCTAGAAGATGTGTCAAAGTGTCTATTGTAAACACTAAATCCCTCTCCCATGAAGAATGCACCTCCCAACATAGCCTAGTAGTTAGTGACCTCATAGTCAGGAATAGACGTACTCGACGGCAGAGGAGGACTACCTTGAGGAGAAGAATATGGAAGTTGAAGGACCCCATAGTCATTGACAAATTTAAAAGCTTATTACTTGATGCCTTTGACAATAAGGAAGAGCAATTAGAGACGTACAATATAGAGGAATAGTGGGCATTCTTGAAAGTGAAATTGCTGAAAGCGATGGATGAAATCTGTGGCTAGAGCAGACCTATTGGCAGGAGGAGAGTAACTTGATGGTGGAACAGTAAGGTGGAGGAGACAATCAAGGCCAAAAAGCAGGCTTGGAAAGTATGGCAGGATGGGGGAAATAGAGAACACTATCAAGTGGCCAGGAGAGAAGCTAGGAGACAAGTGTACCTTGCAAAAAGGGAAGCAGAGGATAGAAAGTTCAAGCAGGTTCTACAACGTAAGGACCAAAAACGTGAGGTGTTCAGGATTGCTAGGCAATGTGTCAAGGAAAACCGTGATATTGTCGGGGAGAAGTGTGTCCATAATGATAATGGTGTACTTGCCCCCACTGATACTGATAATAAGGTAGCTTGGAAGTGTCACTACAAGAGGCTATTAAATGAGGGGAATACGTGGGAAAAAGATAGTCTGCCCCAAATCGATCCAATAGAAGGACCAGTGGTGCAGGTTAAAGGTAGTATAATAAGTAAGGCAATCAAAGATATGAAGACACGCAAGGCAGCTGCGCCTTCGGAGATAGTTGCTGAGATGTTGAAAGCATCTGGAATGGTGGGACATACTATGGTCACTCGTATAGTAAACCAAGTAATACAGAATGGGGTCATACCAAAAGACTGGTGTAGCAGCAGCATCATTAACTGCTACAAGGGTAAAGGGGATGCTCTAGAGAGGGGAAACTATAGAGGCATTAAGGTAGTTGACCAGGTCATGAAGGTGACAGAAAGAGTTATAGCACTACTAATCAGAGAGCGAATTGATCTAGATGAATGCAGTTTGGGTTTGTGTCAGGTAAAAAGTACCACAGACGCTCTTTTCCTTGTACGGCAACTACAGGAGAAGTACCTGTCTACTTAGCTTTTGTAGACCTGGAGAAAGCCTTTGACAGAGTCCCCCCCCCACTCCATTATCTGGTGGGCTCTTAGAAAACTAGTTGTAGATGAATGGCTTGTGAGAGCTATACAAGCCATGTATCAAGAAACAGTCAGTAAGGTTAGAATTAACAATGAATATAGTGAAGAATTTAGTGTAAAAGTTGGTGTTCATCAAGGCTCTAGCCTTAGCTCCCTCCAACTTATTATTGCCCTTCAGGCTATAACAGAGGAGTTCAAGACCGGCTGCCCATGGGAACTCCTATACGCAGATGATCTAACGCTCATAGCTGAATCAATGGCTGAACTAGAAAAGAGATTCCAAATATGGAAGCATGGCCTAGAATCAAAAGGCCTCAAAGTTAACTTGTCTAAGACTAAATTTCTAGTTTGTAGAAAGAAAAATAGGGCACAGGTGCCCTCTGGGAAATCGCCATGCTCAGTGTGTAGGCAAGGAGTAGGTAGAAATTCCATTTTATGTCCCAAATACAAACTATGGGTACATAAAAGATGTAGTGGGATCACAGGTAAACTATCTAAGAATGTAGATTTTATATGTGGCCGATGCTCAGGTGCAATAAGTAGCAACTGCCCACAGGATACTAGCTCCTTCTATTGCCCAGATGGACACTTTCTGTTACCTGGGTGACAAAATCAGCAGTGGTGGTGGGTGTTCTGAAAGTACAGTAGCCAGAGACAGAACGGGATGGAAAAAGTTCAGAGAGCTTATACCGCTGTTGGCCACAAAAGGTTTCTCTCTAAAAATGAAAGGCAGATTGTATGATGCCTGTATGTGAACAGCAATGCTACATGGCAGTGAGATATGAGCGAGACACGGTCACCCAACCAACCTTGCCTTAAATTGGGACAACTCCCATCTGACCTATGCTAGCGTGAAAGATGGACGTTAAACGATTATGATGATGATGATGATGCTGAGGATTTTCAAATTGCCACTTCAAATTATCCCTGAGAATAGGTCAAACTTCTGTCATCTCTAATATTACCATGAGTGAATATATCAGCAGATAAAGAAGCTTACTGTATCTGCACAACTATAATTGATAGAGCAACACTGATAGCACATTTGGAATCAGTGACCTAAATATACCTAATAATTGGTCTAACATCTATGGGACCAAACCTTGTGTTGACCAGTATAACAATTTACTATATTTCTCATGAGTTTTGAATAATTTTGAAAATAATCAAGAATGTAATGGGATTCAGTCATATAACTCCTTCATTATTAAGCTGGTGTTTGTTATATACAGTGTTACTTAAATAAAATTATGGTGGAAGTTTCTTAGATAATTTTATATTGAAGTGTTTATATTTATTTTATCATAGAATCAGCTGTTTCAAGCAGTTTGATAACAAAAGGGTTAAGTCTACTGGTGGCAGGGTTAATAGTGTTTCAAAGGATTTAGAATTTTCATTTAATTGCTTTGGTTTTGGGACAGGGGTTGTGTCTGTGGCTTTTTCACACTCACTTCAACCAAATTGCAGTTTTGGCAAAGCCGGATTAGAAAAAGGTGTGTATGTGTGGAGGACACTATGCATCAGCTTAAGTGGATCTATCTGTTTGTGTGTAAATAATTTTATGTATGTATTTGTGTGTGTATTAAATGTCATGTCCATCTATTTTTGTTTATGAGTGCTTGCAAGTATATATCTGCTTGTGTGTGTGTGTGCATATATAACATATAAGTTTATCTGTGTGTATATGTGTGTGTGTATATATAAGGGAGGTTGGGCAGATGATAGAGAAGCCAAAGGAAAGAGAGGAGTTGAAGAATGTAAGCTTAAATGATTATATTTTGGCAAGAAAATGCAATTATTTTGGTCATTTCATATTGTGTAAATTAGGATTGGTCTGAATATATATATATATATATATATATATATATATAATCATCATCATCATCATACATTGACTTTCCATGCTGACAAAGGCTGATTGAGTTATCTTAGTCCAAGGCAGTTCTTATTCGATGTTACTATCTTTCTAGAGAGGCTGGCGGATCACATCTTATTTGTACATTCCATTTTTATTATGGTTTTTATGACTGGATGCCCTTCCTAACATCAAACACTTTATACAATGTATATTGGGTGCCTTTTATCATGGCACCGGTACTAATGTTTGTTTTATATAATATCTGTGAGAAGTGGAATTAGGTGAGGTGGGGAGCTTAAAAGAGAGGGTATATGGATGTGAGTGTAAATGACATGTGTTATATATATATATAGTAACAATAAATACAAAGACCAAAATCTGAAGAGGACTCGATACAGATTGTGTATATATAAACCTGCAGAACAAATATTTATTATTAGTATAGATCAAAACTGTTAATCTGTAATACATATATATATATATATATTTATATCTTCTTTGCCCACTCATTCCTATGCTGGTCATGAAGGAAGAGTCCTCACACACACCTTCCAGAGGTTCCTAGCAGAAGCAACCATCTCCAGTTGATTCAGCTGGATACCTAAGCAGGACCAATAAGCCTCATGGATGTTATCCAACCATCATGCTCATCGTTTACTTCTAGGTCTTGTTCTGGTTGTCTTTGCCCATAAAATCTATCCAGTTTCAACATTCTAACCACTTCTGTTATAGCAAATCTGTGGTCTCATAACATATGTTCATTCGACATAGACATGGCTGTGTGATTAAGAAGTTTTTATTCTAGTGTGGTAGGCATAAACTGTCACATAGCTTAATACCACTATCCTTAGCCCTACAGTCACTTTAACACAGTATACATTATTGCAAGTACTTGGGCAATTTTTCGAGTTTGAGAATCAAGGGAGGTTCAACCGATACATAGCTTGGAAACCATGCAATATGTGTTTGTGTGTATCATCATTTAATATCAATTTTCCATGCTAGAATATCTCTATATATAAGACTGCTGTAGAAGACAGAGGAAAACATCAGCTGAGTTGATGAGATCTAATCTCAAAATGCTGAACCTCATAACGGAGATGACAAAATATTTTAATTAGTCAAGGTAGACTATGCTTGATAGGACCTGTCAAACCCATGGAAACATGGATGTAACATGATGATGCTGACGATCAATTTAGTCATGTCAAGGATATAACAGCCTCCCTATTGTTGGGTGATCTACATGATAAATGCCTCCAGTACATGCCGTAAAGTGGTTGGTGATATGAAAGCATGTAGAAATTTTGGCAAACAAAGGTTTTGGAGAACCCTCAGTTATGTCAAAGACATAATGACCACTCCTGTGCACTTCGTAGCATGTGAAACCATGCATAAATGAGACACAGATACTTTGCCTGTCTGGGAGATCAGTAGCCTCGCTTCAGTACTAACTTTGTGTATGTAGACCTGTTCAACTCTTGCTAGCAGGGAAAGTGGATGTTAAAACAATGATTTTATATATATATAATTGGTGTTGGATGCTTAAAGCATCCGTATGCAGTAGGCCATATGATCACTCGATGCTCTCATAGAGCAGAGCATGATATCACAGAAAAAAAGAGAATCAGTGCTACGATGAATGGAATTTATTGGACATATTACAATCGTTTCTCTGGCAACCAAGTCGAGGCACGATCGATGTGATGATCGAACCTGACTCTGAAAATCGCAAGGTCCTCAGATATGTCTTGATTCTACGAAGCAGATTTTCCTAGGAAAACGATTGTAATATGTCCAATAAATTCCATTCGTCGCAACACCGATTCTCTTTTTTCTGTGATAGATATATATATATATATATGTATATATCAACAGATAGTTCCAGTCTGGAACTAGCTGTTGAAACAGCAAGAACTCTGCCGTCGGGTTCTGAGTCTTTAATATATATATATATTCTTGACAATATAGCTAGCTAATATATGAAAACCTCAATGTATTTAATAACTATACATTTATTCACACCACATTCTCTCTTGAATATTTATTACCTTAATAATAATAATATAGGTAGAAAATAGTGACAAAATATAAACTAAAATGCTTTACCACCCTCTTTCCCCTCCATTATCTATTGATATAACAACAACAAATGTAATTGATACAAATTGGGGTTGCATGTGCTAACACAGGCACACATACATACACCCACACATATATATATATATACACACACACACACTCTTTATACCTCTGTTTTCATCTCTCTCATACACATCCTATCTCTCTTCCTCTCTTACACACATATACACACATAAGCATATACTCACTAACTCTCTCTTTCTTTCCCTCTTTGTTACACATACTCTGTTTTTCTTTGTTTCTTTCTCTCTCTCTCTCCCCCCCTCTCTCTCCCCCTCTCTCTCCCTCTCTCCCTCTCTGACTTCCCATCCCTCTTTTCCTCTGCCTGTTTCTCTCTTTCTTTCTGAAACACAGCCGTACACTCACATGGTCTCTGCCACTCTCTATCTCACTCAGGCTCTCTATCTTTTTCTTTGTCACACATCACTCTCTTTCTCTCTCTCACATTCCCTCTGATACTTTCACACACTTTTTCTTCTCTCTCTCTCACTCTTATTCTCTCTCTCCTCTTTCTCACACTCCCTCTGACACTTTCACACACACACACTCTTCTCTCTCTTCTCTCTCTCTCTCCTCTTTCTCTCTCTTCTCTCTTCTCTCTTCTCATCTTGCACACATAACTTTCTCTTTCTTTCTGTCATACACATCCTCTACTTTACACACACACACACAAACACACAAACACACACATGTATACTTACATTAGTTCATAGTGCTCAAACGAATAGCTGTGTGCGTGTGTAAGTTGTGTGGGTGTGTGAGGGACATATGTGCATGTATTTCCATGTGATGATAATAGTGCAAGTTTAGCTGCAACTCTAAATATATTAGCATATTTTCTACTCACAACTGCATCTAACCTACACACAACCATATGTGTACCTACATGTGTTTGTGTATGTGTGTGTTTACATGTATGTATGTATGTGCTTGTATATATACAACTATATGTGTATTTACATGTGTATTTGTATGCATCTATATATTTGTTTGTGTACGTACAACCATGTGTAATTATCAGTGTATTTGCATGCATCACCATACTTGCTTACATACATGTGTATGTTTGCATGCATCATCTATATGCCCTTGAATACATACATGTGTATCTTAACATGCATCTATATATATGCTTGCGTATATGCAACTTTATGTTGTAATTTAAATGTATGTATTTGTATACAACTGTATATGTTTGCCTGTTATTATGTATATCTGTATATGTGAGGTGTAGTGTGTATGTGTGTGTGTGTGCACTTGGTTGAGGGGTTATGATCATTTCGTAATAATGAAGCAACAGGTTCAATTACACTGAACAGCACCTTGTTCAAGAGTCTTCCTCACACTTACATATATACATGTATGTATGTGTGTGTGTGTATATACACACACACCACATCATCATCATTGTTTAACATATTCTTTCCATGTTAGCAAGAATTGGACGGGTCCACATAGACCAAGTCAGTACTGAAGTGGGGCTACTGATCTCCCAGACTCATGTAGATCACTGGCACTAGGGAGGTTGTTATGTCCCCACAACCCTTTGTTTGGCAAGCTTTCTACTGCTGGGTGTATATATGCATGTCTATATATTTAAGACTGAAAATTTAAAATTGCCCTCTGTGAGTAGTAGCGTGCAAAGTGAGTGGGGATGGTGCGTTGGCCCCAGGCATCCTTTGGATGGGGGCATCATTTGGGGAAAAGAACTTAATAAATTTGATTGATTTATATTAAAATCGAATAAAGCATTTATTTCATGTTTCATCTGTGTTTATATATTCAAAATGTTTTCCTTTCTCATATTTCTCAGTATATTAGGTCTTATACCTGAGTCTTTGGGGCATACAATCACGATTTACCCCGGGCATCACCAGAGCTCTGCACGCTGCTGTCTATGAGTGTCTGATAAATGGAATTGTTGTTTATTTTGTTCTGCCTTCCAATTGAATTTTACATTTACTAGTGCTATGCAGTAACTTTTCTCTGATAATTTGGCTCACCATTTTTAATTGTGACCACCAAATCTACATTCCTCACTTTCTTCCATAATACTTATGTCCCCTTATTTTCCCCTATTGACACCAGTCACTCCAGGTTGAGTCACTACTTCTCCGAATTGAGGGATCACTTCTCCGATACTATGAGCATACGGCTAGAATGTCTCAGGAAAGAATTGCTGGACAGATTTTATGAGTGAAACCATCAGGAGGAGACCCAGGAATAGACCCCGAGCAAGATGATTGGATAACATCCATGAGCTTGGCTGGTCATGCTTGGGGATCCAGCAGGATCAGTTGGAGTCTGTTGCCTCTGACAGGACCTGCTGGAGGAAGTGTTTGAGAAGTCTGCCCCCACAACCATCTCAGGAATAAGTGAGTGAAGAAGAAGACACCTGTCATTGAAATGACCCTTTCACTATAGCATTAATAACCGACTTGGGGTGGTTTGAGTGCCTGTTTACATACTGCAGGTTCTCGTTGGGCTTGTCGGTATAAGCCTGTATCCAGTTCCAAGGATACGTCTAGGAAATTTACTGTCTTAGTGCTATTTTCTATTTGCACGGATAAGCCGTGCTGCTTAAAGAAATGTGAAATGCGCTTCCGCATGCGCTCCAGCTGGATAAAGTTTAATGAGCAGAAGGTAAATAGAGCATTGTCTCTATATATCCCTCTGCCTACCCCTGGAATCTCCTCTGCTAACCTATGGAGTAGATAAATTCCCACCAAGTCCGTCACCTGTGCGGAGTCGCTCGAGCCCATGGTGATGTCGAAGCTGTCGGGTCTAATTTTAATTTTGATTTTGATTTCAAGTTTTAATTTTGCCGTTCCATGCCACCGATATACACATGCACACAACGCATGCCACTGGCACATTTCATCATACATACACTCCATGTGCATTCCATATATATTGTTATGAAGCACATACCATTTATATTCCATGTATATACCAAACCCATTCACATCTCATATATACTTTTATGAAATGGATGTTACACATAACCACAATATATATAACTTGTTTGTGCATGCACGCACGGCCCGCACCTATCCACAAGCAACGAGACCTGCATCATGCGCAGGCTCCTACCCAGTGCCTTAACCCAACAGCTCCCATGTATATCATATAAACATTTGCACCACAGCCTACAACTATTGTATGAAACTAAGCACACCTAGATAATGCCCGGTCCCCCTCTGCATCCTTGTCATGTATGCACTCTCTTTTTCCAGCATTTTATTTTATTGTATTTTATCTTGTTTTATTTTATTATTGTATACTATTTCATTAATTTAGGTGATGTGCATACAGGTGTTTTCTTTATATATATGCCAGCCACGCTATATGCGATTAGTGCAGGGATATTGTGCTGCCGTAAGATGTAGGCATATTGTGCAGACACCCTTGGACTCACACCGCCACGCAATCAAATTGGGTCAAGGCCTCAAATGCGTTGTCTCATACAACACTGTGTGCACCATATGCCTAGTGGCGCGTGGGTGGACGGATGGAGGGGTATTCATCAAGTATATGCATCCGGTGTGGGAGCACACGGGTGTATGTATGTATGTGTGCCCACACAGACATGCATGAGCATGGGTGTGTGTATGCATGGGTCGATGTATTTGTATGAGCATGTATTCGTGGGGGTACAGATGACTTTCCATGGATTTTTTTCTTCCATCTGCCTATATATGTGTGCAGTGTCTTGGCTACGCACGCTCCCATGAGTCCAGTGTGTGAGTGTAGTATTGGGTCCATTTGTTGAAAACACCTTTGATATAACCCTTCCATTTGAATGGCTGTTGAAAGCTTTCTTTTTAAAAAGTTTTTTTTTTAAAACGTTCTTGCTACAGGGGTTCTTTCTTTTTCTTTTTCCTTTTCTTTTTGAAATATGTATGGCGGAGTGTATCCTAAGGCTGTGTCCTACAAATGTTACGCTAAATATCCCCATGATTTGTCTTTTAAAAAAAACTCCCGAAAACATTAATTATGTACAGCATAATTGCGGGTGTGTACCTGACTGATGTAGACTAAGGCGCCTAGGGGCAATGAAGACATCGAAGTTATGCCAGCCGTTCATGATTACAGCCCCTTTCCAACCACAGTAGTAATTCTGATACCTGTAGAAATTTTGATTGACAGGTGGAGAACGAGAGAAAGCAAGAAGTGGCAACTGTGAGTGACTAGAAATACCGATGACGTGAACAATTCTTGACCACTCATAGAATGACAACAACAGGATCTAAATCAACAAACGAAGAAATACGATGTTAAAGGACAATAGGAAAATCTGCTTCATAGAATCGAGACGTATCCGATGACCATGTTGATTTCAGAGTCAGGTGTGATCGCCATATCGATCGTGCCTCGAGCTGGTCACCCGAGAAACATTTGTAATATGTCCAATAAATTCCTTTCATCGCAACAGTGATTCCCTTTTTTCTGTGATATATAAATATATATATATATATATATATATATATGTTTTGCAAGAGATGTCAACATGAATGGACCTATTTTCCAATTCCATCCCACCCGTCCCCTTAATCTATTTTATTTCTCATTCTTTCTTCTGATGAAGGACTAGCATCCGAAACGTTAAGACCCTTTTTCTGCTATATCAAGCGTTAACCTAATATATACCTTCCATATACTGTACTGATTGTGTTGTTATTTCTGTTTACCTTTTACATACATACATATATATATCATCATCATCATCATCATCATCGTTGAACGTCCATCTTCCACGCTAGTATGGGTATATATATATATATATGCGTGTCTGTATATATATATGTGTGTATATATGTGTGTGTGTGTGTGTCACCTACTCAATTGCCCTCATATATTGCACCCTACATTGACAATATGCTAATCTCCCGTGAAATATTCATTATGTAACATTTGAATCTTATAGCATGATACTTATATAGGACTTAACACATAACAAACAACACAAATGGATGTGTGTTGGGGTCAGCAGAAGTCACCAGGGGTCACTAGGGGCTATAGCATCTGTCTTTTACAAGAGACAATGACTTTCTTGCAGATACAGTCTTAGTATGCAAAAATTTGCATCTCTATGCTTCCATTATGTATATAAATTCACATATATATATTTATCTATGAGTGTATATATATATATATATGTATGTATACATATATATATATATATATATATATATGTATGCATATATATATATGTATATATATATGTATATATGTATGTATATATCTATATATATATAGATGTATACATATGGAGGCATATGGCTTAGTGGTTAGAACATTGGCCTTGCAATCGAAAGGTTGTGAGTTCAATTCTCAGACCGGGTGATGTGTTGTTTCCTTGAGCAAGAGACTTTATTTCACATTGCTCCAGTTTACTCAGCTGTATAAATGAGATGATAGGGACTGGGGTCTCTATCATTCCACTGCAAAGTGGTCGTGGAGGTGCCACGGCAAAAAAGCACCCAGCACTCACTGTAAATGAGGTTGGTGCTAGGAAGGGCATCCAGCTGTAGAAATCATGCCAGAATCAGTTCCCGTCCCACCCTTGCAAGCAGGGAAAAAGTGGACGTAAAATGAAATGATGATGATGATGATGATATATATAAATATGTATATATATATACATATATCTATGACTGTGTATATCTGTGTATATATATATATATACATTCATCTATGAGTGTGTATATATGTGTATATCTATCTATATCTATCTATCTATATAGACGTAAAATGATGATGATGATGATATATATAAATATGTATATATATATATATATACATATATCTATGACTGTGTATATCTGTGTATATATATATATATATACATTCATCTATGAGTGTGTATATATGTGTATATCTATCTATATCTATCTATATAGACGTAAAATGAAATGATGATGATGATGATATATATAAATATGTATATATATATATATATACATATATCTATGACTGTGTATATCTATCTATATATATATATATACATGCATCTATGAGTGTGTATATATGTCTTGGATTCAAGATTCTTTTGGACTTCTGTAAGTTATTACATTTTATTTTTCACTTGTTTCATTATTCATTTCTATAAATCTTGTTCTTGCTGTTGTTATTACTATAATTGTAGTTGTTGTTTTTGTTCTGAATGTTAAAGTTGTTTTTATTGTTGTAACGGCAGTTGTTATAGCTGTTGTTATTGCTGTTGTCACCATTGTTGTTGTTGCTATCACCACTGCTGCTGTTGTTGTTGGTACTGGTCTTCTATTCAATTCTAAGATAATTGTAATTCAAAAAAACTTTCACTAAATTGACATTTATATTTATGTCCTTCTCTTTTATTTCATTTCTTTGTTTTTTGCTTATTCGAAAAATATATTTTTTTTATTTAAAAATGTTTATGTTTTAAAACTCAGTTCATGTTTTCTAACACACACACACACACACACACACACACACACACACACACACCCAAAAACACACACACACACACACACACACACCACACACGTGTGTGGGTGTTTGTGTTTATATGTGTGTATGTATGTCTATATATATATATATATATATATATGCTGCCTGTTGGATAAGTGGAGTGTTATACACCCCTGATCCTCTCCCTAATATACTATATATATATGTGTATGTATATATATGTATGTGTGTGTGTATATATATAGTGAAAGAACGAAGAGTAACATATATATATATGTTTGCATATGTGTCTGTGTGCATAAATATATTATATACATCTCATCATTTAACATCCGTTCTTCCAAAAATGATGATAATGATAATATAGGTGTGTGTGTGTGTGTGTGTGTGTGTGTGGGCGTGTGTTCAATTCTGTAAAGTGTCAAGTATATATAATAATAATAATAATTTAAGCAATGGGGTGTCCCTCCATTAATTGTCTGAGTTAATATATTTGTGTGTGTATACAGTTGGGAAAATATATATTGAAGTTGTTGTTGTTGCTGATGATGATACACACACATAACCAACCACATATAAGTGTATATACCAGCAAAGTGTTTGTCACATTCTTCAACTCTCCTATATAATACAACTCTCATATATACATACAAACATGTACCCACTCTCTTTCACATTCATACATAAGCATTCAACTTGTCTGCATGTCTCTCTCTCTCTACCTCTCTCTCACTCAAGCACACATACACTCTTTCTCTCTCTCTAACACATACACGCTGTGTGTGTCACTTCTTCACTCTCACATACACATGCACTCTCATTAATATATACATACAAAGGTACATACACTCTTTTACTTTCATACTCACACACACAGATACGCAAACATTCAATCCACCACCCTCTCTCTCTCTCAGTCACATACTCTCTTTCTGCCCCTCTCTCTCCCCCACACTTTCACTATCTTGCTCTCTGACACACACACCCTGTTTCTCTCACTTTCACACACACACTGTCTCTGTCTATCTCTTTCTCTCTCACACACTCTCTCACCCACACACACATACCCACATTCTCTCTCCCTCTCTCTCTCTCTCCCTCCCCCTCTCTCTCCACACATTCTTCTGTCTCTCCCTCTTTCTCATACACAAGTGCATGTGTGCACACAAACGCATACACACTTTTTCTTTCTCTCATCATTTACCCAGCATGCTTTTGTTTCCATTGACTTATTGAAGCAGAAATAGAAACAAAACCAAGAAAACAAAACAGAAAAACTATAACAGAACCAAAATCTAAATATTCAACAAAGACAGAAGATTGAGATTATTTAGTGAGAAATATTTACCCTTTTATGTTAGGTAGCCTGGTGTATACAATATATTGTACATTATATTGTATGTATATAGAATAGATTGTATATATAGAACAATTTGTATATATAGAAAAAATTGTATATATAGAACAAATTGTATATATAGAATATATTGTATATATAGAACAATTTGTATATATAGAACAAATTGTATATAGAGAACAAATTGTATATATAGAATAGATTGTATGTATAGAATAGATTGTATATATAGAACAAATTGTATATATATAGAATAGATTGTATATATAGAACAAATTGTATATAGAGAACAAATTGTATATATAGAACAAATTGTATATATAGAATATATTGTATATATAGAACAATTTGTATATATAGAACAAAATGTATATATAGAACAATTTGTATATATAAAACAAATTGTATATATAGAACAATTTGTATATATAGAACAAATAGTATATATAGAACAATTTGTATATATAGAACAAATTGTATATAGAGAACAAATTGTATATATAGAATAGATTGTATATATAGAATAGATTGTATATATAGAACAAATTGTGTATATATAGAATAGATTGTATATATAGAACAAATTGTATATAGAGAACAAATTGTATATATAGAATATATTGTATATATAGAACAAATTGTATATATATAGAATAGATTGTATATAGAGAATAAATTGTATATAGAGAACAAATTGTATATATAGAACAAATTGTATATATAGAACAAATTGTATATAGAGAACAAATTGTATATATAGAATAGATTGTATATATAGAATAGATTGTATATATAGAACAAATTGTATATATAGAACAAATTGTATATATATAGAATAGACTGTATATATAGAACAAATTGTATATAGAGAACAAATTGTATATATATAATAGATTGTATATATAGAACAAATTGTATATAGAGAACAAATTGTATATAGAGAACAAATTGTATATATAGAACAAATTGTATATATAGAACAAAATGTATATAGAGAACAAATTGTATATATAGAACAAATTGTATATATATAGAACAAATTGTATATATAGAACAAATTGTATATTTAGAATAGATTGTATATATAGAACAAATTGTATATATAGAACAAATTGTATATATAGAACAAATTGTATATATAAAACAAATTGTATATATAGAACAAATTGTATATATAGAACAAATTGTATATATAGAACAAATTGTATATATAGAATAGATTGCATATATAAAACAAATTGTATATATAGAACAAATTGTATATATATAGAACAAATTGTATATATAGAACAAATTGTATATATATAGAACAAATTGTATATATAGAACAAATTGTATATATAGAACAAATTGTATATATATAGAACAAATTGTATATATAGAACAAATTGTATATATAGAACAAATTGTATATATAGAACAAATTGTATATATAGAACAAATTGTATATATATAGAACAAATTGTATATATAGAACAAATTGTATATATATAGAACAAATTGTATATATATAGAACAAATTGTATATATAGAACAAATTGTATATATAGAACAAATTGTATATATAGAACAAATTGTATATATAGAATAGATTGTATATATAGAACAAATTGTATATATAGAACAAATTGTATATATAGAATAGATTGTATATATAGAATAGATTGTATATATAGAACAAATTGTATATATAGAACAAATTGTATATATAGAACAAATTGTATATATAGAACAAATTGTATATAGAGAACAAATTGTATATATATAGAACAGATTGTATATATAGAACACATTGTATATATATAGAATAGATTATATATATAGAACAAATTGTATATATAGAACAAATTGTATATATATAGAACAAATTGTATATATAGAACAAATTGTATATATAGAACAAATTGTATATATAGAACAAATTGTATATATAGAACAAATTGTATATATATAGAACAAATTGTATATATAGAACAAATTGTATATATATAGAACAAATTGTATATATAGAACAAGTTGTATATATATAGAACAAATTGTATATATAGAACAAATTGTATATATATAGAACAAATTGTATATATAGAACAAATTGTATATATAGAACAAATTGTATATATAGAACAAATTGTATATATAGAATAGATTGTATATATAGAACAAATTGTATATATAGAACAAATTGTATATATAGAATAGATTGTATATATAGAACAAATTGTATATATAGAACAAATTGTATATATAGAACAAATTGTATATATAGAACAAATTGTATATAGAGAACAAATTGTATATATATAGAACAGATTGTATATATAGAACACATTGTATATATATAGAATAGATTGTATATATAGAACAAATTGTATATATAGAACAAATTGTATATATATAGAACAAATTGTATATATAGAATAGATTGTATATATAGAATAGATTGTATATATAGAACAAATTGTATATATAGAATAGATTGTATATATAGAACAAATTGTATATATAGAACAAATTGTATATATAGAATAGATTGTATATATAGAACAAATTGTATATATATAGAACAAATTGTATATATAGAACAAATTGTATATATAGAACAAATTGCATGTATAGAACAAATTGTATATATAGAACAAATTGTATATATATAGAACAAATTGTATATATAGAACAAATTGTATATATATAAAAGAAATTGTATATATAGAACAAATTGTATATATATAGAACAAATTGTATATATAGAACAAATTGTATATATATAGAACAAATTGTATATATAGAACAAATTGTATATATAGAACAAATTGTATATATAGAACAAATTGTATATAGAGAATAAATTGTATATATATAGAACAGATTGTATATATAGAACAAATTGTATATATAGAACAAATTGTATATATAGAACAAATTGTATATATAGAACAAATTGTATATATAGAATAGATTGTATATATAGAACAAATTGTATATATAGAATAGATTGTATATATAGAATAGATTGTATATATATAGAACAAATTGTATATATAGAACAAATTGTATATATAGAACAAATTGTATATATAGAACAAATTGTATATATAGAATAGATTGTATATATAGAACAAATTGTATATATAGAACAAATTGTATATATAGAACAAATTGTATATAGAGAACAAATTGTATATATATAGAACAGATTGTATATATAGAACACATTGTATATATATAGAATAGATTGTATATATAGAACAAATTGTATATATAGAACAAATTGTATATATAGAACAAATTGTATATATAGAATAGATTGTATATATATAGAACAAATTGTATATATAGAATAGATTGTATATATAGAATAGATTGTATATATAGAACAAATTGTATATGTAGAATAGATTGTATATATAGAACAAATTGTATATATAGAACAAATTGTATATATAGAATAGATTGTATATATAGAACAAATTGTATATATATAGAACAAATTGTATATATAGAACAAATTGTATATATAGAATAGATTGCATATATAAAACAAATTGTATATATAGAACAAATTGCATATATAGAACAAATTGTATATATAGAACAAATTGTATATATATATAGAACAAATTGTATATATAGAACAAATTGTATATATATAAAACAAATTGTATATATAGAACAAATTGTATATATATAGAACAAATTGTATATATAGAACAAATTGTATATATATAGAACAAATTGTATATATAGAACAAATTGTATATATAGAACAAATTGTATATATAGAACAAATTGTATATAGAGAATAAATTGTATATATATAGAACAGATTGTGTATATAGAACAAATTGTATATATAGAACAAATTGTATATATAGAACAAATTGTATATATAGAACAAATTGTATATATAGAATAGATTGTATATATAGAACAAATTGTATATATAGAATAGATTGTATATATAGAAAAGATTGTATATATAGATCAAATTGTATATATAGAATAGATTGTATATATAGAACAAATTGTATATATAGAACAAATTGTATATATAGAATAGATTGTATATATAGAACAAATTGTATATATATAGAACAAATTGTATATATAGAACAAATTGTATATATAGAACAAATTGTATATATAGAACAAATTGTATATATAGAACAAATTGTATATATAGAACATATTGTATATATATAAAACAAATTGTATATATAGAACAAATTGTATATATATAGAACAAATTGTATATATAGAACAAATTGTATATATATAGAACAAATTGTATATATAGAACAAGTTGTATATATAGAACAAATTGTATATATAGAATAGATTGTATATATAGAACAAATTGTATATATAGAACAAATTGTATATATAGAACAAATTGTATATATAGAACAAATTGTATATATAGAATAGATTGTATATATAGAACAAATTGTATATATAGAATAGATTGTATATATAGAATAGATTGTATATATAGAATAGATTGTATATATAGAACAAATTGTATATATAGAATAGATTGTATATAGAGAACAAATTGTATATATAGAACAAATTGTATATATATAAAACAAATTGTATATATAGAACAAATTGTATATATAGAATAGATTGTATGTATATATAGAATAGATCATATATATATATGTAAAAAGTAAACAGAAATAACAAAGCAAATGTCACAGTACATTGAAGAAATATATTAGATTAATGCTTGAAATAATAGGGAAAGATTCTTAATATTTCGGACACTTGTCCTTCATTAGAAATGAAAGATAAAATAGAAAGATAAAGAGTGAGAAGAGGAAGGTACAGTAAAAAAAATGAGAAAAATACATGTGCGAATTCAGTCAGCTGTATTGCGCCTATATATTGTAAGTGTAGTGTGCATATAGTTGCTGTTTTGGGGTTGATTTGTGAAGGAAGAGAAATATATTTTGGATGTAGTCAGAACCTTGAAACATTTTTTTACTGTCTTTTCTGTGCGGAAATTATTTAGCGTATAAAGATCTGTGACATATATTGGACAGTACTTAGATAGAGTTTATTAATGTTGCGATGTATTTTGTATTTGTTTCCATGCATCCAGCTGTGATCAAGGATACCTCTACAGAGTTGCTTCCTTGACCTCATCTTGGTTGTTATAGTAACAATGTTTCAGCTGTTGAAGAAGGTGAGACATTACAGTAGCTGAAACATTTTGACTATAACAACCAACATGAAGTCACTAGACAGAATAAATCAGTTTATTCATCTCAGAAATATTATGAACTATTACAGTATTTTATCTGTTGTTCATTCACAAAGCAGAATGAAGCAATGTGATTATTACAATCACACACAAGGAAAACTAATATAAAAACAATGATAATAAAGATGAGGGTGCTAACCTAATTAGGTAAGTTTTCAATAATAACTCCACATCTGAGAAACATAACTGATTTAATTGAACTGTTGCATTCTCTGGCCCTTTTCAGATCCCTACTGTATTCAATAGTGTTTTCAGAATTTTGAACCAAACCTTTTAATCAAATAATTGTTTCTACTTTTGGCACAAGGCCAGCAATTACTCAGTGCATTACTGGTACTTTATTTTATCGACCCCGTAAGGATGAAAGGCAAAGTTAACCTCAGCGGGATTTGAACTCAGACCATAAAGGGCCGTAAGTCTTTGCTGCAAAGCATGGCGTCCGACCTTCTACCGGTACTGCCAATCCATCATTCCAGTCAGCAGTAGCTAGTATCATGGACATCTGAAGACAGCCAAAATATACAGCACCTAAAACATTATGTCAAGTAATTCTTCTTGTCGTATGACATATGCACAATAGTTAGAGAGGCAGGTCGAAACTGGTGAGCCAGACCAAGGCATCATTAGCAGCATTATGGATTGCCCCCAGGCCACCTGGAAAACATCTGAGAGGGGAATACCAAACAACATGCAGTACTGCCTGGTCAAGGTCCTCACAGTCACATGCTGGGCTGTCTTTCATTTTCCATTGATGGAGATGATGGGCTGTCTTGGCATGAGTTGCTTTCTGTAATAGGTTTCAGGAATTACATGTATGCTAAAATCAAAAGGAAGTAAGAGGCAACATGTTTTAAGCCCTCTCCTCCATGTGGAAATTGAAAAGATGGGGAATGCCATCCCTCTATGTAAAACCTCTTTTACTCTCACCGTCATTGATTCTGGCTATAACAATGAGAATTAGGACATAGTTATAAACAAGTCAGTGTCTAATAATAAGCATAATGCCTCATCTTAGAAATTCAGAAAATATATGCTAGAAATAGCTGCCAAATCTACCACAAACCACACATCCTCTCATTATTAAAAAGGAAGGATTCATTGGATAATATGGTTCTAGATGTACTCTATATCAGGGTTACAAGATGGAATGGTCATGGCTGGAACTTATATGATCATAGTCTGCTGGATTAGACTTGATCTAGGAGCTAAACAGCAAACTAACAAAATGAAAGAACAAATTGTATAATGTATTCCAATATACATCATGACTAATAGAAAAAAGATAAATGGGTTAGTCAAGGCTGAAATGCTTCTGGTTATTATAGTTCTGCTGTATCAGGGCTTTTCTTTTTATTCCCATCTCTTAACATTAAGCTAACCTGTATAAGTTGATCTATTATCTAATATTTCCTTCTGCAAATGTTTCCAAGATAGTATTATTGATTGAATTTTTGAATTTCTTTTGATTTACAACAAATACATTCATGCACACTCTCACATTAAAAAAAATAAACAATAAAATCAATCATGAGGAACACAGTATGATGAATACTATTAGGTTAACACTTAAATGAAAAAGGAAATAAATGAGTGACTTCAATGTGTGTATGTGAATGTGTAAATATATTTTTGAAAATTCAGAAAATTTGGCTAAAAATTATGATGAATCGTATAAAAAAACACACACAAAAAAAATGGGTATAATAGGGGTTGGTGGCTTTAAGAAAACAAACATTATAGAAGTCCTTGTGAATTTATTTATTTAATTATTTATTCATTCATGTAAAAATCTGCTGCTTATATCAAATTTCATGATGATTAAAATAAATAATTCCCTTTTTACAATCTAATCTTGTTGAAGAATTAAAGCGAGTCAAAAGATAGCAATTAAATTTATTATTTCAATAATTGTTGGTTAATTGTCATTAATCTGTTTTTGAAAAGATTCTTTTATGGGTTTGATAGTGTCTAACTAGATTTACAACATGCAGTTGAAGAATATTGAAAATTCTATTATTCAACTTATGGGTAATTTTTAACTAGATTTTCTTAGACACATTTACAAGTAGTTGACTTTTGGAATGAAAATGCTTTTGGGTATATGCATTATGATTATCATCATCATTATCATTATCATTATTATTATTATTATATATCTTTTTAATCTTTGATGTTAACATTTTATAAGAAAATTATAATCATCATCATTCTCCTATCTTTGATACATTACTAATGTGTTTTACTGTTCTGGAGATGTTCTCTAACTGAAATTGATTTGCTATCTTTCAGCTGATAGCTCTGATGAATTATCTGATAACATCATCATCATCACCATTATCACCACCACCATCATCTACTACTACTACTACTACTACTACTACTACTACTACTACTACTACTACAAAAAGCCCCGCTATTACTACTACCAATATAAAAAAATACCACCACCACCACCACTACTAGTTGTAGCAGTAGTAGTACAATAGATGCAAACAGAACTTCCACCATCACTACTACTACGACTATCAAAAGCAACACCACCACCATCACTTCCTGATATACTGAGATACCGAGTAATATCCACACAAATTCAGATATTCTAAATTTAAAGCATTTTCTACACTGATATCATGTCATAAATGATACTCAAACCATATTAAGACTGATAGTTAAATAGCAATGTGTGTATGTATATATGTGTGTGCTGGTAATATGCATTGTGCATGTATGTGTGTGTGTGTTGGTAATATTATGCATTGTATGTGGATGGTGATTCTAATACTGGTGTAAGTGTATGTAGAAATATGTTAATATATACACTCACATCCTAATAATTGAATGCATATATTCCCCCAACTACCACTTGTATGTATGTGTGACTCTGGCTGAGTGTGTGGCTGTGTGTATGTGTGTGGCTCTGTGTGTATATTGAAGATATTAAAAACAAGCTGAAACCACAAGGCTTGCAGTCAGGATTCTCCTTCATCAATGTACCCAATCTACATTTCATTATACATTGAGTACTACCCTGGTTAGTAGTCTTCCCTGACTTCACACTGCAGGCATTCCACATATACACAAAAAATAAGAGTTGTGAAGTTTCATTCAAATGTATATTAGACATATATAAAATTACAATTCATCTCCTTCAAAATACAATCTGTGGGCAGTCACACAGTGGTTCCAAGATTTTTTTTCTCTTTGTGTGTGTGTGCGTGTGTGCGCGCGCGCGTGTGTGTGTGTGTGTGTGTAAGCGATAAGTGCAAATAAGAAGGAAAAATAGAGTTCTCAAAATATAAGTAGGATGAAATAACAGATGTTATGGAAAGACGAACATTTAATATTAGTCACATGGAAGATTAGACTTAATAATAATGAAAATATTGTGTACACTGCTCAGGTGCACTACAACTCATCAAAAGTGTATGTATAGTACATAGGGTAATGTACAAACGTCAGAAAAATGAACAATAATGGTGATGGCCTATGGTGGAGGAGTACTGTTAATCATGGTGATGATGAATTTATAAAATTTCACATTTTTGATCATCAGTTACGAACTGAAGTAAATGGAATGTTAGGAAAATATTAAGATATTTAAAGGTAACCAGGGCTATCAATGAAAAGAAATATGCAACATAGATTGGCTGTTGTTTTCAAACAAAAGATCTTGGATAAATTCTATGTAACTGCCACTAGTATTACAATAGAGAGTGAATTTGTTTTAAAGTTTTATATTTAAGTAAAAAAAATCTTCCATCATAATTGTATATAAGAATTTTTAAAATTAATTTACAAAGTTTCTCTAAATTCTTGATTATTTTCAAAAGTAATTAAATGCCATGGTAACAAACAGGTTAATCTAAATATAAACACATGAACAAATTATATGAATTGGAGCATGAACAGAGAGGGGAGGGGAGAAGAAAGGAAAATTAGAAAGATGAAACTGAGAGTAATAATAAGAGTGAGAAAAAGAGGAAGTAAAAGGCAAAGAAAAGTTAAGTTAAGAGGGAAAATGATAGTAATAGAAACCAAAAGAGAAGAGAAAAGAAGAATGACAAGGATAAAAAGGATTGTAAAAGTAGCACCATTACACTGAATATGAAAAAAAAATGAAAAATTGGTATCAAGAATGAAGACATGCAGATCATATGGTTTATTTAAACTGAATTCCATTTTTGTAAATGGAGTTTTATGCCACAGTGATGATCACCTGATGATTGGTGTGGTATGAAACTCAAATCATCAGAAATAAATTCAGTTTAAATTGTAGTGATATATTTTTGTATCTTTGCTTGGGTGAACAATAATTGGTGTTATTACCATCATATATCATATTGTATCATAACCATTTCTATCTTCTATGGATATTATGTAAATGATCATGTAAACTAGGCTTTGCACTCAGCTGCCTCACTCAATCTCTATTTCTTTTTATGTTTCTTCCCTTATTCCAACCATGTTTCCTGCCATTCACACACACACACACACACACACACACACACACACACACACACACACACACACACACACACACACACACACACACACACACACACACACACACACACACACACACACACACACACACACACACACACACAATAATTCACCTGCAGGGAAGTGTATCCAGCTGTAGAAACCAAGTCAGAAACAGTTCTGTATGAGCAAGACATGGTCACCTGACCCAACTTGCCTCAAATGGGATAACCCATCTAACCCATGCTGGCATGAAAAATAGATTTAAACTATGATGATGGTGATGATGATGATATATTGTGGTAGTTGCTCTAGGTTAAGAGTCAGTTGACAAGTTGTATGCAGTTTATAACAGGTACAGCATATCTCTGCATGTCATAAAAGGCCTTAACTTATATGAAATTTGAGGCCCCTTTCTCAAATGATTCAAGGAAAAAAAAATTAAAATAATTATAGTTGATTATTTTTTATATTAATGTTAATGATAATGTCTGTGTGTATATTTTTTGATGATTTGATAAAGAATAAAAACTAATAGAATAAAAATATATACTTTTTTTAACATAAGGCCCCTGAGGGCATGAGGTTCTAGGCTATAGCTTATTTAGCTTATTGGTAAGTCCGGCACTACACCCAGGAATATCAGTATTCCATCTTTGTGACATCAGTGACTAATCAACTTATTTTTTCCAGCTGAGTGGACTGAAGCAGCGAGAAATATAGTAGTGCCTTGCCCACTCTGTGCCACCCAGTCCATAATTGAACACTCGACCTTAACCATAATCCTACTTTAATTAACTTTCACACACACATACATATAGTAGTAGTGGTTTGATAAAGATATCCAAGGTCTAGATTCATTCAATGAAACACATGTTCCTGCATTTCTCATTGGTATGTCTTCCTTGGAGTATCAAATTTAATAATAAATTTCTCTCTCTCTCTCTCTCTCTCTCTCTCTCTCTCTCTCTCTCTCTCTCTCTCTCTCTCTCTCTATTTATATATATATATGCACATAAATATGTTTGAGTATATGTCAGCACACACACACACACAAAGTTATACAGACATATCACAGCCCAGCATGACATCAATAGCATCCATTGCTCTGCTGCCTGTTGGTAATGTGTTTAGTGAACTGTGGTGGCAGGTTCTTTAGATTGGTGGTAGTTATGGAGGTGGGAGTATCTTTCAGAGCTAATAGTCTGGAACATCCTGATGAGCAGAGATGATGGAGTGACTACACTTTCTATCCTTGCTTAAACAAACCCACTTCCTTACTACTAGTTTGCCTTGTTAGAACACACCCATGCACACAGATATACATACACACATGTATTTATAAACTCGCACACACACACACACACACATATATATATATACATATACATACATACACATGCATTTATAAACTCACACACACACACACACACATATATATATATATATATATATATATATATATATATATATATATCTTGTCCTGGGGCAACTTTTGTAAAGCAAGCTACAGCTTAATAACTTCATCTCCGATTACCCAATATGTGATGACAAGGATGTCATTTCTGTAGGACATGGGAAGAGAATAGTGGACCTAAATAGAAGAGAAAGAAAGCCTTAAGACAATACCAGGAGGAGAGGAGGAGGATGAAAGGATGAAACATTGTTTTCCTCCTTCATCTCCTTTCAACCATTTCATAATAAAAAAAAGACAAAACAAAAGATTAATATGTTTAAGAAAATATCTTATTTATCAATTATGCTTTGGTTTGGTTCAGTTATTTACATGGTGTTTTCATTTCGTAGTGGTGGGGCAGGTGATAGTGGTGTATGTATGCTTCCTGTAGATAAAGTCATGTGGTCTTGTGAAAAGGGTATAGAACTCACAATCAAAAAGTCATGGTTTCAATTCCTGGTCCCGATAGTGCATTGTGTTTTTAAGGACATATTTCATGTTGCTTCTCATGATAAAAGAAAAGCCTCTATTATTGAAACACCTGAAAAACGTTTGAGATACAACACTGTAGGGGACCAGGTTAGCCTGCTTATGGCTGTTGTGGTCAGGACTGGATTTAATAGGGGACAATTGCCTCAGGTCCCCTGCTGTGATTGGCCCCACCATAGCAATTTATTTGATTGAACATGAGAACTATATTTTTAACAAAATGTATTTAATGTCCTTACTGTGGCTAAATTCATCAAATGTCAGGTCTCGGACTGTGACAACCCATCGAACACATGCCAGTGTGGAAAGTGGATGTAAAATAAGGATGGTTAGATTTTTTTAAAATTTTAATACCTGTATGTATAACTTTAAAATTCCAATTACTTGCTCTAAGTTGACTTTCTTCTTCTTCACCCACTTATACCTGAGTATAAGTGGGTGAAGAAGAAGAGTCCTCAAACCTCCTTCCAGTGGGTCTTGTCAAAAGCAACCATCTCTAACTGATCTGGCTGGATCCTCAAACGAAACCAGTCAAGCTCATGGATGTTATCCAACCATCATGCTTTGGGTCTACCCCTAGGTCTCCTGCTGGCTGCTGGTTGGTTTTGCCTGTAAAATCTGTTCAGCAATTCTTTCCTGAAACATTCTAACCACATGTATTGGAGCTGTGATCTCTCAATTTTGAGAAGTGGCAGCTCTAACTGGTGTAACTCTCTGATCTCTGAGCTACTCAAGGAACCCCATTTTGGCTGCTTGTATTTGCGATCATATTCTTTCATTCATTGCCCATAGGTAAGGGTTGGCACAAATACTGAATTGAAGATGGTGTGTTTGGCTTTTACACCTACCTCCCCTCTGATTACCAAATGCTGAAGCTGGCACACTACTGCACCAGCTTCTGCAATTGGGGGTTTGCTGTGAATTCTAGTTTTTTTTTTTTAATGAGGGCCACTTCTCCCTTAAACCTGGAGTGTACCGGCACTTTAATGTCTACATCCAGCCCTGGTTGTAGTAGCAGTAGTAGCTGTTCCATAGTTGAGCTTCTTTTACCCTCTCAATATAGACCTTTCTGAAACTATCTTTGGTTCTAAGATACAAAACTTCTAGTTGTAAAGTGATTATATTGAATACCTTCCATTATAATTTTAAAGAAGAATCTGTCTTTCAGTTAGGTTCTAAAGACAATTGATAATGAAAAGGTTTATCTTAGACAATTCATCCAAATTCTTGTATATTTTCAAAATGAATTGAAGTACATTGGTAATATATTTCATGAGAAATATTGTCTCAAAGGGGTTAACACATAACATAAGAACCACATATATATCATAACAAATGGAATAATACTAGAGATAATTTATCTAAAAAATTCAGACAAAATTAGATACTACTTAACAATGAGTTTCAGTGTAAAAATGAAGCCAAAGGTAATTTGCTTGGATTTCGAAAGCTTGGTCCATGGTTCCATTCGTCATTATTCCAAGAATGTCCTGGTATTTATTACATAAGTGTCATCATCATCACCATCAGTTTCAGACCTATTTTATCATGCCAGCAGCCATTGAACATGTCTCTTTGAGGAAAGATTTTATGCTGAATGCCCTTTCCAACACCAATTCTCTCTTTTGTGTTTAGTTTTGCGTTTTATAAGTAAAGTATTGCATGTCTAAAAGGGTGAGTAGCATGACATGTTTATGTAGAACACTAACAACTATCAGCTAGTCTAAGTTTAAAGTCTGTCTCGGGTCTAGAGACTCATCAGGCTGGTACTTATACTGGTTTCTGTAGCTTTAAGCGATTGAGTGTACAAGCCCCCCCCCCCCCCCCCCTGGACAAGACACCAGTCCATTGCAAGCTTAAATCCCAGCTATTGCTGCTGGTCCTCCTTTTTAGCTGAGTATACTGGAGCAACATGAAATGAAGTGTTTTTCTCAAGAACATAACACTCAACCCAATCCAGTAATCAAACACACATTATAATTGTAGGTCCAACACACTTGCCACTAGGCCATGTGCCTCCACAATATCACACTACCTTTGATGTCAAATATAAAGAGAAGAGACACAGGCAAGCAAACACAGCCCACATAGACTCACATGTTTGGAGTGGACTTCATATAGTTCCTGTCTACTACGTTTATTTACATGGCATTAGGCAACCTAAGGTTATATAGTGGACACTTGCCGAAGGTGCCATACAATGGCATAAAACCCATGACTATGTGATTCTTAACCGTACAGCCTGGCCTGGATATGTACACTCTTCTTGTATATTTGTCTTCATACAGACACCATCTGAATATTTTGGTGTAGTGTGTTCTGAGATACCATAACAAAGATGACACATCTTTAGATTTAATGGGAAACACCTGAACATCATTGGAACTCACTAATTAATTAACTAACTAATAAAGCTTATATTTCTATAATATGGATTATATTCCATCCCCCCTCTATCTATCTATATTATCTATCTATCTATCTCACACACACATGGAGATCCCAGTCCAATCAGTTTATCTTGTAATACAATCCTTTCATTTAATCCAGCTTAGAAATATCTGATACACTATATTACGCTATATTACCATAACCACACAGTTTTATGTTGACACTGGCTGTATCATCTATCACAATTCTTGATTGCTTCTTTCACCTAAATCTTGTTGTCCATTACTGTACGTGGAATACCAGCTGGGTTCACAGTCATTGTCAATTAAGTACATATCATATAATTCTCTACCGCTGTTCCTACTCCTGCTGCCAACTTTCTCCTTTGCTCCCACTCAAACCATTGGATGTGTCGTGTAAATTAAAACAGATTATTAACTTTACGTGACAAATCCAGTGGAAGTGTCCGTATTGGTTAGTTTTTAACTTTTTTTTTGCTATGACATTTGAAGTTCTTCAACATTTTTCGTTTCCTACACTTTATTGGTCGTTTTAAAAAGAAATTTAATTTAAATTTTAGATAATTAACTCTCAACTAAAAAACTAAATGGCTATTACATCTTTGTTTTCTTTCTTTCTTTTAAATTTAAAACTTAAGCCGTCCTAGGGAAATGACAAATTTATTTAGAATTTTTGACTTGATATCTTTAAATACTTCAAAACTTTTTTTTTATATTTTGGTATGGTTTACAGTGTGGTCATAAAAACATGCCGAAATTAAAAGGCCCCTGTCCTATAAAAAAAGAACCCTATACATTTATATGCAAGCATGGAAAAACGGATGTAAAATGATGATGATGATGAATAGTGAAGAGAAATGAGAGAAGCTGCATTTATTTAATAATCATCATCGTCATTTAATGTCCACTTTCCCTGCTAGCAAGGATTGAGTGGGTGTACACAAACCAAGTCAGTACTGAACTGGCGTGACTGACCCCCTAGACAGGTTGAGGGGATCTGCAACCTGTTCACATATGGTCATATGTTCTATCGAGTGCAAAGGAGAAGTTGTCATGTCTTTTGATACAAGCTAAAGGTTCCTCCCAACCCCTTGTTTGGCAAGCTTTCTATGGCTAGATGCCCTTCCTAACAGCAACCAATTTACATCATGTACTGTGTTAATTTCAATACCAAAAAAATGTTCAGTTTTCTTCTTTGGAGATCTGTGCTTTATGATCAACATTTCCATATATCATTTCCATTGGATTTTAATCCCTATGCTCATATTTGAACAGTCAAATTTTTTTAGTTTGGAATGTAAGACTTACTCTTTTTTCCCGTAAAGAGTTAGCCACCTGTTTGTCTCATGAAACTAATTGTAATGCATGGAGAAGTCAAAATGTTAATACATATATTTAACTTAAATATTTTTTGTTGATTGCTCGTCTCATTTTATTGGCCCATATTTATTTCTGTTCATACACAGAACGAAAGTGCTACCTAAGGTTTCAAGGTCCAATTATGGCTATCTCTCCAGATTGTAAGAGCAATCAAATTTATGACCTAGGCATCAGGTGCTTGGACGAGTTTGAAGATGGGAGATGGTCATAATTGGACCTTATAACCTTACATAGTGCTTTTGTTCTGTGTACACACATAAATATCAACCCTTGTACTGGACTGAGCACTGTTTTCCTTTTTCACATTCACCAATTTTTTACTACATAGACACTAACTGGCCTTGATAATTATTTTGAAGAACCCAAACAATTTTTGAGGAAGGGAGATTTGACTAAATCGACCCCCAGTTTGTTACTGGTGTTTTATTTTATCAATCCTATAAGGATGAAAGGCAAAGCTAACCTCGACAGTATTTGGACTTAACTACTACTAGTAATAATAATATGTAAGAAACATATACATTTGATTAATATATGAAATATTTATGAAATATCTTTTGCTTTAAGTAAAAGAAATATAATTTTTAAAAAATGATATAACACACACTCGCAGGTACACAGACACACACACACATTTCAGTTTTTGATCAAATGTGTTAATAGCAGCAATCCATGGAAGCCGCAGCCATTTTTCTATCTTACATGTTGCTATTACTATTCTATACTTACATAATGGTCTGCTGTTACCATGGCAATACTTTTACTTACAGATTTCCAAATGTAATACTTAGGAGGAATTATCTTCTTTGTTATAGTTCGTCTTTTATCGTCATTATTAAATGTGGATCGGCAATAACATTTTCTCCAATCCTGTCGATTAAAGAGCAGTTAGTGCTAATGATTTCAGACAAGCCATTTATGTAGAACAAGATGATGATAATGAAACAAGAAAAACAAGATTAATTTGGTGATTTCTGGCAATTCCTTGGGTTACTATTCAAGATTTGCATATTGGTGTCTGCTGTTCTGTTGAAAATGCCACTAGTAGTAAAAATCCCTGTTTTGTTAGATAGAAATTTTCTTGATCTATAACTCCTCCCACCCACCAAAAGAAATTATTCTCAGAACTCTTCCAAATATTTGCTAAGTTGCTATTACTGGAATACTGAAATATCAGATTTTAATTCTATCCCATAAATACTTGTCTTCAAACAATATGAGAAATCAGAAGTAATAGAATGTCAGACATTGCAGTATATATTTAACTACATCATTTTGTATATTAATTTCAAATCATTTATCTATTTTTTTTTTCTGTTTTTTAGATGGTGGGGTGTCATTTAACAGTTTTAGATGCTATTTCTAGCCGGTTGAATGATCATATAAAAGCTCTGTTGTTGGTGTTCATTTTTCAAGGTTGATAAAATACCCGTTAAGTACTGGGATTGATTCATCTTTTTCTGTCTATGTATCTGTCTCTCTCTCTCCTCTGACCTCCCTCCATCTCTCTTTCTCAGAAATAAGCGGGAACAATATATGGTATTTTGTCTAAAACATTAGTGATTCTACCAATCAATGTTTTTATTATTATTATTATTATTTTTTGAAACTTCCTTTGAATTCTGCTTCTTTCTCATATGCTGAATGTTAACCTGACACCTGAGGCAAAAATTGATAATACACACATTTTACAATCAATTTTCATCCAAATGATTCCACAAGGGTACAAACATCAATAAATATCTTTGCAAGGTTTTTAAATTGATAATGCCCTTCTCAAGGCATGGACAATGCCAGTCAGCACTCCTTTCTATTTCTCTGGCATTCCAGGTATCCGGTTTAAATATTTTTCAGTCTCGTAAGGGCCTCTTCTAGCTTTCTAACTAGCTCTCCCTCTACTCTAGTTTTCTCTATTGCTACTCCTTTACTAAACCATATCGATTCTACTCTAATCAACCTTTTCAGGTTGAGCCACCATTTGTTTGTGATGATGTAAGCATGGAAAAGTGGACGTAAAAACGATGATGATGATTAGGTCTATCAATGTCCACTTAATTAATAAACTAGTTTGGTGTCTGTAATAATAATACTAATACATGATATATAAGAAATATATGAATTCGGTTAGAATTAAAAATTAATCAATCAGTTAACAAGATCCTAGACCTCACCGAATTACCGAATGGGGTTGAAATATCATAAGATTTGATCAAGGAAACAATGCTTCTACTGGACTTTCCATTGTGTATACTATTTACAGGTCGCAACTCCTGGCAGAATTTGATTAATGGTCACTAAAATATTTATGAAATGTCTTCTGCTTGAAGTACAAGACAAATAATTTAAATAGACACTGCGGGGGTCTTGTTGGGGACCATATATTGTGTTATTTGCCTCCAGGATATGGAGGAAGGCTGAGCTAAAACCTATCAATATATTCTCATTGAATATGTTTCAAAGACTGTTCAACAAAACTAATGATGGAAGTCTTGGACTGACTGATGTACTATGTACTGTATGATACACAGAATGGTTTAAGAAGAAATATGATATTGAAATGTTTGTTGAAGTAGAATCAAAATAGACATGGTTGGCATGTTAGATTTATGATCTCTGCTGTTGCTGTCACTGATGATGACGATGATAGTGATGTTTGTGATGGATATACTGATATTGGTGAAGGTGGTTCTGGTAGAGGTATTGTTAGTGTTGTTTCTAGTGGAGATAGCAATACTGGTGATGGTAGTAGTGTGATGCAAAGGATAATAATGGTGAGAGTTATGTTATTAATGGTAATGGCAAAGAAGGTGTTATTTCTGATAAGAATAAGTGTGATGATTTTGATCATGAGAACAACAATGTTCCTGACACTGATGATGACAATGAGGGTGATGATGTTGATGATTTTGTTGCCAAAGACATGAGCAAAGCAGAAAAGGAAAAGTTTATTGGCAAGTGTGTCATTTATTCGTTCCAAAAATGCTTTAATTAATTAATCTTTTGATCAATTTTCCATGACTTAATTTTTCTTTTAATGGACTTTGTGAGAATTCTCTTGAAGATTGGTGAAGATCGGTGAAAGTTTTAATCTTGTTTTCTTGTCCTCACCTATAGATTATTTGTTGGCTAGAAGAATAAATACCGTTTTATTTTTAATGATCCCAAGTCATGAGATTGTAATGTGAACATAAACAGTTGAGAAGTTTGCCAAATTTATCTGTCTTTTAAGAATTGGTGCAACTTTTAACATCTCTGAAGTGATAACAGTAGTTTGAAAGCAGCTGGACCTGTCTATGGAATTTAGACAACTAGCCAAAGCAATTGAATGTTCTCACAATGTGCATGCCATTGGTGGTGCAATGTGGTCAGTGGTAGAATTAATAGATAATATAGTCAGAGTAAATGTCTCATTGTATCTGTTCTGGCATTTTTCATTCTGAGTTCAAATACCATTGTGGACAACTTAGATGGTAGATTTAATATGTCTTTATCTGGCTCTTTGGTGCCTTTAATGCAATCTATTTGAACCTTTCAATTAAATTCTTACTTTTTGTTGTCAGTTTAATAATGTGCTAGAATTGGGGTTCTTATCATAAAAACACCCAGGAAATCTACTATCAGACTGCATCTCATAAGAGGCTAGCTAACTTTGGTTATATTTCTTCTGGATTCCAGTGCTCTGAGATCCAATCTTGTTGAGGTCAACTTTGCCTTCAATCCTCTGGAATTGATAAATAAAATACCAATCCAGGGGCAATAAATTGGCAGATTTGGTGGAGCATTGGATGGAATACCTTGCAGTAACTGTTCCGGTTCTTTGCATTCTGAGGTTTTGTGTGATTAAAACATATAAGGCACTTTCTGGGTAATGACCAAAAGAATATGATCGCAAATACAAGAGGCCAAAATGATGGGGTTCCTCAGAAGGGTCTTTGGAGTAATGTTACTCAATATAGTGCATAGCTTGGAGATCAGAGAATCACTTCGGGTAGAACCATTACTTCTGTGAAGTAAGAGACTACAGCTCTGATAGTACAGGCATGTGATTAGAATGTCTCAGGAAAGAATTGCTGGACAGATTTTACAAGCAAAACCAACTGGTAGGAGACCCAGGAGTAGACCCGAGCAAGATGGTTCGATAACATCTATAAGCTCGGCAAGTCTTGCCTGGGGATTCACCTGGATCAATAGTAGACAAGACCTGTTGGAAGGAATGTTTGAGGATTCTGCCCACATGACCCTTCCAGTGGTAGAATAAGAGGGAGAAGAAGAAACCTCCAATGAGATTGCATTACATAGGACTGCAGATGGGTATCAAAACAACAACAGCAATATCAGTGCTGCTGCAGTGTATAAGATAGTAAGCTGGGCCCATGAAATGTTGTATTCAGTTATTTGTTCATAGGGCATTAGTGCAAGTCCAGGGCTGATGTTTGATTAAAGTAGGTATTGTGGTCGTTTATATATTTCTTAGCAGTCTCTCACAGAATTTCCTAAGTTTAAATAGTGGTAAACCATGTTTTTAAGATGTACCTGGCGCTTTGTAGAGAAACTAAACAAATGATTTATGAATCTCTCAAACCATAAATAATAATAATAATAATATTAATGATAATGATATTAATAATGATTTCTTTATTGGCCACAAGGGCTGACATCAAGAAAAACATTACAGACGGCACAGGACGCTACAGGACGGGACGATGTGGGTTTTGTGCATGTAAATATTTTTATTATTTATATAAGAAAAGAAAAAAAAGGACATAGAAACATATATATATAAAACCAATAAAAATGAAAATTGAAACAATGAAAAATTCCCCAATAGGGGGGGGGGGGGAACCTCCAAGGGTTACTCGTGGCAAAAACCACACAAAAGACCACAGCCATCCTGACCACCAGGGCAAGCGCCCTCTCTCAATTTTTCCAGTTTTCAAACTACAGACGTATATTCACTTGGACCATTCTCGCTACATTCACCCACCCACTTGCTAGAAGGCAGCACTTGCCTCTCCACCCTGATTTTCCTCTTCAAGTGAAACTTGAAAAAGTTAATTAGGGATTCGCCGAAGAGGAAAGTGTCTGTCTTTAACCCTTTCAACTTTGTCCACCCCACAATCTCTTTCGCCATGGCCACCAGGCAGATGAAAACCGCCTGCCCTTCCTCCTCGAAGGAAGACGGCGAGACCATCTGCACAATGGACTCAGTCGATAACCGGATCAGTCCTACACGCGACAGCAACTGTTCGACATAGCTCTACAAGTCAGCAATGCTCGGGCACTGAACAAGTGCATGCACGACGGTTTCGTCGCTCTGCGTGCATCTCGGACAGGCTCGGCTGACGGCACTTCCGTGCCTGTAGAGCTTATCTCGAACCGGCAGCGCTCATCGGTAGCACTGCCAGGCCAGGGATTTTTGGAAGTTATCCATAGGCCCTGGGCTGAAAGTTCTCTGGAAGAGAGCAAACAGCTGATCTTCTTCGATGCCCAGGATCTCTCCGAGAACGTCGTCGCTCTTCCCCTCCACTAGTCCTCTATAGAACGCCGAGGTGGATGTTCCACCGATACTGGTGCCAAGCTGGCAGAGGGCAGTGAGCGCCTGAAGACATTCCAGTTTCCAAGCGCTATCCATCGGTCTTTTTCTGACCCAGGACTGCAGCTCCATCAAGGAGATGAGCTGTGGGAAAACGTGCCTGGCGAACGGCAACCACACCTGTTCACCGTCAAGGAAGCACCAGAGATGTCGCAGCCTCAGCACATCTTTGTGCATCATCAGCCATGGGATGCCCAGTCCTCCACGCAACGGGTGTTGACAGCAGATGGATCGTCTGACCATGGGAGCGCGTCCGTCCCACAAAAAGCATAAGAGGAGGCGCTCCATTTTGGTGAGAGTTGGGCTGGGGTAAGGGACGACGGTGAGGCGGTAGCAGATGATGGATGCGATGCACGCATTTGCCACCTCCGCCCGGCCTTTCAGGGACAGCTTCCTCTCAGCCCATTTCTGGGTGAGGGAGGCCACCTTGCTCGTCACCTCGTTCCAGTTTTTCTCCATCTGGAAGTCCGATCCAAACTAGACCCCGAGCAATTTAACTGGTCCGTCCGTCCAATGCCCCACGACGCTGTCGGACGGCATGGACTTGCATCTCCAGGTGCCGAGCTGCAAGCCCACCGACTTTTCCTGGTTTATCTTTGCTCCTGTCACCACTTTGTATTCCTTGAGAGCGGTGCCGAGCATCTGGACGTGTCTGGTGCTCGATACCACCACGGTGACGTCGTCGGCGTAAGCCGACTCAGATTTCCCGCATCCTAGTGCGCGTGAGACGCCCCTCATCGCCCCCAGTTTGCCAATACGTACAAGAGGGATGAGAGAGGACAACCCTGGCGGACTGAGCACATGATGCTGAATGGCTGCGACAGGTGACCGTTCACCCTCACAACTGAGCAGATGTCGCTGTACATCGCAGTGATCCACCCCCTGAAAACGGGCCTGAAACCGGCTGCCTCGAGGACCGCCACCAGGTACCGATGGTCGACCCTATCGAATCCTTTGGATTGATCCAAGTTTATCAGGGCCCCACCCGTGCCAGATTCCTTAACCACCCTCTCTATGATGTATCACATGAGGTGGAGGTTGTCGTGTATGGATCTGTCCGGAATGGCGCATATCTGCGCCTCTCCCACCAGACCCTTGACGACAAGCACCAACCTCGTTGCTAACACCTTGGCCAAAATCTTGAACTCTGCATTTAGCAGAGTTATGGGCCTGAAATTATCGATAACATCTCCCTTGTTCGGGTCTTTTCTCAGCAGCGCCACCGTTCCCCGGCTCACAAAACTAGGAATGCTCCCGTTCTGCTGCCAGTTGCAGTAGACGTCTGCCAAGAGGTCACCGAACAAGTCTGGCATAAATGCATAAAGCTCGTAGGGCAGACCATCCAAACCTGGTATTCATTTCCTGCTTCATGAATCATGTAAAAAGAATACATATATACACATACACATACATATAAAATATCATTTTTATGTCCTACAAAACAAAAAAATATCATACCACTTGTTGCATAACTGTTTCACCACTTCAACCCATGTCTTCCATGTCTTACTTTACCTTCCTCTTCGACTTGAGCAAACTCGATATATTTCTTTTTTAACCTCTAT
>OZ024741.1:293534087-293541587 GCA_964016885.1 Eledone cirrhosa
AATATTGATGGTGGGGATGGTGGGGATGGTGGCTGTTGTGGCGATTGTGATGATGATGTTAATAGTGATGGTTGTGATGGTGAGGATGGTGGCTATTGTGGTGATTGTGATGGTGGGGATGGTGGCTGTTGTGGTGATTGTGATGATGTTAATAGTGATGGTTGTGATGGTGAGGATGGTGGCTATTGTGGTGATTGTGATGGTGGGGATGGTGGCTGTTGTGGTGATTGTGATGATGATGTTAATAGTGATGGTTGTGATGGTGAGGATGGTGGCTGTTGTGGTGATTGTGATGATGTTAATATTGATGGTGGGGATGGTGGGGATGGTGGCTGTTGTGGTGATTGTGATGATGATGTTAATAGTGATGGTTGTGATGGTGGCGATGGTGGTTGTTGTGGTGATTGTGATGATGTTAATATTGATGGTGGGGATGGTGGGGATGGTGGCTGTTGTGGCGATTGTGATGATGATGTTAATAGTGATGGTTGTGATGGTGGGGATGGTGGCTGTTGTGGTGATTGTGATGATGTTAATAGTGATGGTTGTGATGGTGGGGATGGTGGCTGTTGTGGTGATTGTGATGATGTTAATATTGATGGTGGGGATGGTGGCTGTTGTGGTGATTGTGATGATGATGTTAATAGTGATGGTTGTGATGGTGGGGATGGTGGCTGTTGTGGTGATTGTGATGGTGGGGATGGTGGCTGTTGTGGTGATTGTGATGATGTTAATAGTGATGGTTGTGATGGTGAGGATGGTGGCTGTTGTGGTGATTGTGATGGTGGGGATGGTGGCTATTGTGGTGATTGTGATGGTGGGGATGGTGGCTGTTGTGGTGATTGTGATGATGATGTTAATAGGGATGGTTGTGATGGTGGGGATGGTGGCTGTTGTGGTGATTGTGATGGTGGGGATGGTGGCTGTTGTGGTGATTGTGATGATGTTAATAGTGATGGTTGTGATGGTGGGGATGGTGGCTGTTGTGGTGATTGTGATGGTGGGGATGGTGGCTGTTGTGGTGATTGTGATGATGATGTTAATAGTGATGGTTGTGATGGTGAGGATGGTGGCTGTTGTGGTGATTGTGATGGTGGGGATGGTGGCTGTTGTGGTGATTGTGATGATGATGTTAATAGTGATGGTTGTGATGGTGAGGATGGTGGCTGTTGTGGTGATTGTGATGGTGGGGATGGTGGCTGTTGTGGTGATTGTGATGATGATGTTAATAGTGATGGTTGTGATGGTGGTGATGGTGGCTGTTGTGGTGATTGTGATGATGATGTTAATAGTGATGGTGGGGATGGTGGGGATGGTGGCTGTTGTGGTGATTGTGATGGTGGGGATGGTGGCTGTTGTGCTGATTGTGATGATGATGTTAATAGTGATGGTTGTGATGGTGGGGATGGTGGCTGTTGTGGTGATTGTGATGATGTTAATAGTGATGGTTGTGATGGTGAGGATGGTGGCTGTTGTGGTGATTCTGATGATGATGTTAATAGGGATGGTTGTGATGGTGGGGATGGTTGCTGTTGTGGTGATTGTGATGATGATGTTAATAGTGATGGTTGTGATGGTGGGGATGGTGGCTGTTGTGGTGATTGTGATGATGATGTTAATAGTGATGGTTGTGATGGTGGGGATGGTGGCTGTTGTGGTGATTGTGATGATGTTAATAGTGATGGTTGTGATGGTGAGGATGGTGGCTGTTGTGGTGATTGTGATGATGTTAATAGGGATGGTTGTGATGGTGGGGATGGTGGCTGTTGTGGTGATTGTGATGATGATGTTAATAGTGATGGTTGTGATGGTGGTGATGGTGGCTGTTGTGGTGATTGTGATGATGATGTTAATAGTGATGGTTGTGATGGTGGGGATGGTGGCTGTTGTGGTGATTGTGATGATGATGTTAATAGTGATGGTTGTGATGGTGGTGATGGTGGCTGTTGTGGTGATTGTGATGATGATGTTAATAGTGATGGTGGGGATGGTGGGGATGGTGGCTGTTGTGGTGATTGTGATGATGATGTTAATAGTGATGGTTGTGATGGTGGGGATGGTGGCTGTTGTGGTGATTGTGATGATGTTAATATTGATGGTGGGGATGGTGGCTGTTGTGGTGATTGTGATGATGATGTTAATAGTGATGGTTGTGATGGTGGTGATGGTGGCTGTTGTGGTGATTGTGATGATGATGTTAATAGTGATGGTGGGGATGGTTGGGATGGTGGCTGTTGTGGTGATTGTGATGATGTTAATAGTGATGGTTGTGATCGTGGCTGTTGTGGTGATTGTGATGATGATGTTAATAGTGATGGATAGTGATAGTGATGATGGTAATCGTAGTGGTTGTGATGGTGATAGTGATAATGATAATAATAGTGATAATGATGAGGATGGTGATTATGGTGGTAGTGGTGGTAATGAAGATGATAGTGATGATAATGAAGATGGTGGGTGTGGTGTCAATTGTATTCACACATGTACACACACACACACACATAAATACACATATTTATAAATGTAACTGTATGTGTATGTATAAGTGTATATTTGTGAAGCTTGAATATATATGTGAATCTGTCTGTACATATATATAAATGCATACATATTCCGAAAGTAGCCAGGGTATAAATGGGATGGAAAAAGTTGAGGGAGCTACTACCACTGTTAGCTACAAAGTTTTTTTCCCCTCAAAATGAAGGGCGGATTGTATGGTGCATGTATATGTACAGCAATGTTACATGGTAGTGAGACCTGGGTGCTGTGTGCAGAGGACCTGTAAAGATTAGAAAGAAATTAAGTGTGCAGCCCAAACTGTAATGTGGTCATGTAGTTGTCATGGCAAAAAGCACCCAGCACACCCAGTGATGGTTATGTTAGGAAGGCCATCCAGCCGTAGAAACCAAATCAGAAACAGTTCTGTATGAGTATGACACGGTCACCTGACCTGACTTTCCTCAAACGTTTAACCTGTCTAACAAATGCTAGTGTGAAAAATAGACATTAAATAATGATGATGAGTATGATTCACACACACACATACTCCTACACATATGTGTGTATATATTTATAAGTGTATATGCCTAAATGTATAATTGTGAAGCTTGAATATATATATATGAATCTGTGTGTGTATATATAAATGCATATACACATGCATGTACCTATATGTTTAGCATATTTCTCTGAAAGTGTGTATAAATCTAAATTAAAATGCCAAAGTATTTAGAATATCCAGCATTAAAATGTTTACTAGGACTGAATATTATTGAGGTTCAGTTATTTCATCGTATAACTGAATAGTCACAAATGGCATTTAATATAGAAACACAATACACACTAATGATTCTGAACATGGCAAATTTTGAGAACATTTTAAATATCAGGTAATCTAAAATTGAATGAATTTCTTAAAGTAAACCTGTTCTCTAGGAATTATCTAATATATAGGTGCAGGCATGGCTGCAGGGTTAAGAAGTTTGTTTTAACATCATGTGGTTTGAGGTTTGTTCCCTCTGTGTGTCACATTGGGTTACTGTCTTCTACTATAATTTAGAGCTGACCAATGCCTTGGAAGTGAAATTTGGTTGAAGAAAACTGTGGGAAAGTCTGTTGTGTGTATGATAAAAAACATTCAGTCCACACTGTAATGTGGTTTGCATTAGGAAGAGCATTTAGCTGTAGAAACCATGTTAAAATACAAATCCTTATGAGCATGATGTTGTCTCCGGTCCTGACTTGTCTCTTAATGTGATAGTTTATCTGACACATGCAAACACGGAAAATGGAAATTAAATGATGATAAATATAAATATATATAAAATGCGTGTGTGGAATCCTCCCTGTGTGTGCAGTTGTATGTCCCTGATGCCAGGACTGAAATTTGTATGTGTTGGGGGCAGTAATATGACTGGTAGTTTATCTTATATATATATATATAAAAATATATGAGAGAGTGAAAGTGTGGTGAGAAGAGGAAATATGTGATGTCTAAATGAGTATCCTCCACCTCAAACTAACTTACCCGCCGCCCCTTGGTCCCAGCTGATAGGATGGAGAATACAATGCTGGAGGATAGCGAGGGAGATGTGCTGGAACTGCCACTCCACCTTGCAAGGAGTCTGGAAGAATGGAAGGCAAAGTTGGCCTCAGTGGAATTCGAAATTCGAATGTTATTGGTTAGAAGTGAATACAACAGAGTGTTTTGTTTGTCACTCATCACTCAACAGTTTCTTGATATTAACGAAATCCCACCACCATCACAACCACCACTACAAGCAATAAGAACCATCATCACCACCACCACCAGCAACAACCACCACCACTATCAACGATCAGCACCACCAGAAGGAATATCACCACCAGCACCAACCACCACCCTCACTGTTACCATCGACTATCACCACCACCATCGCCAGTAACAACTACAACCTTCACTAGCAACAAGCACCTCCCTTACTGGCAATCACCACCACGACCAGAAGAAATATCACCACCAGTGACAACCACCACCACCAAACCCACCATCACCAACCATACCCCCACAACCAACAACCAAACAAACACCTCCACCAATAATCACACTAGCAACCATCATCACCACCACCACCAGCAACAATTACAGCTCTATCAACATGAATAACAATAATAACATCCACAACATCTGCAATGCTCAATAAAGTTAGTGAACAACTTTTAATAGTTTTGTCATTTGAATATTATGGATATCACATAGAAGAATCCATACAGAGTATGATCTCATAATTTAGAATTAAGCCCTGTTGAATATAGAGAGATATCACACATGACAAATAACAGAGGAATACAAGATAAGGAGAATAATTTTGATTGTAAACACACACTCACACATATGTTCGAGTACGTATGTGTGTGTGTAGATGTGTGTGAGTGTGTTTGTGCACATGTGTGTGTATGTGTGTATCAGTTTGTGTTCATGTGTATGTGTTTGTGTGTATGTATGAGTGTGTTTGTGTCCATGTCTATATATGTGTGTGCATATGTATATATAATACTTGAGTATATGAGGTTATACATAATAGGAATATATATCATCATTATCATCATCACTGTTTTACATCCATTCTTCCATGCTAGCATGGGTTAGACGGGTTGTCCTATTGTGGGCAATGCCAAGTCAAGTGACCATGTCTTGCTCATACAGGACTGATTTTGGCTTGGTTTCTACAGCTGGATGCCCTTCCTAACACCAACCTCATTTACAGTGAAAGACCTGAAAATCCGCCTCTTCATTGTTGTAGTGGATTCTGTGCTGCTGTACGGGTCTGAGACTTGGACACTGACCAAGAAACTCACTCAGATGGTGGATGGGTGCTACACGAGAATGCTGAGGATGGCTCTGAACATTAATCAGTATACACTGAGGATGAAAAACTCAGAGCTGTATGGGAGCCTCCCAAAAGTCAGCTCAAAAGTGACACAGAGGAGACTGAGGTTAGCTGGACATGCTCACCGACAACCAGAGTTGACATTGCACTCAGTGCTCTTGTGGGAGCCCCTACATGGACACACTGGAAGAGGAAGACCAAGGTTAACGTATGTTGATGCCCTAAGGACAGAGACTGGTCTGTTGGAGACGCAGGACATGGCAACGATAATGAGGGACAGGGACCGCTGGAGAGAACTCGTCCATGGATCTCGGGAATTTTACCCGCCCTAGATATATTATTGATATATTAGTTTAACAATTATAATAATAACTGTTTCTACTTTTGGCACAAGGCCAGCAATTACCCAGTGCATTACTGGTACTTTATTTCATCGACCCCGTGAGGATGAAAGGCAAAGTTAAGCTCGGCGGGATTTGAACTCAGAATGACAAGGACCGTATATAATAATAACAAAGGCAAGTTATTTTACATATTCCTTTCATTGTCTTATGATTGTTTCGGAGGGTTGATCATATTGATATATTGATTGATCTACAGCAGTTAGAGAACTATATTCTATCAGACATAATATATGGGTTCGATCATACCACCGTCTTCTATATTGATATAGATATTTTCACTTTCCTCTCTATATGCAATAATGATCATTATTTAACGGCCATTCTCCATGCTTGCATGGGTTAGACCGGATGTCATGTTAAGAGGGAAGCTGTGATATGTCACCATGTCTTGCTCATATAGAAGTGTCTTTAGCCTGGATTTCTATGGTGCTGGAGAAGGAAGGGTGTCTGTTAACATAATCTTTAGATACCTAATTCACCCGATGGCCGACTGGGTCAGATTGGCTATCATGCTTTGAGAGTAGGCAGGACAGAGGTCACACATAATTCATACATTCTGTTCTTGTGGTGGACCTGCGTAGTTGCCCCTCCAGACATTTTGTTGTGGTACAAGGTGAAGTGTGTCCAGTCTTAAATGTTGGTATAGGATAGGTGGTAGGACATCTGTCTTTCTATATTGGTATGTCTTTAGGGGCAGGGGCTGCCTTTTCATATACATACTATCATATATGTGTATATATATATATATATATATATGCACATTCACAGACACACGCACATATCTCTATATGTGTGTGTATATATACACACACATATATATTACATAATTAGCCTCACAATTGTTCGTCAGTGGTGGTAGCCTTCTACGAATGGAAAGGCTTGTTTAACCAACTAGTACACATCATGGTATTGTCATCACAAATGTAATAGTAGTCCTAGGCTTGTAATGAGAGAGAGATAAACCAGGATTAAATAACATTAAATTATTTAATTGATTGACAAATATTTCGATCAATTCAATACAACAGAAATATTCATTTTTGCTGCATTGCTCTGGACTGCTTTTACCTATGTTGCTATGGACTATAAAATCACATTTGAGCTTTGAATTATTCTTTGCCTTTATATGGCTGTGTTACTATCGCATCTATTTTATACATGTGTATATATATATGTAAAGTTATGGTGGTACCACAACATCCAGTCCAAAATAAATGAGGTTGTGTAGGTGTCATGACAAAAAAAAACACACAGTCTACGCTGTAATGTGGCCATGTAGGTAACACGGTAAAACCTCCCAGTCCACAATGTAAATGTGGTTGGTGTTAGGAAAGGCATCCAGCCGGAAAGGCATCCAGACAGTCCTATACGAGTGAGACATGGTCACCCGACCAATCTTGCCTCAAGTAGGACAAACAATTCCCATCTAAACCCATGCTGGCGTGGAAGATAGACGTTAAACAATGATGATGATGATATGTATGTATGTGTATATATATATATATATATATATATATACATATATATGTGCACTGCCTTTCTAACTATAAAAGCTTCAGGGCACAGGCATTGCTTTATATCTGGAGATCTCTCTGCACTTGTTGTCACATGGTACCATGGGCCCAGTACTATGTGTCAATAATTTTCACAAGTGTAGTGTTTGTACCAGACTTTTCAAGTCGCTGGCTGGACTAAAAATTCACACTCATTCAGTGCATCGGTAGGGG
>OZ024741.1:293544087-293569087 GCA_964016885.1 Eledone cirrhosa
ATCCGGGGAGATGGTCATAATTTGATCCTGAAACCTTAGGTAGCGCTTTTGTTCTGTATATGAATATAAATAAATAATTGTTTCTACTTTTGGCATAAGGCCAGCAATTACCCAGTGCATTACTAGTACTTTATTTTATCGACCCCGTAAGGATGAAAGGCTAAATTAACCTCAGCGGGATTTGAACTCAGAATGGCAAGGGTCGTAACTCTATACATCAAAGCATGGCGTCCGAATGTATCGGGTCTCTTCCCTGATTGAACACTGTTTTCCTTTTTCACATCAACTGAATTTTTACCACACACACACATGCACACACACACGTATGTGTGTGTGTGTGCAGGTATGAGTGTATCCACCTAAAGTCATCTTTACATTTAAACTCACAGAACTTGACTTTAGTGGGACATATATATATATAGTAATAATAATAATAAATGTGAAGACTAAAATCCAAAGAGGGCTCAAATATAGATGTGTGTATGTATATATTTAATAACCTTAGTCAATTTATTTACCTTATTCTTAACTCCGAAGCCGAAAAACATTCGGTTTCCTAAATAGAATATTAGTCTACGACTCCATTTATAGCATAAACGTGTTTTTGTCTTTGCGCGTAATTGTTCTCATCACTCCATATAGTGACGTTTTATTTTCACTTTTTTCCATTCATTGCGAGAGAATGTTTTCATGAACCAAAGTATTGTCTCCCTGTTTTCCTCCGGCTGCAACGTTTTTCGAAATATTTACTTCTGCGTTCACAGATTGATTATTTTAGTTTCAGAAGATACCGATAAGGGTAAAAGCAGCGATTCTTTGCTTAAACTTTAATCTGTTATTTCAATATATATATATATATATAAATATATATATATATATATATTGTATATATAAATATATATATATTATATATATAAATGTGGTTGGTGTTAGGAAGGGCATCCAACTGTAGAAAACCTGCCAGACAGTCCTATGCGAGCAAGAAAATCACTCTTGCCTCAAGTGGGACTACCCCCGTCCAAACCCATGCAAGCGTGGAACACGGACGTTAAACGTTGATGATGATGATGATGATGATATATATAATATATATTATAAATATATATATATATATATTATAAATATATATATATATTATATATATAAATATATATATATTATATATATAAATATATATATATATATTATAAATATAAATATATATATTATATATATAAATATATATATATATTATATATAAATATATATACATTATATAAATTATATATATATATATATATATATATTTATATATATATATATATATATTTATATATATATATATATATCATCATCATCAGCATCATCGTTTAACGTCCATGTTCCACGCTTGCATGGGTTTGGACGGGAGTTTTCCCACTTGAGGCAAGAGTGGTTGTCTTGCTCACATAGGACTGTCTATATATATATAATATAGATATAGATATATATATATTTATATATATATATAATATATATATATTTATATTTATATATATATATATTTATATATATAATATATATATATATATTTATATATATAATATATATATATATTTATATATATAATATATATATATATTTATATATATAATATATATATATATATTTATATATATAATATATATTTATATATATAATATATATATATATTTATATATATAATATATATATTTATATATATAATATATATATATATTTATATATATATAATATATATATATTTATATATATAATATATATATATATTTATATATATAATATATATATATTTATATATATAATATATATATATATTTATATATGTAATATATATATATTTATATATATAATATATATATATATATATATACATAATATATATATATTTATATATATAATATATATAAATGAAATAATTCCATCGGAAAAGTCCAGGAAAAAAGAGTAGGTAACAGAGCTTAATAGTTATATAATAAACAATATAAGGCAATTATTCGATTTACCAGTGGTTTCTTAAAAGCAATAAATGTTGCTTTCAATCATCAGAATGAAAAAATCCTGGTCTGTTTATTGAATTTGGATTTTATAGATATAGATATATAGTGCGTTATCAATAATACATTGAAAAAACCACCAGTGTATGGAATCTATAACCTATGAAAAGCAGACTATAGACACGATAATTAAACATATAAATTAAAGCGTAAATAAATACCTCTATAACTATATAACACACGTACAAATCCAAAGATCTTTGGATTTGTACGTGTGTTATATAGTTATAGAGTATTTATTCACGCTTTAATTTATATGTTTAATTATCGTGTCTATAGTCTGCTTTTCATAGGTTATAGATTTCATACACTGGTGGGTTTTTTTCCCTGTATTATTGATAACACACTATATATCTCTCTCTGGTGTGTTACCTTCTCAACATATTATATTTTAAAGGGCTCAGGATCTCTTCTCCTTTGAGCACACTATTTACAGGGAATAGCGAGGGCCTATGCCTCCGTTAATTTATCGTGATATAATATATATATATATATATTTATATATATATATATATATATATATATATATATATATATATATATATATATATATATATATATATATATATATAGAATATATATAGAATAAGAAAAAGCGAAGTTGTTTCAGATGTTAAAGTCCTTTAATGATAATGCTGTGATACATATTTCAATGACGACAGTGGACACACACTTCGGTGTACCCAGTGCCGTGACATCATCAGACAGCTTCTTACATAATAAGGTTATGTTTCAGAGGCAATCCAAATTGAACCGACAGGGGAACAGACAAAGCGTGTGCTCTTGAATCCTTCGTGAGTCCCAATTCACCCCAACCGGTCTGCGCAGACGCAAGTCCAAAGGAAGTTGACCATCAACTACCCGAAAACTCTACGAAACTCGCCTAGGCAGGTCCCCCTCTCAACCAAACAATCATCCTATCCAGGTCTGTAATATGACCCGGTTATAGTTTACTGCTAGTCGTCCTGCCAGTGGCAGTTGGCCGAATCCTAGTGGGGTGGGAGAGTATAAATTTCAATAGGTCTCAATACTACACCTAAATTAAGCATGAACAATATAATTGACCATCACCCGCTGAGAGAATATATACTTATTTCTAGGTATTATGGTTTCACAGTAGAAATTATGATTGAAAATTAGAAATTAAAAAAATTACAAGTTAAAATGTTGATTGAAGTAAGTAAAAAAATATGTACATATAATTGTTTCTACTTTTTTGGCACAAGGCCAGCAATTACCCAGAACATTACTGGTACTTTATTTTATCGACCTCGTAAGGATGAAAGGCAAAGTAACCTCGGCGCGATTTGAACTCAGACCGTAAAGGGATGTAACTATGCTGGAAAGCATGGTGTCCAACTCTCTACCGATACTGCCAATCTACTGCACTTGTACATATAATAACTAATAAAGAGGGAGATGTTTAAATTATAGTAAGAAGTTTTGAAAGGAGGATCAATATTACAGATATAATATCCATATATTGAACGATAGTACTGTACAGTAGAACGGGGGGTAAATTACAGTATGAATGGTAGTAGTTAGGCGGGTACATGGTTAGAATTTCCATCACATGCAACAAAACAAAAAATACAAAATATAAAATACAAAAAATGATTTGTAAGACTTTGCCAGGTGGTGCTATTAAGTTAGACATGGCCTGGGCCAATACTCGCCAAAACCTATCAAAGTTATCAAAGTTATATTATATATATATATATATTATATATATATATATATATATATTATATATATATATATATATAATATATATATGTGTATTATATATATATATATAATATGTCCCAGCCTTGCAAGTAGGGAGAAGTGGGTGTAAAATGATGATGAAGATGATGATATATATATATTATATATATTATACATATATATATATTATATATATAATAATGAAATAATAATAATGAAATTATTTTGTAAAGTGCTCAGGTGCACTACACTTCATCAAAGGTGCATGTATAGTACATAGAATAATATACAAATGTCAGGGAAGTGAATAGTGTATGAGTCGTGATATACATGTGTGTATGTGTATGTAGGGGGAATATTAGGTGTAGTGTTGGCGAATCTCAGGAAGCATGGAGGTTTTAAAGGATGCAGTGTTTCAACAACTAACAACTGATGCAGATAGTTTGTTCCATGCTTCAGCAACTCTGAGCGTGAGAAAATGTTTCCGAAAGTCATGGGAACTGTGCTGTTTTCTGATTTTATGGGCATCGCCTTTGACAGAAATTGTCCTTTCCTCATCTTGTATGAAACGTAGCGATTGTCTTCATGTACCACCAGCCTAATGAACTTTTCATCCACGCCTTTCTCCCTTGCAATGGCACGCATCGACTTGCTAGGTTCATTGTTGATGATATCCTGAACTTCAGCGACGAACTCGGGCGTTCTGAAGGTGTCAGATCGTCGATCATGTGTTTTCCTCTCTGATGTTGCTTCGTAGTCAAATCTTGAATCTTCCAATTCCTTTCTCACCTTTTCCACCATTCCCATTCTGACGCTGAGCAAGTCTGAAATTTCCTTATTTGTCCTCCCAGCACGGATTCCAACAAGAACTCTGTGTCTCTTTCACAAATTTGGAGGTTCAAAATTATTCATAATCAATTATTCTGAAAATATATAATGGAAATATAGTCACTGTTTTTATGAAGACAAGAGTGACAACGGAAGTAAAAAAAAATTATTTGCATAAAACTAGCAGTTGTAAATTGCGAACAAATATCGTCCACACCCTGTATATATATCTATATCTATATCTATATCTATATCTATATATATATATATATGTGTGTGTGTGTGCGTGTGTGTGTGAATAGAGTCAGTACCCCAACGCCTGAGCTCCAGCTGTTTTGACAGCTAGATCGGAAAGGCTTCGGAACTAGCTGTTGAAACGGCCGGAGCACAACCGTCGGGGTCGTGACTCTTTTCATATTACCCACTCTACTACCCTAAGTATTGAGTACTCTGGTGCGTTATGGTGCACCTGGTATTTCACCACACCCTCTTTGTTATGTATATATATACATATACAAATAAAATACAGAGTTATTTACTCATATTGATACCCTGTAATTAACAAGCTCAAAGTATAAATACTGAGCATTAATGGATTGGCAGTATCGGTAGAGGGTCGGACGCCATGCTTTGACGCATAGAGTTGCGGCCCTTGCCATTCTGAGTTCAAATCCCGCTGAGGTTAACTTTGCCTTTCATCCTTACGGGATCGATAAAATAAAGTACCAGTAATACATTGGGTAATTGCTGTCCTTGTGCCAAAAGTAGAAACAATTATATAATAATAATATATGTAGAAATAAACACAGAGAATTCTGTGTCTAAAATTACGAGGGTAAATATACCACAAATGTTTTATATATTTAACCTGAATTATACAGTAAAATATAGAATTTATACAGACCGTATCAATTACCATTTCATCTCTCGGACAGATTAGAGATTTAATCTGTTTCGCCCTGAAAATTTTCGCTGAGGAAAGCCTACGGATTATCTGTTACAAACACAATTTTCAGGGCGAAACAGATTAAATCTCTAATCTGTCCTAGATATGAAATGGTTATTGATACGGTCTGTATAAATTCTATATCTTACTGTATGATTCAGATGAAATATATAAAACATTTGTGGCATATTTAGTCTCGTAATTTTAGACACATAATTCTCTGTTTATTTCTACATATTATTATTATTTTTATATAAGGGCGGTGGATTGGCAGTATCAGTAGAGGGTCGGACGCCATGCTTTCCATCATAATTACGTCCCTTTACGATCTGAGTTCAAATCCTGCCGAGGTTGACTTTGCCTTTCATCCTTACGGGGTCGATAAAATAAAGTACCAGTAATGCACTGGGTAATTGCTGGCCTTGTGCCTAAAGTAGAAACAATTATTATTTCTACATATATTATTATTATTATTATTATGTGTATATATATATATATATATATATATATAATGTAGGAGGTGAGTTTTATTGTAGCACAATAACGCTTTTATATCTTTTACAAATATACCCATCTTTCTACTTTATTTCAGTATATTATATTATACTATTTCAGTATATTATATTATACAATTTACTCATTATATGTCGTTAGCGTTCCCCTAATTTTCTTCTTTTTTATCCCTTTTTCCTTTTTTCCTATTTTCTTTTTTAATTTCTAATCTTTAATCTGTAGCTTTTACTTCTTATTTACTTCTTAATTCATATTATTACTCACTATAGCATTTTCCTTATATTCTTGGCCATACAAACTATATTTTTAATATATACTAATATTACCATTAGTAAATTTTGTAAACATATTTTTTAACGTTATATTTATTCTCCCTTAAAGTTTCTCCTTTCTTCTCTCCTTCCGTGCTCGTATTAAACCTATTATTTACTTTTTCATATTACAATACATAGAAACAAACTTAGACCCTAACTAATTCCTCTAAGTTCATAATTCCTTTAATCTTCATTCACCTATCTCCTTAATATTTTTATTTTAATAATTGTTTCTACTTTAGGCACAAGGCCAGCAATTACCCAGTACATTACTGGTACTTTATTTTATCGACCCCGTAAGGATGAATACATATTAATAAATTCCTTTTCACACATATTATTAAACCCTTCAATATATAAACCTTAAATAAATTCTATTCTTAATTCCTTTTTCTTTAATCATAAACATCACCATTCATAAACCTCTTAACTTTTAATTTCAAAATTCTTTTGGATTACAACGGTTTTTTAAATTTCTCTCTGTGAGACAGTGTTTCTCAGTAAGAAAGGCTATCTCTCTCTCTCTCTCACTTATTTCTCCTTCTCTCTCATCCTTCCTTCTTATACTCCTCTCCCATCATCCTTTATTTTCTTTCTTCCTCTTCCTTACCTCTCCTTCCTTCTTTTTTTCCCAATCTCATATATCCATCTTATTTTATTTTTCATATGTAGATTTAACACTTCACTGCTCGCAAGTGTTTTTTTAAACTTCATATCATGTCTCCCTATTTTATCTGATGAGAACGCAAGTATCATCCCATGATGATATTTTTTTTTGAAATGCGCATAATAAAATACATGGAACTCTTTTAACCATCTTTTGATCTTATATATATATATATATATATATATATATATATATATATATATATATATCATAATTATCATTGTTTTTACATGTTTTCCATACTAGTATGGCTTGGATGAACTGTTATAAGTCAGTATTCTAAGGCTCCATAGCTCTCTAATGCTATCCCTCGCAGTCACAAATGATGTGTCTATCAGACTCTCTGTCTATCTCTCTATCTGTATTTCTCTCTATTATTTTTTTGTTTGTTTATCTCTCTATATCTTTCTCTGTCTATTTGTCTGTCTATTTCTCTGTCTGTCTCTCTCTCTATATATATATCTATCTATTTGTCTGTCTATCTATCTATCTATCCAATGTGGTCCAATCAAATCTGATTCTCCAGAAGGATAAATGCTCATTTGATTGAACCCTCTACCAATTCTTCTGAAATAACTGGAATTGTTAGTACTATTACTTTCTAGCATAGTGACAAAGCCAAACATTTGAGCAGGTGTGGACCAGTCAATTATCTTGATCCTACTACTAGACTGTTATTTTATATCGATCACAGAAGGATGATGAAAAGTAAAGTTGATCCACTGTATTTTGTTCTAAACCACCACTATAATATGAATAAACAACACATTCTCACAATTACTAATTAATTATTTTTTAACTATCCCTTCAACTTTGTTTGTAATATTATGAGGTATTTATTTGTTTATCCATTTGTTAAAATATATTTTGGTCTTTTTTCTACGATATCAGTTACTAAAAATGGGATATTAATTGGAATAGCAATTTATTGCATTCCATTAACCAAAACTACTTCTCCATTCTTCATAACAAGCTCTGTTAGTTGAATTACTAAGTAACAGAGCATAAAATAGCAGTACCATTAAGCAGTGTCAACATAGATATTGACACACATATACATATAATACATAAATATAAGTATATAATGGGCTTCTGTGCAATTCCAGTCAACCAAATTTCACTTACAGGGCGTTGTTCAAGCTAAGCTTTTAGTAGAATACACATGGTTTGAAAAGTCAAAAACCTCATGGTGCACAGAAAAGCTATGTCATCTCTACAATCTCTCCTGTTCTTCCTCTCATTGTGCTCTCATTGATGGTGCCAATTTGGAAGTTTGGTCCTTTGTCATCAATGGTTGTTTAGGAAGATAAGGGTGGATATTTGTGAGTGTTGGTGTGGATGTATGCTTTCTGTGTCTGAAATAAGGAAGGTTCACATTGTCACTTGAAAAAGTGTGTGGGGGTGGGTGGGTGAATGGTGGCATATGTAAGTGAATCATGCAAGATGAATACATGAAATAAAGGAGATGAATACATGTAATGGAAAAAAGTCATTGATTTGAGGAGGGAAAGAAGATTTGGAGGTTGTTAATTTGAACAGGCATCAACAGAAATTTAAAGGTGATTTTTAATATACATTTTCATGGTTAAGCTGATGTAGTGTGAAATCTAGTGGTTTTTAAAGCTGGAAGTTAATAGAGGAACTAGGAGAGAATATATGTGTATATATGTGTGGGTATATATATATATATATATATATATATATATATACCCACACATATATACACATAGCTTTTTTCTCGTATCACCTACACGATCTCGATCTCGATCTCATTTATCTCATTTATTTGGACTGGATCTATTTATGAAATATAATTCCATTGGATGCTTGAGCACAAATAATGAGTTCACTTTAATTGTGAAGTTCAAACTTTGACATGATCACATTTGATCTTGTTAACCCTACTTCTATATGAATGAGTGAATGAAAGAGTTACAAGCCGTTAAAACATATCTTTATATGCTCTTACACGTGTCTCACCCAGAGGGGCTCATCGGAGGCAGATGTTCCGATGGCTAGGTCCTTAATTACAAATCCCTGAGAGGGTATTATAACATCACATCACTACTTCTATATTCTGTCAGTCTTTTACAATTGCTGGTGCCATCTACAGCCAACACACATCAACGTTATCACCCAGTTTCTGTTATCTGTTCACCTTAAATGTGAGTAGTGCCAAATCTCCTAACTACTGTCATAGATATCTGTTATATTTCTCTTGCAAACCACCCAATAATAATAATTGTTTCTACTTTAGGCACAAGGCCAGCAATTACCCAGTGCATTACTGGTACTTTATTTTATTGACCCCGTAAGGATGAAAGGCAAAGTCAACCTCGGCGGGATTTGAACTCAGATCATAAAGGGACGTAACTATGCTGGAAAGCATGGCGTCCGACCCTCTACTGATACTGCCAATCCACCCAATAATAATAATACTTTTAATACTATAACAGATTTTTCAACCCACTTGAACTCAATCTTGCATGCCATGTTTAACTAACACCAGATATCCTACAAACCATAATTCAACTCAATCCACTTCATTTGCTGCACCGATACTGATATGGAGAACAGACAACATGGTCTTTTCCATTCAACTCCCATGTTGTTGTCGTCAGCACTACCACACAGCTGATGCTAAAACTCTCCTGAAAATGTTCCATTCAATTGATAGGAAGCACATTCAATGAACACGATTAAGTGAATGCAATAAAATGAAAATAAATACAAATAAAAAAATAAAATAGAAAAGGGAAAAAAATACCTGTTCAAAATAGCTGTTTAGTAATGTCAATCGGTTGTCACAGAATCAAAGTATATAATAAAACTTATTAGTATAGACAAATTCATAAGATTATTTCAATGGTGTGTAGTAATTGTTTAATGGCAGATTTGGAAAAAACTTTTTTTCAACGTGTCCTAAACTTCCCATTAGAAATTGCATGAGATTCTGTGAATGTGTGTCTCTGATTCTCATGCTTTGTCAGTTGTCACTGTATATTGATGTTTTCTAGCAGTTCCATTCTGCAGACTATTATTTAGAATCCGGCTTACACAATTCAATTTAATCCATGAGATGGTAGAGTTCTAGTGTAAAAGGGAATGGTGTGGAAAAAAGGATAGAGCAGTGGTGATGTTAAGAAAATGGTTTCGATTATAGGAGTGAATAGAATGGCATTTAGCTGTGCTTCAGGAATTGAGACTGTAAAATTGAGCAGGAGAAATGAAGTTGGTAACTAAAGGAAAGAGGTGGGTAATAAAAAGCAGCAGTAACAAAAGAATAAATAATATAATAAAATAGAGTTATCCTCAAAATAATGGCTACAACACAAAAGAAGAACTGTCAATATCATTCTCTTTGCTATTCACACTCAGGCTATTTCCATATATCATGATCATCATCACCATTTTATGTCTGCTTGTTCATGCTTACATGGGTCTTTTTTAACACAGCATCCTTCCACTCATTGCATTCCTTTGTGATCTCCTTTTTTGAGCTTCAACGAATTGAGATCAGCTCTCACTACCTCCGCCCAGGTCTTCTTTGGTTTTCCTCTACTGTGGCTTCCTTCAACTGGGATTTCTTTATACTTCACTAAGCTATCATCATCCATATGCAGCACATGTCCATACCAGCGCATTCTTTTCTCTTGAAAACTACATTAACATCATTCACAACCATTAATGTTGCACACCCATTGAAGCATGCTGACTTCATTTCTCTCCAGCTTTCGTATATCTTCTGAATTCACTACAATTCAGCATCACACATCAACCCCATACTACTGGCCTCTCATTCATAGAGAAGTTTCCCATCCTGTTCTTCATCTAGCTACTATCCTTAGTGCATATCCACAATCTAGATCCAATTTCAAATGAGCTGTTTAATTGGAAGTTTACTTTTGAAGTCGTGTCTGTGATCTTTAATGGTGATGTGGGGTGTCGTTGGTATATATGGTTCTGTTCTGTCATCTATGCATTACAAGCATACACATATGTATTCATACATAGATTCATACATATATAGATACATTCATACAAACACACACATGCACGTACATACATTCGTACATACATTCATGTATGCATTCATTCATGCACACACACACACACACACACACACACACACACACACACCACACACATATATACACACACATGCATACATGTATACATATTGACATATAAACTTTTATTTTATGCTTACATGCTGAAATCAGCTCTGACTTTTTGTTCATACTTATATAAAAAAAAGAATCACCATTTTAGTTTTAAAATGTGAATGAAATCAGTGAGCCAATAATTCTATAAATGTTTCATAAACTATGTACCTGATATGTTTTTTTAAAGCCATCTTATATTTGTATCTTGATTACAAAAAAACAACGCAGAGGAATGTTTCAGATATTTTATTCAATTTTCTGAAAAAAAACCACAAAAACAAACAATACAAATAAATAAATATAATAAAAGGAATAAAATTTAAATTTCAAAAAACAACTGAAATGTCTATTAATTTAACTAGAGATAATAATTAAGTTAGAGGTGGAGTGTAGAAGCTAGTGACATGTGTATTTGTATGTGTTCATGTGCATATATCTATATGTGTATATATCTATATGTGTGTGTGTGTTTCTGTGTATAAATGTGTGTGTATCTGTATGTATATCTAAGTTGTGTGTGTGTGTGTGTGTGCATGAATGTGCATATATGTATATAAAAGGATAATATTTGTGTATATGCATGTACCTGTTCATGCGTATGTTGGAAGAGAAAATATGTGTATGTCAATAGATAAAGTGTATCTATCTGTGTGTATGTGTGTGTCTATGTATAACCATGAGTCTGGGTATGTCAAAAGAGTAAGTCTATATGAGTGTTAATGTATGTCTTCATGTGACTCTGTCTATTATTGTTGGTATGCAATAAATAAACCTCAAATTGTTGGTCCTGTTGGGGAAAAGTCCATCAAAAGCACTTGAAATACTTGAGTAAGTGTAAGGAGATAACACCTTGTGGCACACATGTTTTTGAGTGGCACAAGAGATTCAGAAAGCAGTGCAAAGAGGTGGAAGATGACTCCAGGAGTGGGAGTGCTTCAACAAGCTGGACTAAGGTCAACCTTGAGTCAGGTGGTGTATGGCAATTGTCAGTTGATTGTTTGAATGATCAGCAGGACATGAAAAAAGATAGTATTTGGAAGATTATCACCGAAGTGTTTTCAACTGAACTAGCTTGGCTTAGTAGATTCATCACTGGTGATGTGACATGGATTTTTAAGTTCAACCCAGAAACAAAGCACCAGAGCTGTCAATGAAAGTCTTCGATATTGCCAAAGCCAAAAGGACAAGACAGTCAAAGTCAAAAGTCAAAGTCATATTGATCACTTTCTTTGATGTGAGAGAAATCGTTGACTGTGAGTTCTTGCCAGAGGACCAGACAATTAATTGGTAAGTCTTCAAAGAGATCCTGTAGCATTTTATTCCCTCAGTGCATTAGGAGAGATGAGATTTGTGGCAGGACAACTCATGGCTACTTCAATATGAGAATGCACCTGTTAACAACGACCTGAGCAGCTGGCAGTTCCTGGCCAAGCAGAACATTGCCATAATGAAACAACATCTTTGTTCACCTGATCTTGCTTCATGGGGCCTCATTTTAAAGACGTGGAAGCCACATCTTCAAATAAGGAGTTAAGGGGCATCCCAGAAGAATCCTTCCAGCAGTGCTTACAAGCATGGCAGAGAAGGATGGAAAAGTGCATTAGACTTGAAGGAAAAAACCATGTAGTTTGTTGTTTGGAATTGAAATAATTTGTGACACCATTCCCATTACTTTTCATATATATATATATATATATATATATATATATACACACACACACATACACACACACAAGAAATATGTATGTATACCAAAAGAGAAAGTCTGTATGTCTGTTATATATATATATAGTTTTAATATAGAAGAGCTTCTACAGGACTAGAACTGTTTCATTCGTGAGAAATCATCAGGAAGCTGGCTGTCCAAGTAAATGGTAGTATTTATGTCTTTCCTTATCTGGTGGTAGGAAAGGGTGAGGATCGGGATGGGTGTAGGTCATTGGTTGAAGGATTTAAAGAAAGGGGATTCATTAAATGCTAATTCTTTAAAGCTATAATATTAACAAAGGCAGAAAGAATACTGTAAACAAGTTCAAAATTGGAATACAAATCCTTGTTTATCACTTAAAGTAACAATGCCTATAAGACAGGTGTCTACAGGATGGGTGGGGTTTAAAGAAAAGGGAAATTCTTTAGAAGCTAATTCTTTAAGGCTAAAATGAGGGTGACAAAGGCAGAAAAGGTTCCATAGAATTTCTTTTTTCTTTAAACCATTGAACCCCACCCATCCTGTAGACACCTGTCTTATAGGCATTGTTACTTTAAGTGATAAACAAGGATTTGTATTCCAATTTTGAACTTGTTTACAGTATTCTTTCTGCCTTTGTTAATATTATAGCTTTAAAGAATTAGCATTTAATGAATCCCCTTTCTTTAAATCCTTCAACCAATGACCTACACCCATCCCGATCCCCACCCTCTCCTACCACCAGATAAGGAAAGACATAAATACTACCATTTACTTGGACAGCCAGCTTCCTGATGATTTCTCACGAATGAAACAGTTCTAGTCCTGTAGAAGCTCTTCTATATTAAAACTTTTATACTCTGCTATGTATTGAGTACCTTACTTACTGTGATTACCTCCGATTCAACCCGGAATAGCTTATCTTATATATATATATATATATATATATATATATATATATATATATATATATATATATATATATATATATATATATTCGTTATATATATATATACACACAAGAAATATGTACGTATACCAGAGAAAGTGTGTATGTGTTTGTTAATGACTTTAAACAGCTGATGCTGTGGTTTCATCATTAGCCAACCATTCAACTCATCCAATGCGATCTTGCCATTTTTCTTGCTGTCCTTTTTATCTTGTTAACGACTAATTAAATAAATTGGTTCTTCAAAGCAAAGGGGAGGTAATTAGAGAAAATAATGAACAAAATAGGACCCAACATCTCTCCTACATAATGCTAGCTCTTATTGGATGAACATAGCATACAAGCCTCTGTTTCTGCACTTAGGTTTCTATCTATCTATTTGTCTCTCTTCCTTTGTCTATATCTGTCTTTCTTCATATCTGGTCATACCTCTCTCTCATACACTCTTTCTACCCCTCTCTCTGTACTCCACTCTCTCACTGTTTGTACACCACTCTCTATTTCTCTTCCTATGCCTCTCTCTACCTCCTCTTTCTCATACCTTCTTTTTACTTCTCTGTCTCATTCTCTTTCATAATCTCTCTCTCTCTCTCTCTCCTTCTACCTCCCTCATTTTCTCTCCTAGTCTCTTTATATATGTGTATATGGATATTGTTAGTACATTGTTGGTATCATGTATTTGTGTGTGGGAGTTTCTTTGAGAATGCATGTATATGTGAGTATGTATGAGTATGTATCTCTCTCTCTCTGTATATATATATATAGAGAGAGATATACTCATACATACTCACATATATATATATACACATGTATGTCTATATATGTATATATACATATGCATGTGTATGTATGAGTATGTATGTATCTCTATATATATATATGCATGTGTGTAAATATGTGCATCTCATACAAATTTTAGCTCAGAAATTGTTCTATTTCTATCAATCTCTTTACTTAGAATTAATCTGATTAGCACAATTCCTGTGTAGACACAGAATCCAGTTTCTTTGTTGCCATTATATTTAGTAAGATGAGATATCTCACATTGGCTGTCTGGTTAAAAAGTTTACTTAACAACCCTATAGTTCTATGTTAAATCCTTATATTTTGTATCTTAAGCATGTGTCTTCTGCCACAGATACTGATTAAACAATGATTTGGGAGTTGAATATTTTTCCTTAGTTTTGTTCTTTGTGGTTTGGTCTGGTTTGGTGGAAAGCTCTGGAGCTACATGAGGCTCTTTAGTCTTTTATTCTTCTCCCCCCCCCCTCCTCCTGATAGTGTCTATATTCAGTAATTTTAAGTGCTCTGAATTTTTTTTAATCTATTTTATTTTCGAATATATTTACAATTTTGTATTAAAAGCTGTGACTTATGGATATTGAAGCAATTTGTGTTTTTGTGGTATTAACTGAGAGTACAAGACTACCCCCACCTCCGACAGGACACCAGTTCATCACAGGGTTAAACCCCCAGCTGTTGTTAGTACTCATTTTCACCTGAGTATACTGGAGCATGTGAAATGAAGTGTTTTGCACAAGAACACAGCATACAACCCAGTCAACGACATTATGATCATAAGTCCAACACCCTTACCACTAAGCCATGTGCCTCCACACACAAAACAATTGCATTGCATAAGAAAAAAGTTAGCTAAAATTACCTAAAAAAAAAAAGGTTAGCTTTATTTTTAAGGCAAAAGATGACACTTCAGATTAAAAATGTCCTCTGCCCATGCTCTTCTGGAAAAGGACTCTGCCTCATGGCCTTGAAAGGTACAAACCTCAGATGGATAAAATTGATATGATTACTGTTCTGTTTGAACATTTGGTACCATGTAGACTGTGAACAGCTACAAGAATGTCATGTGTAGGTAGGTAGTGAATTCCAGAAGGATTACATTTCTGAGGAAAAAGAACTGGATAGGTGGGTTGGGGGTGTAATGATTAATGTAGGACCTGGGATAGGGGATACAATACAAAGAGAGGAACTGTAGGGAATGAAACTGAAATCTGGCAAACATCTGCTGATAATGTGGAGATAAATAACCCCATCAGTACACATTATGATGGTGTGATCTGACAAGTGACCAACAAACTAAGAGTTGACAGCTACATGGAGACCCCTCTTTTTTTGACAGGAGAGCTACATGCCAGACTTGGTCAAGGCCTTGCTAGTGTTGAGGGTGAAAAACATTATTTTCACCAAATTTATTGAGGGAAAAATTCTAATGGTGACTTTAGAGCATGGGTTTCGAATTAATCTAGTTTTATAAAAGTTATACAGGTCAGTGGTCATTAAGAAGAGAAAGATATTCAAGGTCAGGACCCCATCAATTGTTAATGTTTTGCTGGGAAAGGAAGGCATGGAAGGGGGGAGAATTGTTGCCTTCAGTAAATGTGTTGAATGGTGGGTAAGAGTGGCGAACTCTATGTATATGCATGTAGATTGGGAAACAACAGAAGAGAGACTAAGAATATACATGCTTGTGTGCATGTATATTTATATCCATGTGTATGAGAAAAAGAAAGTAAAGAGCAGCAAAAGAACTGAAAAACTTATTCTCTTTAAACAGTCATTTGGAATATTTGTTCTGCACTGAGTTACAAACACTCCTTTGTTACTTATAGCATTAGAAATACAGTGAACCAGTGATTGGCTCAATAACCAACTTACTTATATTATTATTCTCCCAGCCATCATCAGCCATATGTATCACACAGCTGAAAACTGCATTGATACGGATATATGATGCACATTGTTGAAGATCACTGAGTGAATAAGTGCCAGAAAATCCCAATCATAGGAAGCCACAGTAGAAGTAGACCAAAAAAGACCTGGGGAGAGGTGGTGAGATCTGACCTCAAACGGCTGAGACTCACAAAGGTTATAATGAAGGAATGTGGTGAGTGGAGAGATACTGTGCTGAAAAGGATCCATCCAACTTATGTGAGCATGAAAACCCTGGATGTAAAAACAATGATGATTTGCAATCATCATGATCATTTTCATTTAACACTCTACCCATCTAGTGAAGGTAGGATGGTATAAAATGAAATTAAATACGGTATGACGTAAAAAGAAAACAAAAACTAAGGAAATTATGAAGATTGGAAATCTTTTGTGTATAGGCTTGCTGGATTTGGGATGGCCAGATGGTGACTGGGAAGTGATGGGGTGATTTACAAAAAAAAAATGAATAAATAAAATCAAATCACACCACTCCATTTGTTTTTTATTTTCTATTTCCTTTTTGTAACTGCTCTGATTGATAAGCTTTCTAATGTAAAGGGATCAAATGAGAGAGAGGAAGTGCGAAAGAATAAGTAAATAAGAGAGAGAAAAAGAGAACTATTTCCATCACAGTGGGAGGTTTTGACATCAAAGAAGCAGAGAAGTGTGTGTGTGTGCATGTGTAAGATAGATAGAGAGAGGAGGAGCATGATAGTGAAGTGTGAAACATGATCAGCAAAAATCACAACAACACAAGCAAAAAGTGTCATCCCCCCCAATTGAGATCTTCCATGCATGACATAAAACAAGAGAAAAAGACTGAAGTGGGGAAGGATTGTGACGTGATGTAATTTTCTCTGACTATTTATACATGATGACTGTTTATGGTTGTAGTGTGACTGACAGCTTACAACAACAGCAACATCTACTACTACTACTACTACTACTACTACTGCATATGATCAAACTTTTCTGCAATGTCCTTCCCTTATTGCAAACTGTAGAGGGGTATTTGTGAGAGATTTGACTGTTATTTGTAGCTGATTTAGTGTTGGTAATGGTGGTAGTCAGCTGAAGTAGATATATATTAGGGTGGTAGAGTGAGTGTATCAAGTGTTAGATAGAATGCCTTGCTGCATTTATTGTTTTTTTTTTCTTTTATGATCAGAGTTCAATGCTCCTTAAAGTTACCTTTGTCCTATCATCCTGCTAGGCGTCAATAATAAAGTACCAGTAAAAGTACTATGTTGAATATAACTGGCTGTTCCAACTCTTATCAACTTTCTAGCCATCTACCTATGTTAGTGAAGCTACATGGCTTAGTGGTTAATATAAGGCTTGCAATTATGAGGTTGGATCGGGCAATGTATTGTGTCCTCGAGAAAAGCACTTTATTTCACATTGCTCCAGTTTACTCAGCTGTAGAAATGAGTTGCGACCCCAGTGGTGCCAAGTACTATCAGCCATTGCCTTTCCCTTGGACAACATTGGTGATACAGAGAGAGGAGCCTGGTATGCATGTGCTTTGGAGAAGAACATTCTTGGTGCAAATCACATGGTCTTTTTACCTATGTTATAAATTATTACTAAGGTGATGGGTTGGCAGAATAGTCACAGAATTGGACACAGTTTTTTGTAGCATTTGTTTTGGCTTTATTTTCATCATTCTGGGACCAATAATAAACTACTAGTCAAGTACTGGCGTTAATCATCATCATTTTTATGTTTCATTTTCCATGCTGGCATTCTTTGACTCAGACACAGTAATCTACAGCCAGATGCCCTTCCCAATGCTAACCTTTACTTGCCTTTTAAATGAGGTACAGAGCTTTGCACATCTAACGGCTGAGCAGCAGGATTTCTGTTTATACAGAATGTAAACAAATATTATAGTTAGCAATGTCAAATGTGAAGAGACACACATACACACAATGCATTTTACATCAACCAAATTCACTTTCAAGACATTGATCAACCCAAGGCTTACTAGAAGACCATTGTCCAATGATAGAACCCCTGACTATGTGGTTGGAAAGTGAATTTGTTAACCATACAGCCATGTTAGCTAATACTATATTATTTCTTGATGCCATTCAATGAGAAGTGACCTTTGTATATTTACCAGTTGACAGCCTAAGAGTAAAGGCTTGACATTTGGTAATAAAACCTGTCTTAATCGCAGCATATAATTTTGGTGAACCAACGGTTTGGACCACAAATTATCAGACATTGGTTTAAAAGCAGAGCATTTCTTGGCAGAGACTTTTTCAGCTTTACAATGATATACACAATTTAATGCTTCAATTTCATTACACATTTATTGTTGTCAGCATTATCGTTGTTGTTGTTCTTTCAGCAGTTGTCTACTATTGTTATTTTAGTTGTTGATACTGATTTGGCTGCTGTTATTGTTGCTCTTTGTTATCTTTGCTGGTTTCTGTTGTCGCTGCCCTTCCTTTAAAGTTTTATGTTATCTCTCTTCCTAAGAATATATCTGTTTTTATTTTTATTTCTTGTTCTAGAGTTCAGTGTAAAGGTTAATAGCAACTGTAGTATATATAGGTATATCATTAAAGCTTTTCATTGTTAACACATGGGAGTAAAACCTCTGTTTTCAAGACTGATATTTATTTACTATATTGTTTACCTAAATATATCTTATTCTCAAATACCATCAGAGCAAAATCAGCAATGCTATTGGTGTCATTTATTTAAAGAAGTAAATAGTCCACATCTCATTGAGTAAATAAGAATGGTATCAGCTCAGGGCAGGGTTCAGGAACCTGTGGTTCTGGACTCATTATTATTTCTAATATACTAAATCTACACCCTGTATTAAAATAAAAGCCATGATTTATGGCTTTGACATTGAAGCAATTTCAGAGAAGACTGACAGCCAAAAATTGCATTGAATAAGTAAGTTTACTAAATTCATGTTTTCTTGTATATAGTTTTGTTTATGATAAAAAATTGCTTCTACTTTTGGCACAAAGCCAGCAATTACCCAAGTGCATTACTGGTACTTTATTTTATCGACCACCGCAAGGATGAAAGGCAAAGTTAACCTCGGCGGGGTTTGAACTCAGAACATGAAGGGCCGTAACTCTATGCTGCAAAGCATGGTGTCTGACCCTCCACCGACACTGCCAATCCACTGCCCTTATGATAAATAATTGTTTCTACTTTTGGCACAAAGCCAGGAATTACCCAGTGCATTACTGGTACTTTATTTTATCGACCCCGTTTGGATGAAAGGCAAAGTTAACCTCGGCGGGATTTGAACTCAGAATGGCAAGGGTCTTAACTCTATGTATCAAAGCATGGCGTCCAACCCTCTACCGATACTGCCAATCATGACTCCAATAGTGTCAATTATTTTTTCAAGTTAAAAATGATGCTTCTATTTAAAAAGCTTTCCAACCTCAGCTCAAGAGTGATACAACCCTCTTATTGATGGAACCAAATGTATACTGTTTATACTCTTCTATAAGTTACAGAATTGTGATGAAATAAACTACAATACCTCTGACCTGCCAAATATGATGAACAATATGATTGGATGGCAACAGAAAGTCAAGAGAATTTGTGGAAGCAGTTCTTTTGTGGGAGCCTACACAAGGAAGAACTAACAAAGGACAAGCCAAGTCCTATATCAATCAGATTTGTGACAACATAAACTGCAATCCTTCTGACCTGCTGAATATGATGAATAATACAACTGGGTGACAACAAAGACTCAAACAAATCTGTACAAGCAGTGCGACATATTGGTTTATTAATAAGTTGCACCTTTTTCCAGAAATGAAAAACAATGTAAAAATATGGCATGCAACTCATCAACTGGACCTACAAAACCTTATATGTAAGTCAAGTACTGAACCAGAAGTTTTGTATATAAAATGTATGTGCGACCTATCTACTGGTGCAGCTTATGCATGAATATGTATGGTATGGTCCTGGCAGAGCCCATCTCTCTCCAGGTTTGAACACAGCAGATTTCTTCCAGAGAACGATAGAGAGAAAGAGAGAAAGAGAGAAAGAGAGAAAGAGAGAATGGAAGCAAGAAAGCGACATAAAGGAAGAATCAACCCCAATACTAGACTGGTACTTTTTTATCGACTTCAAAAAATAGAAAGGTAAAGTTGACCTCGATGGAATTTGAATTCAAAGAAAAGAGAGCCGGAAGAAATACAGCAAAGCATTTTATCTGACGTCTGAAAGACTGCTAATCCACCACCTTATATATGTATGTGAGGTATACATGAAGGAAAATGATAAATAAGATTGATGAAATTGATGTTGATCTCAAGAAGATTTGAACTCAGAGCACATAGAGTCAGGATGAATACCCCAAAGCATTCTGTCAGACATTCTAATGATTCTGCCAAATTGTTGTCTTACACTACGCACATATATATATGTATGTGAATGTGTGTGTGTATATATATATATGTGTGTGTGTGTGTGTGTATGTGTTGACCTTATTAGTTATTACACTACAGAGTGCTTGCAAATATTTCCTGGCAAAATACCTACTTCGAACATTTTACCTGCTTAATAGCTTTCACTCCCTTGTTCTCTTTCCTCTTTCCATCTCTTTAAACACACTCATGTGTGCATGTTCTCTGAGTTACAAAATTGGAGTGATGATTTAATTGTAAGGGAAACAAAGGGTATGGTTTTGTTTAAAGAAATACCCTCACAGCCCACCTTCAATTCACTATTGGTGGATTGTTCTCTCATTCAAAATAGTTGAGCTGATTTTGCTATGTTAACTTTTATGGAAGCCCCTTGCATATTTTTTTTTGTGTTTTTATTTAAAGAGCTGCTTATGTGTGTGTGTCTGTGTGAGCAGTATTAATTTTGTCGAGGACCACTGCCATTAAGTTAAATCTTGTTTTCATTGTCGTACTTTTCTATGGCCTTAACAAAAATCAATGCTTTACACATAATGTCACCTATCATAAACGAATAAATGCCCAAACCACATGCACTCCTTACCACCATCTCACTTACACACTCACTTGGCTGTATAATTGCTCCCTGCTAAATTTGGTCATTGTATTCCATATGCTTTGTTTGTATTCATTGGCATTATTATTATTATCATTATTCATGTTGTTGTTATTAGTATTATAGATGTTTTATAACAATTATTATCATTAATAATACTATTATATTTGTTTTATTGTCATTATTATTTCATTAGCATTAGAAATGATTATTCTTATTGCAGTTGTTGTTGTTCTTTGTGGTTGTTATTGTAGATGTTATTATTGTAGTTGCAGTTGTTGTTTGTGGGTTATCTAATTGGTTAAATATTAGAAAATCACTTCCTTTATGATTTCGAGTTCCAGGTTGTTTTCAAAGAATGGATGTTGGTATTTTATATTTTGTTCCATTTTGTTTATTTTCCTTTGTTGTCTTTGTTTGGTTTCTTTTTTAAATCTTATTTTATTACTTTATGTGTTTGAAAGGAAAAGGGAGAGATAAAGAAGATACTGAGAGGGAGAAAGACAAAGGAAGACAGGAAGGAGGTTGAAATAACCTCTCCCCTAAACACTGATTTACCACTACAATTACCTAATTGTTATCAGCATGGAATCATCATAGTCATCAAAAAAAAAAAAAAGGAGAGATACATACTTTAAGAGTGCAGTTTACATGTTACTGTGGTTGTTGTTACAAAAGTGATGGATTGGCAGTATCAGTAGAGTGTTGGACAACATGCTTTCTGGCATTTAGTTATGTCTCTTTAAATTCTAAGTTCAAATACTATTAGGGTTACCTTTGCCTTTCATCCTTATGAGGCTGATAAAATAAAGTACCAGTAATGCACTGGGGTTGATTTAATCGACTTTCCCCTTCCCCAAAATTGTTGGCCTTGTGCCTAAATCAGAATTATTATTATTAGGTTGAAGGCAATAGATTGGCAGTATCAGCAGTACATCAGACAACATGCTTTTAGGCATATAGTTATGTCCCATTATGTTCTGAGTTCAAAATCTGCTGAGGTTAGCTTTGCTTTCCTCCTTATGAGGTCGATAAAATAAAGCACCAGTAATGCACTGGCGTCAACTTTCCCTTCCCCCAAATTTGTTAGCCATGTGCCTAAATCAGAAACGATTATTATGTTTAATATTATTGTTAATATTAAACATAATAATCGTTTATATTCTGTTTAATATTATTGATAGATTCAGAAGAAACTGACACCAACAGTTAGGTTTGCGAAAGAGAGAAGCCATCCACTACAGTTATAATAGCATATGGTTTACTATAATTGGCCGAATCATGGGATATGAGGGTTGATCTGGGAGGTAGGTTGCACTTCTGGGTTATTCAAACATCACTGAGGCCAGATATAGTATTTTGGTCTGAAAGGGTAAAAAAGATAGTCCTGATTGGACTCACAGTCCCATGGGAAGAAAAGTATGGCAAAGCTTTTGAGCAAAAGAATGCCAAGTATCAAGAACTTGTACAAGAGTGCAGGGAGAACGATTGGCAGGCATGGCTATATCCAGTTGAAGTGGGCTACAGGGAATTCCCTTCTTAGACATCATGGAGAATGCTCGCTGCCATTGGAATGACAAGAAAAAAGAAGGCTGCAATTTACAGGATGGGGGAGGGAGCAAAAAAGGCCTACTGTTGGCTTTGGAACAGGAGAGAAGAGATAAGCTGGAAGCACAGAAAGAAAAGATGAACAGTAACATGTCCACCACTGCTGACCCACTAGCAAGAGGTTGTTACAGTTGAGGGTTAAAACACCCAATGAACGTTGGACACTATCTGATGAGTTCAATGTCTCCTGGCTATGTTCACTGAGAGTGAATTAATGTGAGGCATCGCCTTGAAGATGTAATTATGCCAGCAGAATCAGGAGAGCATCAGAAAAAATAATTTGCAACATTCGTTCTAGCTCTTTATATTTGATGTTCAAATTCTACCAAATTCTACCAAATTCTACCAAATTCTACCAAGGCCAACATTACCTTTCATTCGTTCTGGGTGTCGATAAAAAACTAATAGTCATGTACACAGGATTTGAACTCAGAACACAAAACCACAGAACAAATACCACAACAAATTTTATCCAACACTAAATCTCTTCTAATTCATCACCAAATACATGTGTACATTTGAACATGTATGTATATAGGAATAGAGAGATAATGTATATTTTTGGGCATGTGTGTATAAACATACACACATGTGCATATATGTGTGTGTGTATATATATATATATATATACATATGTTTGCATATATGAGTATATATGCATATATATATATATATGCACATGCATATATGTATACATGTATTTGTATATATATATATATGTATACATGTATTTATATATATATATATATATATACATATATGCACATGCATATATGTATACATGTATTTTTATACTTATATATATACTTATGCATATATATATATATGCATGTACATATGTACATTACAACATTGCAATCACTATTTAACAGAATTGCTACTTAAATTGTCACATAAAATTTTATGTAGTTGGCATGAAAGTGATACACTTTGATATACCCTTCTGTCTTGGACTATCGTGCTATGGCTGTGAATACCTGTGTATGTTTGCAGATAGATGCATATCTATGTGGTTGAGTGTGTGTGTGTGTAGTGATGTATAAAGTTATATATACAAACCAGTAAATCTACAGTTTATAGAGTCACACACTGGTACATATGTATGAATGTGTGTGTGTGTGTATATATATATCATCATCATTTCATTATACGTCCGCTATTTCCCTGCTTGCAAGGGTGGGACAGGAACTGAGTCTGGCTTGATTTCTACAGCTGGATGCCCTTCCTAACACCAACCTCATTTACAGTGAGTGGTGGGTGCTTTTTTGGGTCTGGCACCTCCACGACCACTTTGCAGTGGAATGAGAGGGACCCCAGTCCCTATCATCTCATTTCTACAGCTGAGTAAACTGGAGTAATGTGAAATAAAGTGTCTTGCTCAAGGAAACAACACATCACCCGGTCTGAGAATTGAACTCACAACCTTTCGATTGCAAGGCCAATGCTCTAACCACTAAGCCATGTGCCTCCATTATATATAATATATAATATATATATATATACATATATATATATATATATATATATATATATATATATATATATATATATATATATATATATATATATATATATATATATATATATATATATATATATATATATATATATATATATATATATATATATATATATATATATATATATATATATATATATATATATATATATATATATATATATATATATATATATATATATATATATATATATATATATATATATATATATATATATATATATATATATATATATATATATATATATATATATATATATATATATATATATATATATATATATATATATATATAT
>OZ024741.1:293574087-293621587 GCA_964016885.1 Eledone cirrhosa
AAGAGCAAGACAACTTATTTCACATTACTCCAGTCAACTGTGTCCTTGAACAAGACATCTTATTTCACATTGCTCCTCTCTATTCAGCTGGCAAACATGAGTTGTAACTTCAATGAGCTAGCCTTATCTGTGACTGTGTCACACTGAATTTTCCTGATGACTTTAAAGGTACAATTGTTTGTGGAATGCTCAGCCATTACTCTCACTTTATATCAGGAGTTCCCAAACTGGGGTCTGCAGTCACCTGGGGGACCACAAAGCGATTTTGGAGGGACCGTGAAGGCTTAGCCAAATTTTTGTGGTATACTGGGATCGAAGTTTTAAATCTAGGAAGCAATTTTTCTTGAATAAACATTTGATGCTAACATGCAAACCATAGGAGGTTCATTCCCACATTATATGCAGATAGCATGTTACTGATGAGGAATCTATTTGAATCAGTACATATTCAACAGTTGTTTCTATAAAAATGGATATCCAATTAACAACACCTCTTTAGAAAGCATTGAATATGATAACTGTTTTGGGCATTTTGATACTACTTCAATTAAATCCTAGAATTTTCATGCCTTACATAAAAGTTTGTTTTTGAAAATCTTTTGAAATGCTGCCATAATATGATAGGGGGCCGCGAGGCATCCAGAAAATGGTAAGGGGACCGCCAAGAAAAAAATTTGGAAAAGTTTGGGAACCACTGCCTTATATAGAGAGGGGAAGATAGGCACTAGGCATATAGATAGAGAAAAGGGAATGCTGTGTGTTTTCGACATGACAAAGGAGGTAGATAGACAGAAAGTTCACTCTCATCTATATATATAGAGAGGGGCAGCGCCAGTGAAGGAAATGTATGTAGAGAGAGAGAGAGAAAAGGCAACACTGTGTGTTTTCAAGGCGACAGAAAGTTACAATGTCTCCCTCATCTGTATAGAGGGAGGAGGAGTTCCACGTGAAAGAGATGTACATAGAGAGAGAAAAGAAATGCCATTTGTTTAGAGAGAGAGAGTGTTTGTGTGTAACAGAAAGAGGAAGAAGATGACATCACCCTTAACTATATAGAGAGAGGAGGACCAGCAAGGATCCATAGACAGACTCTCATGAAAATTGTTCAGCGAAGGAGACAAATGCTGAATTACATTCATGTTTAATTTAGTTCACTTTATTAAATTTGAAATTTGTATAACTCATTGAACAATAATGATAAATAACAGAATACATGTTTACATAAACTTACATGTAACTCATTAAGAGCACTGTAGCATTTCACATGTTCAGCTTTTTTATAAAATAAAATTGCCTTTTTGCCACTTGCTCATATCTGTATGCTTTGGAAAAGATGGGTTTACACCGATTCTTTGAGCATGAAAATCATTGAGAACTTATTTATGGGCCAACTAGTCATAATAATAATAAGAAGAATATAAGAGCCACTATGGTAAAGTCTGTTTATACCTTCATTGGCTGTTATGTCATAAATGTCAATAGGAAGTAATAGAGAATTAGTATGAGGATAAAGTAAAGAAGGAGAATCAGAAAGCAAGGATATTCTGGGATTAGGATTTTCAGACTGATAGAGTAATCATCAACTGGGCATTGTCATATTGAACAAGAAAGTCAAATCCAGTCAAATGATAGATGTAGCCATACCAAATGACATGAATATTGCGAGTAAAGATAAAAGCATTACCAAGTACTCCAAATTAAAAGTGGAGATAGCATGACTGTTTGGAATGTAAGAGGGTACTGTGAACGTAATGCCAGTTGTGATAGGGGCATTAGAGTCAATCCCATTGAAACTCCAAGACTTTTTGACACTGTGCACATTTTAAGGAAAGTATTATGTGTCTGAGGACCTTGTTGTGACTTGATTAAATATTCCAGTGCATTTTCCATCTACACTGCGTGACAAAAGGAATAATAATAATAATAATAATATTATAATAATTCTTTTATTGAAAAAAATAATAGAAAAGATACTTGAGTCTTGAACATCTTGTAATTTCTCTCTACTCATCTGTGTAATTCCACAAGAATAATAAAAGAAATATTTCTTCTTTCTCAATGGTGGATAAACTCTGTTGACAAGAAGAATCAAAGCCACATTTCATTGTCGAAAACAGCAAAGTGAACCAGTCTTGGAGATTTTTATATTGAGATTGTTTATACCTTCATTAGAACCATTTATACTTTATTAATTGATATGTTTACCATCGTAATAGCAATAACATAATATAGGATATTATTGGTACAATGCAATTTGGTGGTGAGTTCAATAAGTAGCTATTTCTGTTCTGTAATTTGGTACAAAATAACCTACTTCATGACACAGATCATGCTAAATAATACTTTGCTGCTGTACAATTTACCAGTTCTTTTGGTTTGTTTATTCAGCTATCTCTTGTATTGCAGCATTTGCTATCATCTCTACAGGCAATTATATATATATATATTGGTAAACGGAAAAGAAAATGCTGACAAATTGTTCCCAGTGAAAAATAGTTTAATTAGGAATAAGTAAAAATTAGTAATGGTATTGGTTAGTATTCAGTTTTGGTTTTAAGTTTTACCGGTTGCGCATTTCTAATGCTTTTCAAAAATAATTTTGAGATAGAGCGCCCGTGATGTTTGCTCTAATCTGATTAGTTTTGGAAATTCTACCTGTTTTATGTGAAAAAAGTGGCTCCAGATGTATTAAAATAAGTTTCGCGCCAATTCGTGTTTCAAAAATTCTTGTGGTCAAAACAATTTTGATTGGTCGGTAGAGGTCATGTGAATGTTAAAAATTGATTTTGCGCCAAATGTAGGTTTGTCTCGGCTGATTGAGAAGTCACTGAAAAATAAGTCTTTTAAAACAAATATGTGCGTGTGTGAGTGTAGTAGTAGTAAAGAGGTTCGTTGTTGTGATAATGGTCAGCAGGGATGCGTGTGCGAACCGCAGCCTGTTGACAGTTCAAATGCCTATTAAGACAAGTGTGTGTGTGTGTGTGTGTGTGTGTAGCAGAGTAATTCGTGGTAGAGGGATGGTCAGTAGGAATGTGTCTGTACGTGTGTGGGGGATATTTTAACATGTTAAAGCTGAAAAATATTTTAACATGTTAGAGCTGAAAAATATCTTTTAACATGTTAAAATATCCCCCACACACGTACAGACACATTCCTACTGACCATCCATCTACCACGAATTACTCTGCTACACACACACACACACTTGTCTTAATAGGCATTTGAACTGTCAACAGGCTGCGGTTCGCACACACATCCCTGCTGACCATTATCACAACAATGAACCTCTTTACTACTACTACACTCACACACACACACATATTTGTTTTGAAAGACTTATTTTTCAGTGACTTCTCAATCAGCCGACACAAACCTACATTTGGCGCAAAATCAATTTTTAACATTCACATGACCTCTACCGACCAATCAAAATTGTTTTGACCACAAGAATTTTTGCAATACGGATTGGCGCGAAACTTATTTTAATACATCTGGAGCCACTTTTTTCACATAAAACAGGTAGCATTTCAAAAACTAATCAGATTAGAGCAAACATCATGGGCGCTCTATCTCAAAAATATTTTTGAAAAGCATTAGAAATGCGCAACCGGTAAAACTTAAAACCAAAACTGAATACTAACCAATACTATTACTAATTTTTACTTATTCCTAATTAAACTATTTTTCACTGGGAACAATTTGTCAGCATTTTCTTTTCCGTTTACCAATATATCATAACTCGTGTGTTACACCTCTATTCTTTTAAATATATCATCATCATCATTTTACGTCCACTTTTCCCTGCTTGCAAGGGTGAGACGGGAACTGATTCTGGCTTGATTTCTACAGCTGGATGCCCTTCCTAACACCAACCTCATTTACAGTGAGTGCTGGGTGCTTTTTTGCCGTGGCACCTCCACGACCACTTTGCAGTGGAATAATAGGGACTCCAGCCCCTATCATCTCATTTCTACAGCTGAGTAAACTGGAGCAATGTGAAATAAAGTCTCTTGCTCAAGGAAACAACACATCACCCAGTCTGAGAATTGAACTCACAACCTTTCGATTGCAAGGCCAATGCTCTAACCACTAAGCCATGTGCCTTCAATATATATATATATATATATATACACATATATATTTATATATATATATACATACACACACACACATATATATATATACACATATATATTTATATATATATATACATACACACACACATATATATACACATATATATTTATATATACATACACACACACACACATATATATATATATATATATGTACACATATATATATATATATATGTATATATATATATATATATATAGCAATGATGCACATGGAAAAAGAAATGCATGATGGGATGAGTGAAGAAAAGCATCAATCATCCTCATCAGCCACCTTTGGGCAAGCTGCAATTTTATGCATAACTGTGTGTAGGTGTATGTGTGTGTGTATATATATATATATATATATATATATATATATATATAAATAATTACAAGAGTGACATAAACAGGTACTCAAGTTTCATTGGGTTCTGGGCCCCAATTCCTTTCAACCTGTCATGAGAAAAATAAAAAATTATTGGGGCTCAGAACCCAACAAAACTTGAGTACCTGTTTATGTCACTGTTGTAATTATTTATACTAAACTTGTCCTATGGACTGAGTGCTCTTACTCTTGGATATTTCCACTTAACCTTTACTTCAGTATATATATGTATATGTATGCATGGGTGTATGGATAATTAAGCAATTATGCATATGTAAACCAAATTATTTCCTCATACCTTAGAGATTAGATGCAGTTGATGTTAATCAATTGTTCTCCTGCACATATCTCGATATGCATCCAGTACACCTTGCAAGGTGTTTGTCTATAGAAAGAACATCTGCTAAAAAGCATTTAGACAACTTCTTTAGTGTTGGTCATCTACATGATAAATGCAGCCAGTACACACTGTAAAGTAATTGTTATAGGAAGGGTATCAAGTCATAGAAAGCTTGCCAAAGTGTCAGGACTTTTCAGTTGTGTCAAGGACACAGTAACATCCCTAGTGTTGGTAATTAACATGATAAAAACACCCTGTACTCTTTGTAAATTGGTTCAAGATAAGAAGGGCATCCAACCATATAAAACTTGACAGACAAAGGGTTGTGTGAACTCTTCAGCTGTGTCAAATACATGATACCCTCTCTTGTGCTAATGCCACAAAAAATGTACTTGTTAGCGCATGGGATTGTATTATGGGAGATGCAATCCCCTGGCCCTTCTTAGAAATCATTAGCTCTGGTCTGTAAAAGCCTACCCAATTTTTGCTAGCAGGGAAAGCGAATTTTAAATGATGATTGATGATTATATATATATATGTTATCATCAATCACACACACACATATATAGTTAGCAGTTTACAACCATTTCACTCTCTCTCTCTCTATATATATATATATATGTGTGTGTGTGTTTGTGTGTTAGTATACACACACATGTAGTTTCCATGCATGTGAATCAGCTGTTTGCCCACAAAGCTGTAATAAACTCCAGAACAGAAGATATTTTAAAGATAGCAGCTTAAGTGTTGTTGAGAATCTCATATTGTCACAGGTATTAAAGTGAGAGCTTTCTATTAGATAAAAAAGAAATCTAATAATAAAGTTTAAAGGGAAGGTTTCCTCCATCTTCGATATGGGAATATGAATTTTCCACAGAAGTTTTAGAAAAATATTAATGAGATTCTTTACAGATTAAGTTAGAAAAAGTGAAATTTACAGTTCACACCTATTGAGCTGCAGACGGTTTCCTGTGAGATTATATCCCTATGAGTTTTGTTGAGTGTTTTAATGATAGTAGCCCCAGATGTCTCATGAAAAACAATACAACATGCAGTGTCTTGTTCGAAAAGTTATGCCCCTTTGTCCAGCATTTAAACCCACAACCTCATGACTGTGAGTCCAACACCCTAACCCCTAGGTCACTGAATCAACGCTATAAGGAATGTAGTTGTAAAGAGTGTAAGGTTATTGCACTGAAGTTGCTGTGAGTTCATTTAAAGTCATAGTTCATAGATTTACTCATTTTTATTCCAGCTATTATCCTCTCGATTATATTTCCCTTAAAATATCAATTATCAATTATGCTCTCGATTATATTTCCCTTAAAAAAAGAGCTGTGCAAGGCCATATTTTTCATTAGTCAGATAAAGCTAAAAAAGCCTGATGGATCGACATCGTTTTTTTGTTTTTTGCTATAGTGGGATGAAAAACTGAAGTGTCAAGGGAGTCCTAAAATAGCTGAAAGCCTTCAGGCCTGTCCATGGATTAACAGAGCCTCAAACTAGTGTGTAGAACATGTTTCAGGTGGAACAGATTTATAATTCCTCTAAGAGGTAATTCATTCAAGAGCCAAATCAGACAATATATGTAGTAATTTGAATATATTTGGCATGCGACTTCTACTGTCTAATTTCCCTGTACATCTACTGCAACGTATTTCTCCCTACCTGTTAGTTTGCCTGCTATCCCACTACATCTCTTGTGTACCCAGGATCTGCATTGTGTGCATTTTATAGAATTTATGCCAGTTCCTTTTCTGCATATCGAACATGGCCATTTCCCTGATGGAATCAGAGTTTTGTCCTCTTTTCTACTCATCAACACTTTTGTCTTAGCTAGGTTCACTCTCAGTCCTCTTTCTTCCAACTGCTGTTTCCAGAATTTATTCTCTAGCTCCTCTACTGATTCTGCTATAAGGACCAGATCGTCAGCATAGAGAAGTTCCCATGGACAGCCAGACTTAAACTCCTCTGTTATGGCTTGGAGGACTATAATGAACAAGAGCGGGCTGAGGACCGAACCTTGATGAACTCCTACTTATATCTGGAATTCCTCACTTTACTCCATTCCTACTCTCACTTTACTGACAGCACCTCTGTACAAAGTTTGCACTGTCCTCACAAGCCATTCCTCAAAACCTAGTTACCTTAGGGACCACCAGATGAGAGATTGGGGAACCCTATCAAAGCCTTCTCTAGGTCAACAAAGGCTAAGTATAGTGGCTTATTGTTATTTAAGAACCTCTCTTGTAATTTGTCTCACAAAGAAGAGGGCATCTGTTATACTTTTCCCAGGCACAAAACCAAACTGCATCTCATCTAGTTTGACCCTTTCTCTAATTAGTTGTGTTAATATCCTTTCTGCCACTTTCATAACCTGATCCATCAGTTTTATACCCCTATAATTGCTCCTCTTCAGAGCATCGCCTTTACCTTTGTAGAAATTTATGAGAATACTGCTGCACCATATATAGCTTGATTGATGATGCGTGCAACCAGTTTAGTGCCTACGTCCCCTGATGCCTTCAGCATCTCAGCAACTATCCCTGATGGTCCAGCAGCCTAACCATTTTTCATTTCCTTAATCGCCTCTTGGACCCTATATTCGTCAATCTCAATAGCTGGTCCCTCTGTCTGATCTACTGAAGGTAATTTCTCTCTCTCCCATTCGTTCTCCACATTCATCAGTGTCTCATAATGACATTTCCAGGCCTCCTTTTTTTGATCATTCGTGACACTAAGTACACCGGCATCATTCCGGACACATTTATCTCCAACAACATTCTCATTTTCATTGACACACTGCCTTGCAATGTGGAACACCGCACACCTCTGATCTTCCCGTTGCATAACATTGGCAAACCTCCTACTCTCAGCCTCCCTGAGTGCTAAGTACACCTGATGTCTAGCTTCTCTCTTAGCGGCTGTATATTCTTCTTTACTGCCACCATTTTTCCAAGTCTTCCATGCTAGTCTTTTGTCTCTAATGGCCCTATCTACTGTGCTCTTCCACCACCAGGTGTCAGGTTGGAGCTCTGCTCCAGCCACAAGTTTCATCAGTAGTCTGCAGTAAGTTGTCACGTAAGAAATTCCAGTTATTATCTATGTCATACGACTCTAAATCATCTTCTTTTTCGTCATATACATCTTGAAGGGCTTTCCTAAATTTGTATTTCAGTGAAAGGTCTTTTAGCTTCCAGACCTTTCTTCTCCACACCTTGTATGTCTCATTCCATCTCTTGCTTACTGAGATATCACTAACGACTAACCTATGCTGTGGGGTACATTCTTCCACAGGGTATGCCTTGGTATTTGACACCATCTGCCTGTCCCGTGCCTAACTAGTAAGAAGTCAATCTGGATTATGTGCTCGCCTGATATGTAGGTTATTAGGTGGTTGGCAGGTTTCTGGAAGTTAGTGTTGCAAATAGTCAGTGTACTTGCATCACAAAATTCAAGAAGTCTCACTCATTCTTCATTTCTTGAGCCGTAACCATGCCCATCATGTACCCCAGTGTAACCATCCTGGAACTGTCCAACATGACCATTGAAGTCCCCTGCTAGCATAATGATGTCTCCGTCCTTTGTCATAGCGGCTGTTTGTAAAAGTTGCTCGTAAAAGCAGTTTTTCTCTTTTTTGCCTAGGCCTGCTTGGGGAGTATAGGCAGAGATTATTGTCAGTAGTCTCCTGCCTACAACTAATCTAAGCTTAATTATTCGATTATTAACTCAAACTACCTCTATTGTCTTATTGATCCATCTCTCAGCCAGGAAAATGCCTACTCCCCCTAACCCATCATCCTTACCTACCCAGAAAATCTTATAGCTAAGATGTTTGCCTGCGACTAGTCTCGCAGAGGCACCTCTCCATCTAACCTCTTGCACGCAGCACACATCCACATGCCTTCTCTCCAGCATCTCCGCTATTTCAGCACATCTACCTCTGAGAGTGCCAACATTAACTGTTGCAACTCTGAGATGCGACGTCTTCATATTTTTGTTGTTCCTATATATTTGTTGCTGTGCTCATAATTGTTTTGGCATTGATACACTGGTTGGATGCCCTTCTTAACACCAGTGCCACTTTACAGCATGGACTGGGTGCTTTTATTTGTGCCACCAGCACTAGAGAGGATGTCTTACTGGACTCATGGGCCCTCTCTACCCCTCCATTTTACATATATATATATATATATATACGTGTGTATGTGTTTATATATATATATGTATGTGTGTGTGTATATATGTATGCATGTGTATATACATATATGTATGTGGGTGTGTGTGAATGTGTGTATATATATATATATATATATATATATATAGATAGATAGATAGGAGTATATAAATGTGTGTGTGTGTTTGTATATTTTCTTTATATTCCGGTCATTCTTCTGTTTTCTGCTATTTCTGTATTTATTTGTTTTATTGTAATTATTAATATATATTTTATATTCACTATTGAAATTTACCCAAGTCTAATTTCCAGTGTTTTAATGAACTGTGGCAAAATAGCAGCTGAGATTTAATTATTGAATCAACTTTGGCTTGTCTGCTCTTATTATTATTATTATTATTATTTTCTATTTCAATGTACATTTCTTAACAGAATTGTTGTCTGTATTTATATAGGGATATATATGTCTGTGTCTGTGTGTGTATATGTGTATTTATGTATGTATGAATGTGTGTGTGTTTCTATCATTTTGTCTTTATATAATCTTTTTATTTTGATTTAGAAATTTCTTAATATTTTCTGTTCTGCAACTGAGTCCAGTCACTGAAGCAATAGTCATTACTTACTAGTAGGCTAAAGTATTATATGACAAAGCTCAAAACATTTGATCTGTTCATATAGCACCATATAGAAGGCAAGTGGCCGAATGTTAAGGGTGTTGAACTTACAATCATAATGTTGTGGGTTCAATTCCTGAGCTGGGTTGCATGTTTGTGTTCTTGAGTAAAACACTGCATTTTACATTGCTCCAGTATACTCAGCTGAAAATGAGTACCAGCAATAGCTGTGGGTTTAAACCTGCGATGGACTTGCATTCTGTCCGGGGGGGGGGGTCTTGCACTCTCAGTCACTTCACACCACAAGACTGGGATAATCACCGGCCTGACAAGCCTCTTTATTTAAGACAGACTTTAGACTAGGCTTAGATTTACCACCATATTGGAGAATAGGAAATTTAACAGTTTAGGGCTGACCTTTCATCAGAATGATAAACATTCGTTTTTCCAACTTTCCACTTTAACAAAATAGTTATTTCCTTTCTTAAATGAAAAACTTCAAACTATCAGATTTTTCTTCCAAACAGCAGTTAATTAAACTCTTTCAATACCACCCGAGACAGTCCCAGATTTTATGATTCAAAGCTATATTTTTTAAACCTTTAACAATTAAACCAGCCATATCCAACCAAAATTCTCTTCCATATTTCTCTTCAAACTGGCCATAACTGGCCAAAACTGGCCACTCAAACTGATTTGAGATTATGTGGTATAAAACCTTTACCACAAAACTACAATAGTAAATATAGAATAATGTAAATACTAAAGAGTTAAAGTGACTGTTTATCTAAAACCCACCACCCATCATAATTTTATGTAAGAACTTTTAGTATGTTTGAAACAGCTACCAAATAATCAGAAAGTTAGCTTAAATCTCTACAAATTCTTAATTTTCAAAATTAATTAAAATCATATGTAGTATGAAAGGGTTAATCCAAATTCACAAAAATCTCTATATAATTTTCTGAGATCTTAGACAATTGAAAAAATTAATTTGCACTATTTCTATAGGTTCTGCGTTCAATTTCTGTCAAGGTTAATGTTGTCTTTCATCCTTTTGGGTTTCATAAAATAAAGTACCAGGCCATTGCAGTTGGATGAACAGAATTATCAGATATTTGGACAAAAATCCCTGCAGCATTTGTTCTGGATCTCAATTCAAGTTCAAATCCTACCAAGCTTTTGGTGTTGATAGAATATTGTTCCTATCTTGGGTGTTTGAATTGGAAGAATTGTTACAAGTAGAGGCATGTGGCTTTGTGGTAAGGGTGATGGACTTCAATGTCATGCGTTCGATTCCTGAACTGGAGCGTATGTTGTGTTCTTGAGCAAAACACTTCATTTCACATTTCTCCAGTATACTCAGCTGAAAATAAATACTAACAATAGCTGGGGATTTAACCCTGCAATGAACTGGCAGCCTCTCCAGCGGGGTGTCTTGTACATTCAGTTGCTTAGTGTCACAGAAACTGAGATAAACACTACCCTGATGAGCCTCCTGGCTCGACACAAATTTTACACTTTTTACTAGATCAGATGCAATAGTTTGCTGTGGAAACTGCTGACATAGAGGTTCTCCTCAAAACCAAAACAGTTCCTCGGGTCATTTATGAAATCCACCCTAGAACATTTTATTATTTAGCATATTTCTGCAATATATATTTAGTTATAAGTTGTGGATGTACCACATTCTTCTCAATCATATCTCTCCTCCCATTTAATTTGTGCCATGCTAAGATAATCTGTTCCTTCATCTCCCAGCCACTTCCAACACTCCTCTGTTTGGTTTAATTAAACTACTGGCAACAATTCCATTCCAAAATGGAATTCTTCTGTTGTTTCCTGCTCAGCTTGATCATCTAAATTACACAGACACACACACATGTGTATGTGCATCTGAAGAAGACTGAGGTTGAATGAAAACCTGCTGATGGTGACAGTGGTGGTGGACATGATGTTAGAGATAGTTGTGGATATGTTGACGATAAAATGATGCTAGTCATGGTGGTAATGAAGATGGTGGCAGTGATTATGGGAGAGAAACAAAGGAGGATGAGAAGATTTTTAAAAGATTTTGTAGAAAAATTTAATCTCATTAAAGAAGGGAAAATCTGGGAATGGATATGACATAAACTAAAACAATTAAGATGTCATTGTATATAATGTATGTATATGCAAGTGTGGAACAACAGACATAAAATGATGATGAATGAGTGAATATATATATAAGAGGTGTTTATAAAAGTATATGCTATATACACGCAATATATGGTAGCCTTGCTATGAAAGAAAAATAATTTTTCTTCGCACAAAATTTATTTTCTTTATATTTCTCTATGAACACATCACAGATTTCTCAGTAGCAGCTAGGAATGGGTGACAATGCTGTTTCAAATTTCGTCAATGTTTCATCTGTGACACCCACTCAAGCAGAACTAACATGGAGTCTATATAGATTTTGCATGATGAACATTCACTAGACATGCTCATTTGCCTATAGCAAATAGAAAGCATCAGGTGGAAATCCTCATTTGCATATAGTACAAAGTGAACATCTCTTAATTTCTTTAATATATAGAACAGACTTGTCTTGTATATTCCATTTAATTTTGTATGCTCTTCCTCGATCTTTCAGTTCCCAAACACGGTTTGCGAGTGCTGCTGCCTTCCCTGTCTTTGGGCGTCTGAAAGATGTGATATGGGCATTGAGGACATTTCCATGAATTTAGTGAAAGATGCATAAACCATCAGAAAAGAGCTTTATTTGAAGGAAAATTGACATAAATAATCTTGAGATTCTTCTTAACGCATCATCATCATCATCATCATTTCATTTTACGTCCGCTTTTTCCCTGCTTGCAAGGGTGGGACGGGAACTGATTTTGGCTTGATTTCTACAGCTGGATGCCCTTCCTAACACCAACCTCATTTACAGTGAGTGCTGGGTGCTTTTTTGCCATGGCACCTGCGCGACCACTTTGCAGTGGAATGATAGGGACCCCAGTCCCTATCATCTCATTTCTACAGCTGAGTAAACTGGAGCAATGTGAAATAAAGTGTCTTGCTCAAGGAAACAACACATCACCCGGTCTGAGAATTGAACTCACAACCTTTCTATTGCAAGGCCAATGTTCTAACCACTAAGCCATGTGCCTCCATTAAAACTATAATAAAGCAAGGACTGTGGACTGCATACGGTTTATTTCTTTTAATCCAGTTAGTAAAATATGTTGGATTACTTTGAATAAATAATGAATGAATATTACATAATTTATGTGCTAAATTTCATAAACAAATAATTTCGTAAAAATAAATAATCTAAAATTAACCTCTTTTCAAAGTTGCACTTCCGGTATATCGTCGCCACCACCACTTCAACTACCATATATATAGAAAGAGAGAGTGTGTGATGAGACTGATAGAGATTTTCTACACACTGACACGTATGAGTGTGCACATACATATATCTATATGTATGAGTATATAACTATAATGGCGCAAACACAAACTTATAAAAATACACACTCACGGACATAATTCACACATACATTCACACATATACATTTACACAAACACACACATACAGTCATGATAGCTTTCAGTTTAATTGGAAATGGGAGGGTAAACGTTATTTATTCACTCTTTATTTATTTAGTAACTCATTTTTTAAAAAACTAATTTCATATTACTATCAGAAAAACCACCCTTCGGGTGGTTTTCTGCTAGCATGTGTAGTGTGTATATTGATATTATACGCAAGTATATATGCATGTAGATATGATACATCAAATAAAACCGTAATTGACAATATACACAGAAATTGAATGAAGACTGTGTTACACTGTCTTCTGTAATCAGTAATGTAATCCATGATACATTAAAAAAAGATGATATTATATATAAAGTGCATTAGGAGAAAATTAGTGACATAAATATAGGAATATTTATTTAAACGATCGCTAACCGAAAGTGTTGACATTTGAAAATGTTAAAGAAGTGAATCTTTAAATAAGTAATAAAATATATTTAATGAACAGCCACGAATTTAGTAGATAAATTATGTAATATTCATTCATTATTTATTCAAGGTATTTATTCAACTTATTTTACTAAGGGAATAAAAAATGATAAACCGTACGCAGTCTCGCGCTTCTTACTTTATTATAGTGTAGATTAAGCACTGTTGTACATCCATTGATTAGACATATATAATAGCATATAAATTATGTCTGATATAGACACACATACACATAAATCGTCTTCCGAAGTTAGTGAAGCTATTATTAATCCTCCCCGGGTGAAGTAACTTGCAAATTCTTCGTAATTCATGAAATGCAAAAATAAATCTATTCATACATAGACATATATGTAGACGAAGTCTGGTCAAGTGCGCATGCGCGAAGGGCAGTCCGAAGTGCGCATGCGAGGAGGCTGGACCGAAGTGCACATGTGCTGAGGCTTGTCCGTACTGCACATGCGCGAAGGCTGGTCCGTACTGCGCATGCGCGAAGGCTGGTCTGAAGTGTGCAAGCACGGAGGCTGGTCCGTTACATTGTATGTCTACGCCATTTTTATTTAGTCTGTCTATATATTTATTTATTTATTTGTTTGTTTATTTTATTTTGTCTTCTTTGCGCATGCGTTTGCGTGTGTGTATAGTGTTTTGTTTGATGTGTGTTCGTGATTGGGTGACTGTGTATCGGTTAATGTATTCTATCTTTACTAGTGTGTGTTTATATGTGTTTGTTGTTATTGTGCTTGTGTATGTATTTATTTATTTATTTATTTATACTTCTCTTAGGTCAGTGTTGTTTGTTTGGGTATTGTTGTTATTCCATTCATTCTTTCTGTTTAGCCTTGGCCTTCTAAGTTCTATTTCATTGGCCTCTCTGATTTACCTATCTGCAGGGTCATTTCTATGTTTAGATATTATTCTAATTTCTATGTTGTCTATGTTACCGTCGTGTTGTTGTCTGGCATGTTCGTATAGTACTGACCCGTTTTTTCGTCCTTTTAGTTCCCCCCAGTGTTGGTCTATCCTTTCACCTATGCTACGAGCTGTCTCGCCTATGTATGTTGTTGTCATGTTTCTGCAAGTACCCTCTGTAATCTTATGCTATAGACTACGTTTCTAGTTTTACAGTTTATCCGGGGGTTTACCTTACATATGATACATTTCCTATTAGTACAGTGGGTTTTCTTAAAAGGGTAGGTTTTGCTGATCAGGGATTTTATGGTGGTTCCTGGCTTTTCTACCACCTTAATCTTTAAGTGGGTCTTTCTCAGGGCCTTTCTACACTGGTTAGCTAAGTTACCTCCAGGGGTAGCGTCCACAAACATGACACTCTGGTATCTCTGGTTGTCGTACCATGAAGTGGCTTTCCCTATCTTATGTCTAGCCCTATCTAAGCTATTCCATGATTTTCTCCTGTATAATGGGCAAATTCATTCATGTCCAGTTCTATGAGGGTCCTATACTTCTCCATGGCTCCTTCGTATACTCTGACTCGGTCTCTTTGGTTGTAGCCAGAGAACTGCATGCGGTTGATGAAGTGTTGGATGTGTCTTTCCATTTCTGTTGGGTCGCACATGCTGGACACATTCTTCATCACTCGTACCAAATCTGCGATCAGAATATTAAACTTAGCACTACTGGACATTGCTGATTTTTGAGTATCAGGTATTTGGAGGCCATGGGTTTAGCATAGTGTGAGTGGGGAATTTGGGCCCTCTCGTCTATAGTGTTAATCCAGAGTTCCGTGTCTAATACAGGTAGTCTATTGTTAGCGTGTTTGGAAGGGAAGTCGATAGTGACAGTTATACTCTGGTGTATGGAATTAGCTATCTGCTGGATGTTTTCCATTGTGCTACGTTCTAAATCAAACTTGTTAGTACTCTCTAGTGGGGATGTTCTTATAACTATATTGATATCGTCTACGTAACGAGAGTACATGATGAGGTCTATGGAGCTCTCATGAAGGAGATCTTTAAGTCTCCTTTCCCACCATGCCATGAAAAGGTTGGCAACATCACCAGCTATGCTGACGCCAATGGCTGCTCCCTCATTTTGAGTGTAGATCTTCTCGTTGAACTTGAATATGTGGCCCTTTAGGGTAGTTTTGATACTAGCCCCTATTGCATGTGCGACCATTTTTCTTACCTGATCATTGTTTTGGGGGGTCCGTATAGCTTTGGTCCACCCAATTCACCTTCCCATGGGAGTCTTTTTTGCCATTGAGGTTATGGTGGGGGGTCTACCTCTTATGGGTCTACTAGGGCAGAAACGTCTAAGGTCATGGCTGTCTAGGTAGTCAGTGTCGTAGGTAAGTCTAAGTAGGAGGCCCAGTTCGTCTGTATCGACGTCGCAGAACTCCACCTCACTCTCAATGATCATCTCCACACATTTTTCCACAGCAAAATCAATGTTAATGGATGGGTACAGTGATACCACATCCATGCTGCCTATTATGCAGTTGGATAGGTTCCTGTTTTTATTGCACTCACTGATTCTGCTTAGGAGGTCCTCTGTACTGTCACATACATCTGGGGACATCTTGATTATGGGGCGTATAACCATTGAGAGGAAGTAGGAGATCCTGTAGTTGCTAGCTATATTAGCTCCGCATACGGGTCTTGTTGGTTGTCCTGTTGTCGGGTCGTCGACTGTCTTGTGGTTTTTGCGGAGCCCATACAAGGGTGGTATGCCATTGTTAGACGCCTGGAAGTTGTTGGCAGTGCGTCTGCTTGGCTTTAGGATGTCAGTCCACATCATCATGTGAGCGTTGAGGATTTTCTCTCTCCCATCATGTGTTTGCTGTGCAATTTCGCTCGTGTTGGTGATGTGGGGTTGCATAGCCTTGATGTAGTTCGGCATGCTATCTATTGACATCTTACCAGACTTATCCGTGGGTAGACATACTACCTCACCATCCCTTGTGCGCTGCTTGAGGCTAACCAAGCCTTCTACAGGTTTCCTCCCACGTTGTTGGGCCTCTGGTCTGCTCTGTCTCTTAGTATACCGGTCTACTATTTGTCTAATCTTATTTCTAGCTATGGTGAACTGTGCCTCTGTCTCGTCATCTATTTGTTGTGGTATGCAAACTCTTTTATTAAAGGGTAACCGCGTAGGATAGATATTACCCATCTTATATGTTTTATATATATATAGACACACATACATACTGCACACAAATCGTGTTCCGAGGTTAGTGAAGCTATTATTAATCCTCCCTAGATGAAGTAACTTGCAAATTCTTCATAATTCTTGAAATGCAATTATACATCTAACGGACACACTTTCTAGAATAGATATATTTGTGTGTGCGTGTGTGTGTGTGTGTGTGAGAGAGGTAGATAGACAGGTAGGTTGGCAGGTAGATAGAAAGGTCGATAGATCGATACGTAGATATATAGGTAGGTAGATAGAAAGATAGACGATAGTGTGTTTATCTGTATATGTGGCTGTGTGTATGTATGTGAAGATGTGGAAATAAGGAAAGGATAATTTACTACAGTACTAATGATTCAATCCACATGTGTATATTGTTTTTACCATTACATAGGTACATAGACTCACTCACACACGTATATATATATATATATGTGTGTGTGATGTGTTTATGTGTGTGTATATGTGTGTATCTGTGTGTGCGCATAAGTGTTTATGTGTATGTATATGTGTGTGTGTATCTGTTTGCTTATGTGTGTTACTGTATCTGTGTATGTGTGCATATGTGTGTGCGTTTATGTCCGTGTGTGTGTCTCGTTGTTGTAATGTTGAGAGTTCGAAGCCCATCAGTGCGTTGTGCTCTTGAGCAAGACACTTTATTTCGCCTTTCTTCTCTCCACTAAAGTTACAAAAAGTGTACTCTGCCAGTAAGTCGAAGAACCGATGTAGTCCCACTCTGAAAACCTCCATTATACGTGTCTATGGAATGCTCAGACACTCTCACCTTAATTTCAGGCAGTTCCATTTGAGAAACCTAGCTGGAAGAATCCTCGTCGCAAGCGATAGGGTACCATCATACATATGAACACATAGACACACACACACATGTTTCAAAGCGAATAGAAGAGATCGATAAAATAAGTACTAGATTTTAGAATATATGTACTGGAATTGAGGTCAAGAAAATCCTTTAATTGTGGTACCCCAGCATGGGCACAGTCTAACGTCTGAAACAAGTGCAGGCCTGAGAATTGTTCTTCCTCCTTCAATCTATGGTTCCCCTTGCTTCTACAGTCAATGCTTTCAGAATTCGATGACTGTGGTTTGACACATGGGAAAGCCATCTTACTTCATCACAGTAACAACTAACCCTAACTGGGATGAAATAAAAAATAGTTTGTACCCTGGTGAAGAACCTAGAGACTGTCCTGATATTTGTGCAAGAGTCTTCAAGATCAAGTATGACAGCCTCATGGATGACATACTGGAAAAAAATGTCTTAGGAAAAGTTGTGGCTCATTCTGCTACAATAGAGTGGCAGAAAATGAGGCCTCACTCATGCTCATATTCTGCTGATAATGGCTGAAGATAGCAAGCCCGAAATTGCTGATGCCATTGATCAGGTAGTGTACTGTGAGATCCCTGATAAAGAGACCAATCCAATTCTGCATAAGATCATCACATCCTGCAACATTCATGGCCCATGTGGACAAGCTATGATGTGCTCATGTATGGAAGGGTTAGGTCAACAACGCCATTGCTCAAAAGGTTATCCCAAGGCATTCAGACAAACGATATTTGTTGCCGAAAATTCCTTTCCGGAGTATAGAAGAAGGGATAGACAACATGGTGGTCACACCCATACAATCCAACTTAAAGGTCAAGAATTTACTGTTGATAATCGTTGGATACAACCCTTTCCTCTCATTGAGATATCAGTGCCACATCAATTGTGAGGTTGCCCACAGTGTCAAGGCTGTTAAGTACTTATATAAGTACATCAGAAAAGGATCAGACAAGATCACTTTCACTATTAAGGATGATCAAGGAAATTGTGGCCATGCCCCAAATGAGATTGAGACATATATCTCAGCCATTCTGGAGAATCTATAAATTTCCATTACATCATCGAAAACCACCAGTTGAAAAGTTGCCTTGCCATTTACCTGGGGAACAAATGGTCATGTATGTGTGAGGGCAGGAAGAAAGTATTGACGTAATATTTTCAACTGAATATTAGAGACCCATTGGCACAAAATATATTGTATATTGATATTCCTAAATATTTCACTTGGATATTCCTGAATATTTCACTTGGACAAACAAAAAGTGGCAAAGAAGAAAAAAGCGACATCTGGATGGTGATCAACAATTTATAAGTGAATCTCTTGGATGCATTCCAACAGTATCTCTCAGTAGACATCAATATGAATTATATTAGCTCTGGATGATCCTACATCACAAGGCTAGGTCAACTTCATACAAAGATTTGAGGACAATTGAAGGAGTTGAATTTCCAACATTCCAAGAAGCATGCAGGAAACTTGGTCTGATAGATGAAGATGGAGAAAAAGACAAAGCTATGGAAGAGGCCTCATCCATTACTCAAGCTGCAAGAGATCTTCTGCACCATTTTATTGTACAGCATGCCAACTATAGACTTCCTCGACCAGACCCAACTATTGTTGCCATACCAGAAATCAACAAGGTTCTTATGGCAGAAACTGATTTCATTACACACCAACTGCAAGCAAACATAAATGAACTTCTGCCAACATTGAATCCTGAGCAACTGGTTATTTTTCACAAAGTAATCACCTCTGTAAATGAAAATGAAGGCAGAATTTTCTGTTTGAATGCAAGTGCAGGTACAGGAAAGACCTATGTCATAAACATCCTATTGGATTACCTCCGATCTAAAAAAAAAATTACACTTGCCACTGCCATATCTGGAATAGCAGCCACTTTGCTTCACAAAGGTAGAACTCTTCATTCCAAGTGCAAGATTCCTCTCAATGTGACTGCTGAATCAACTTGCTTCTTCACAAAGAGGGATGACACAGGTAAACTTATGCAGCAAGCTGACCTTCTAATCATTGATGAGATAGGTATGGGACATAAGCATATCTTTGGATGCCTTGACAGGAGCTTCAAAGATGTTTGAGATTGCATAAAGCCATTTGGTGGTCTAACAGTATTACTATCTGGTGACTGGAAGCATATTCTTCCAGTTGTACGTCATGGTGTTAGACCACAAATAGTTGAGGCAACCATCAAGAGATCCTATCTCTGGGACTATGTGGAAACCATGGAGATGACAACCAATCAGCGGTTAATTAATGCAGAGGATTCTGATGAAAGACAGTTTGCAAACTACCTTCTTGATATGGGAAATGGTAACATTCCAACTGTTCCAACTGTAGGCGCATTCACAATTCTTCTGCCAAATGAACTTTGTCTGGAATATGGTAATGTGCCTGGACTGTGTGATTTTGTGTATACAAATCTTCCAGGAAACTACACAAATGATGCAGCAAGATTGGTGAAAAAGTTCCCAGGTCATGAAATAATCTACAAAAGCTCTGATACAGTAGATAATGAACTGCAATATCCAATTGAGTTCATCAACAAACGTACCGTTCATGCTTCCCAACACACATACCTAAACTGAAGAAAGGCAGTTGCATCACGCTTCTGAGAAATCTGGATCCTCTGAATGGGCATTGCAATGGTACATGCTACAGCATCATCAGTTTACATAACCATGTAATTGAAGCTGAAGTGGCATTGGGTCCCAATGCTGGAACAAGGTTGCTAATCCCAAGGATACCACATGTATCTCAAGAACTTGAGTTCCCTTTCGCCTTTACTCGCAAGCAATTTCCTGTCAAACCAGCCTTTGCTCTTACATGCAACAAGGCACAAGGGCAGACATTTGAAAAGATAGGTGTATATCTACCAACACAATTCTTCTCACATGGTCAGATGTATGTTGCATTACCACGAGTTACAAAAACAGAAAATATAAAAATATTAAATGAAAGGGGTCTGTTTGCTGACAACTGTGTCTACAAAGAAATTCTACAGTGATGTGAAACAGCTATCACTCTCTTTTAGTTGAAATGCATTTCAGTTTCTTTTTAACTGCTAGAAAAGGGACACTACAAAAACTTAAGAAGTCTATATGTGAATACAGTAAAACAACAATATAGCGGAGGTCAACTCTTCATATTGGTAAATGTAATTCATTCATTCATACCAGCAGCATCTATTTTCAAATTCACTGCTTGAAGCTTCCCATCGACATTCTCAAGTGAAGATTCATGAACATTTTCCGTCAACACTTTCATCGCTTTTCCATCTCCGTTATCACCTTTTTTTAAAATGTATCATGGATTACTTTACTGATTACTGAAGTAAGTGTAACACTGTCTTTGTTCAGTTTATGTGCATATTGTCAATTTACGTATTATATCTATGTGCATATATATTTGCGTATATCAATAAACACACTATAAATGCTAGCAGAAAACCGGCCGAGGGCGGTTCTTCTGCTAGTGTACCTAATAAAACCATTGTTAACATTGATAACTGCTTCACAATGAGCTCTGAAACTTTGACCTGACTGAATCAGATGATCTTTATCTATTTTGGACATTGTGCTGTTTATGGTGCAATTCAAAGATTTTAGTGTTGTTGGGGAATTGATTTACTTTCCTCTTGCCTATGTGCCATATGAAGTAATCCAAGGAATCGGTCCAGATAGCTAAGAGGCCATATGTTTGGGGTGATGTGATCATGGAGATTGTAACTCATCCATTCTTGGGTCATCTTGGTTTATGAGATGGGACAGAGATTGTTGGTTGGTGTCCAGACTTCCTTTGCTCATTCTGTTTATTCAAAGCCTCACAACCCTCTCCAACACCTCCTTTTAAGAACACCCCACCACCCCGCCCGTATTGATTATAACTATACAGCATGTAAAGTAAGCCCATAGGTAAACTGCAAATCTAGGAATGCAGTCTATATGATAAGGTGTACAGAGGGGTGGTGTAGAAACATGACAGTGTTTGAAACCTTGCAATAAATATCACACAAAAAATGAGATATTTAGATTGTGACCCATACTTAAAATCACTTCTCCTGCCAGCATGGAAATATACAGGTCCAGACAAACAAAACCCTACTATTTTACACCTGCCTTAATCCACTATGTTGGTTTCATTCCTATACACATATCATCCCGCACCTTAATGTTTTCAATACAATAAGCTAGTGTAAATATTATACACATAAATGCACACACACATACACACATGCACCCATACATCACACATACATATTTAACAAACAATATCACCCCATACTTCAATAAAAAAAAAAACATGCTTGCACTAAATAAAAATATAACAATCTACACAGAAAACATACATACACACTTTAACAATTATAGTTACATTCTAAAATATAAATATACAGACACAGGAGTTACTCACTCTGAATAACAAAATACACACTTTATTACACCCTTTCTACCTGACGAGATCTCATTCATACCAACAACAGTCATCATAATTTCTTGTTTGAATGATAAGCAACATCTAGCAAGGATCATGTCTCCATGACCTATGCAGGCTTTGAAACCTTAGTTAGCAAGCAAATGTGTTGAGTATCATTAATAATAACAATTGTTTGTATTTTAGGCACAAGACCAGCAATTACCTAGTACATTACTGGTACTTTATTTTATCGACCCCGTAAGGATGAAAGGCAAAGTTAACCTCGGCGGGATTTGAACTCAGATCATAAAGGGACATAACTCTATGCTTCAAAGCATGGTGTCCGACTCTCTACCGATACTGCCAATCCACCGCCCTATAATAATAATATATATATTCAATGATATTAAATAAATGGAAACTATATTTATAAAACCATATTTATTCTATTATATATATTTCAAAGGTACCAAAACTTTGGTACGCTTTCATCAGATAAAATACAAAGTTTGTTTTATAAATTTTGACATAACCAAGAAAAAATACCTTATCGCTTCAAGTTTTCCTTGAATAGAAAAGAAAAGAAAAGTCAGATATTTCAAATTATTAAGATGAGTATGCAAATGAGGTTGAGGTAAAGGGCTGAAAAAAAATGTTATTTTAGATGCTATGGAGAATTTAAATAATTAGGATATGTATATGTATGCGTAGGAAAGAAGAAAAAGGAAAAGGAAAAAAAAAAGGAAGACGAGCTTGTATTTACGTTAATTTCGGGGAAAAAGGTGGAATATGATTCAAGAGTTTAAATTTAAATTTATTTACCTATATTATGAGTTATAATATTGTATATATAATCAATTAGATTATATGAAGAATTATGGTTGTAAGTATTTTTCTCTTATTACATTACAATAGGTTATATGTATATAAATATCTATATAGATTAATAATTGTGCATGTATTAGTATTAGTATTATTTTCTTCTTTCCTACGCATACATACACATATCCTAATTATTTAAATTCTCCATAGCGTCTAAAATAACGTTTTTTTCAGCCCTTTACCTCAACCTCATTTGCATACTCATCTTAATAATTTGAAATATCTGACTTTTCTTTTCTTTTCTATCCAAGGAAAACTTGAACCGTTAAGGTATTTTTCTTGGTTATGTCAAAATTTATAAAACAAACTTTGTATTTTATCTGATGAAAGCGTACCAAAGTTTTGGTACCCTTGAAATATATATAATAGAATAAATATGGTTTTATAAATATAGTTTCCATTTATTTAATATCATTGAATATTATACTCCAGAAAATCTTTTGAGTGCTCTGAATCAGTTATAAACATTTATATTTGTTGAATTACCAACAAATTGAATATCCCATTTGCTTATATATATATATATGTATATATATATATAGAGAGAGAGATATATACATGCACATAAAGACACGCACACTCTCATAAATTTAGTTTTTGTTATATTTTGTGTTTTATATATGTATATATATATATATATTTGGGGATGATTCTATTCTACATGCTTGCCTGTTAGAATTTATTTGCATTTCTTGAACTCCAACACCAACATGACCACTACCATTACTGTTCTTTTCCCTCCCACTTAGATCTATCATATTTCCTGGCAACACTTCTTTAAGAGAGTGTCACCTAAGCAATTTCCTTACTTATATAGCTTGAAGTATTGTAAGAAAATTGATTCTGAAATGAAAATTTACACTGACATATCAATTACAGTGAGAGGAAGAGAGAGGGAAGTTTTAGGTGGTGAGATAGTATTTTGTTTGTTTTATCTCATTATTATTTCTTCAATGAATAAGTAAAAAAAAAACAATAAATGGTTGGGTGGACACAGTGTCAGATTGTGGACAGTCATTATTTTGGCCAGAATTACTGGACAAGCAGTTCATAACATACCATCACATTATCAGCAATGGGCTGAACACTGTAATATTTACAACTGAACACACACATACATATTTGGTCACACACACATACTTGGACACCTATGTACACAGACACACACACACATAAACACTTGGCCACTCTAACATACAAATAGAAGCACACATGCAGATACACTTACACACATACACATTGACACACACATTTGCACAAACACAGAGACACTAACATGCATCACAATCATATTCAACAGTTAAGACGTTCAATTTCCATGTCTGAAATTCAAACCTAATTTGCGGTGTCTTTGGCAAGTCTTTTATACATTAGCCCTAGCTTGACCAAAGCTTCTTCTTCTTTGCCCACTTATTATTTATGAGAGTGTCATTGGGGCAGAATCCTCAAAAACTCCTTCCAGCAGGTCCTGTCAGAAGCAACTGGTGGATCCCCAAGCAAGACAAGCCAAGCTAATGGATGTTATCCAACTATCTTGCTTGGGTCTACTCATGAGTCTCTTGATGGCTGGTTTTGCTCATAAAATCTGTCCCAAAATTCTATCCTGAGACGTTCTAGCCACATGTCCATAGTATTGGAGTTGTGATCTATCAATTTGGAGAAGTACTGGTTCTACATGCAGTGTCTCTCTGATCTCTGAGCTACGTTCTCTATTGTAACATTGCTCCAAAGACCCTTTTTTCAGTTAAATTAGATTGATGAAAACTGTATGGAACTCTTTCAGATGGATTGTTGCCTGTAGACCTTGACTATATGAAAAACTTTGTTTTCTTCAGGAGCTAATATCTGTCAAATATCCATGGATTCGTACTCTGTCAACATTTTTTTGTTTTATCTCTCTATTACTAAGCATACCTTATCTGTATAAAACGTACACTTTATATGTATAAGTATATATTGCAAAAGATATCTGATATGTATATTATGAAATATATACACTATATGTATAAGTATAAAATAAAATACTGAGACATTATTTAATATATTTTACACATAAATATGTCATGTTGAACTTAAACCAAGTTCTATATTATTACTTTTACATATTGTTTTATGAAATGCACATGCATTCACATCTATATCAGTGGCGTATTTCTGGGGATGCAGCTGAGCCTCCTCCTACCCACCAAAAAAAGTTGTTAGAAAAGTTAGTAATTTTTGTTGGAAAATTAGTCATTTTTGTCAGAAAATGTTGAACCTCTGCATCCCCAAAATGAAAGGAGCAATGCGCTTATGATCTATATAGATATACACAATGACTTATATATACACACAAGCACCTACAGTAATTCAAAGTTATTTTCCTTCTTAAATTTATTATAATTATACCACAGTGAACTATAATTATATTCTACAAAGTGATTTAATCATGTTATTTGTGTACAGTTTTACATTAATGCTTTTTCTGTTATGTATGCAATTGATGTATATAATGCCATTAATTATTAGCCTATTTTGTTACAATTGATATTTAGAATATATTATCATATTGCTATAATAGAGAAATATGGAAATATTCATTAACTCATAAAATCTGATAAGAATTTAGCAGAAGATATCTAAAAAGGGGGTTGTTAATTTAAATATTTATAGTATTTCAATTACTGAACAGATCATTGTGACCATTTGCAGTATAAGAGTGAAGTTTAAATTGTCATATTATGCAGTCATAGTGCTGTTTTGTACTCTTAAAATCCTGTAAGGATTTAACAGAAGGTATCTAAAAATGGATTTAATTTAAATGTTTATAGTATTTGGACATATTGTTGAGATAATTTGCAGTATAAGAGGAAATTTTGATTTGTAATGTGCTGCTTTGGTAATTTCAACTATGTTTCGCTAATACGGTTTCATGTGGTATAGGATGTTAAGAGTTAAGGAAGACCTACAAACCTATAAACAATTTACAAGTAAATATATAAATATAATTCAATAAGGAATAAAGAATAAATGTCAATAAGAAATAAAATTGACCAAAGATAGTTGGAAAGGTCAGTAGTACATAATCTGCAGACATATAACAAATATTATAAACTTTGACCTATGGCAATTTTATGATTAAATTAGGTATAATTATAAGTGTCTGTTGTTGTAAGTGTATGTACTGATAGTTGTGCAGATTCTCAGGTGCAGGATACTCTATAATTAGTTCAATAAATAGATGGGTAGTGGTCTATGTTTTTGTCTACCATTGTTGGTTTCCAAGTATGTTGTGAGTTAGTATCTAGAGATTAGACAACAGGGAATTGTGTGGTCAGATCTGGGTTCCATCCAGTCTATCCAACATACCTTTTGAATATAGATAGCTCTTGTATATTATGTGTCTACATGCAGTTACTTTCTCTGATTTTTTTTTATTATTAAAAGAATTCCAATAACTTCCTACATACAGAGGTCATATGACATTTTGTTAACTGTATATAGGACAGCCCTCACTAGGCAGTCTACAGAAGTTGGTATCTTGCTGGCTCCTTTTGTTTCAATATATGGGTTGATAGTGCCGGGCCATGAACAAAATATATTGGTTATATCAATGCTTGAAACTATGAACACACATCATCATCATCATCATCATCATCATCAACGTTTAACGTCCGTGTTCCACGCTTGCATGGGTTTGGACGGGGGTAGTCCCACTTGAGGCAAGAGTGATTGTCTTGCTCGCATAGGACTGTCTGGCAGGTTTTCTACAGTTGGATGCCCTTCCTAACACCAACCACATTTACAGTGTGGGTCTGGGAGGTTTTTACCGTGTTGCCTACACGGCCACATTACAGCGTGGACTGTGTGTTTTTTTGTCGTGACACCTACACGATCTCATTTGTTTCGGCCTGGATGGCGCGGCACCAACATAACTTTACATAGAACGGGGTGGTGTGGATGGGGTGGAGGTGGTGGCGGGACGGGGTGTATTTTGTTAGAGATGCCTACTGGCAAGGCGGGTCTTCTCTGTTACTGAGTACCGCCAAAGGTCTCGGTCCAGTGACATTGTCTTGGAGAGGTGTAAGTGTGTGAGGTCGGAGTTTATCAGCTCATCCCATGTTTTTCTAGGTCTGCCTATTCCGTGGCTACCGTCTATCTTTATTGCCCTGCACTTTGTAATACAGCTATCGACTTTCATGCGCATCACGTGTCCATACCAACGCAGCCTTCTCTCGAGTAAACAACATCTGATCCCTCTTATCTCTAATTTTTTCCTTAGTTCGTTTATGCTTTGCCGTTCACGTATATTACTGTTACACATCCAGCGGAGCATGCAAGCTTCGTTCCTCTCTAGTCTGCGTATATCCTCTGCACACAATGCCCAGGTCTCACTACCATGCAACATTGCTGTTCGTATGCAGGCATCGTACAACCTGCCTTTCATTTTTAGGGAGAACCCTTTAGCAGCTAATAGTGGTATAAACTCTCTGAACTTTTTCCAACCAGTTCTGACTCTAGCTACAGTACTTTCAGAGCACCCTCCCCCACTGCTGATTTTATCGCCCAGGTAACGGAAGCTGTCCACTATTTCTATAGAACCCTCTGCGCAATTGAAAGAGCTAGTATTTTGTGGGCACTTGCTGCTACTTATTGCACCAGAACACCGGCCACATGTAAAGTCTATGTTCTTAGTTAGCTTACCTGTGATCCCACTACATCTTTTATGCACCCATACTTTGCATTTAGGACATAAGATGGAGTTTCTACCTACGCCTTTCCTACATACCGAGCACGACCATTTCCCAGAAGGGACCGCCGCCTTGTTTTCTTTCCTACAAACTAGAACTTTGGTCTTAGCCAGGTTAATTTTAAGTCCTTTTGACTCTAGGCCGTGCTTCCATGTTTGGAATTTCTTCTCTAGCTCGGCCATTGATTCCGCTATGAGTGTCAGGTCGTCTGCGTATAGGAGTTCCCATGGGCAGCCTGTCTTGAACTCCTCTGTTATAGCCTGAAGGGCAATAATAAATAGTAGGGGCTGAGAACAGAGCCCTGATGGACGCTAACTTTTACGCTAAACTCTTCACTATATTCGTTGTTAATTCTAACCTTGCTGACTGTTTCTTTATACATGGCTTGTATAGCCCTCACAAGCCATTCGTCAACGCCTAGTTTTCTAAGAGCCCACCAGATAATGGAGCGGGGGACTCTGTCGAAGGCTTTCTCCAGGTCGACAAAAGCTAAGTAGAGGGGTTTACCTTTAGCTAGGTACTTCTCCTGTAGTTGTCGTACTATGAAAAGAGCGTCTGTGGTGCTTTTGCCTGACACAAACCCGAACTGCATTTCATCTAGGTCAATTCTCTCTCTGATTAGTTGCGCTATTACTTTTTCCGTGACCTTCATGACCTGGTCGATTAATTTAATGCCTCTATAGTTACTCCTATCTAGGGCGTCTCCTTTACCCTTATAACAGTTAACGATGATGCTGCTATGCTGCTATACATATATATATATATATATATATGTGTGTGTGTGTGTATGTATGTGTGTGTATATATATATATATAAAAGTAGAAACAATTATTAAACAAAAAGTGATTTACATTGAATACGTGTGTGTGTGTGTGTGTGTATGTATGTGTGTCTGTGTGTATATATATATATATATATATATATATATATATATATATATATACACAGACACACATACATACACACACACACACACGTATTCATTGTAAATCAGTTTTTGGTTTAATAATTATTTCTACTTTAGGCACAAGGCCAGCAATTATCCAGTGCATTACTGGTACTTTATTTTATCGACCCCGTAAGGATGAAAGGCAAAGTCAACCTCGGCGGGATTTGAACTCAGATCATAAAGGGACGTAACAATGCTGGAAAGCATGGCGTCCGACCCTCTACCGATGCTGCCAATCCACCATTTTGTTTTTGGTTTAATAATAAGAGTTCTTCAGTTGTACATGTGTGTGAAAAGGTGTGTAGAACAGATACATATAAGATATATGATAGTTATACCCATAAATACTTATACATGCACCCATACATATATTTGAATATACATACATATAAATATATATGTACACATACATGCATACATACACAGACAAATGTATATATATATATATGTATGTGTGTGCATACATACATACATACACCCACATACATTACATTTATTTTCCTAGTTTCCATTCTTTTCATATTTTAATCTTTCTGTCTCCAAAGACATAAGACTGAAAAATATCAAAATAAAAATTGTAAAATCTCTTAATTTACTAAATGCCAACACCAAAGAAGTAACGAAAAGCGAAATATAAATTTAATAAGCGTAATAAGTGTTGAAAGAACCTAAAAACAAAATAAGGACATTTGTAAAAAAACGTCAAATAAATATCCGGATCATTCTTTGTGAACCAAATTTTCCAGGCGCCATCTCTTTATTTATTTAGTTAGGTTACTTTCTGGAGCAATATCCATTTTGTTGCCCTCATATATATGTGAATATATATATATATATATATATATATATATATATATATATATATATGTGATTGTCTGGGTGTGTAGGTATACACACATATATATATATATACATAGATATATAGTATATATATATATATGTATACATATATATATATATATATATATATACATTATATATATATGTATCATCATCATCATCATCATCATCATCATTTTACGTCCGCTTTTCCCTGCTTGCAAGGGTGGTACGGGAATTGATTCTGGCTTGATTTCTACAGCTGGATGCCCTTCCTAACACCAACCTCATTTACAGTGAGTGCTGGGTGCTTCTTTTCCATGGCGCCTACACGTCCACTTTGCAGTAGGAATGATAGGGACCCCAGTCCTATCATTTCATTTCTACAGCTGAGTAAACTGGAGCAATGTGAAATAAAGTGTCTTGCTCAAGGAAACAACACATCACCCGGTCTGAGAATTGAACTCACAACCTTTCGATTGGTCTAACCACTAAGCCATATGCCTCCATATATATATACATATATATATATATATATATATATATATATATATATATATATATATATATATGCATATATATATATGCATATATATATGTATACATATATATATATATATACATATATATATATATACATATACATATATATATATATATATATATATATATACATATACATTTAGCATATATATATATATATATATATATATATATATATATACATATATATATATATATAAATATATATATATATATATATATATATACACATATCATCATCATCATCATCATCATCGTTTAACGTCCGTGTTCCACGCTTGCATGGGTTTGGAGGGGGGTTTTCCCACTTGAGGCAAGAGTGATTGTCTTGCTTGCATAGGACTGACAGCTGGATGCCCTTCCTAACACCAACCACATTTACAGTGTGGGGCTGGGAGGTTTTTACCGTGTTGCCTACACGGCCACATTACAGCGTGGACTGTGTTTTTTTTGTCGTAACACCTACACGATCTCACTTGTTTCGGCCTGGATGTTGTGGCACCAACATAACTTTACATTGAGAGGGGAGGTGTGGATGGGGTGGGGGTGGTGGGACGGGGTGTATTTTGTTAGAGATGCCTACTGACTGTAGTAGGTTTTACTTTGTATTTAGGTAAGGCGGGTCTTCTCTGTTACTGAGTACCGCCAAAGGTCTCGGTCCAGTGACATTGTCTTGGAGAGGTGTAAGTGTGTGAGGTCGGAATTTATCAGCTCGTCCCAGGTTTTTCTGGGTCTGCCTACTCCGTAGCTACCGTCTATCTTTATTGCCCTGCACTTTGTTATACAGCTGTCGTCTTTCATGCGCATCACGTGACCATACCAACGTAACCTTCTCTCGAGTAAACAACATCTGATCCCTCTTATTTCTAATTTTTTCCTTAGTTCGCTTATGCTTTGCCGTTCACGTATGTTACTATTACACATCCAGCGGAGCATGCAAGCTTCGTTCCTCTTTAGTCTGCGTATATCCTCTGCACACCATGCCCAGGTCTCACTGCCATGCAACATTGCTGTTCGTATGCAGGCATCATACAACCTGCCTTTCATTTTTAGGGAGAACCCTTTAGTGGCTAATAGTGGTATAAGCTCTCTGAACTTTTTCCATCCAGTTCTGACTCTAGCTACTGTACTTTCAGAGCACCCTCCCCCACTGCTGATTTTGTCACCCAGGTAACGGAAGCTGTCCACTATTTCTATAGAACCCTCTGCGCAATTGAAAGAGCTAGTATTTTGTGGGCACTTGCTGCTACTTATTGCACCAGAGCACCGGCCACATGTAAAATCTATGTTCTTAGTTAGCTTACCTGTGATCCCACTACATCTTTTATGTACATATACTTTGCATTTGGGACATAAAATACAGTTTCTACCTACGCCTTTCCTACACACTGAGCATGGCCATTTCCCGGAAGGGACCGTCACCTTATTTTCTTTCCTACAAACTAGAACTTTCATCTTAGCCAGGTTAATTTTAAGCCCTTTTGATTCTAGGCCATGCTTCCATGTTTGGAATTTCTTCTCTAGCTCGGCCATTGATTCAGCTATGAGCGTTAGATCATCTGCATATAGGAGTTCCCATGGGCAGCCGGTCTTGAACTCCACTGTTATAGCCTGAAGGGCAATAATAAATAGTAGGGGGCTAAGAACAGAGCCCTGATGTACACCAACTTTTACACTAAACTCTTCACTATATTCGTTGTTAATTCTAACCTTGCTGACTGTTTCTTTATACATGGCTTGTATAGCTCTCACAAGCCATTCGTCAACGCCTAGTTTTCTAAGAGCCCACCAGATAATGGAACGGGGGACTCTGTCGAAGGCTTTCTCCAAGTCAACAAAAGCTAAGTATAGGGGTTTACTTTTAGCTAGGTACTTCTCCTGTAGTTGTCGTACAATGAAAAGAGCGTCTGTGGTTCTTTTGCCTGACACAAAACCGAACTGCATTTCATCTAGATCAATTCTCTCTCTGATTAGTTGCGCTATAACTTTTTCCGTGACCTTCATGACCTGGTCGATTAATTTAAAGCCTCTATAGTTACTCCTATCTAGGGCATCTCCTTTACCCTTGTAACAGTTAATGATGATGCTGCTACGCCAGTCCTTCGGAACAACCCCATTCTGTATGACTTGGTTTACTATCCGGGTGACCATGGTGTGTCCTACCGTTCCAGAGGCTTTCAGCATCTCAGCAACTATTTCCGAAGGCCCAGCCGCCTTACCCATCTTCATATCTTTGATTGCCTTACTTATTATACTACCTTCGACTAACACTGCCGGTCCCTCTATTGGGTCGATGTGGGGGAGACTGTCTTTCTCCCATTTATTCTCCTCATTTAGAAGCCTTTTGTAGTGACACCTCCAAGCTACCTTCTTATCAGCGTCAGTGATGGCAAGTATACCATCATCATTAAGTACACACTTCTCCCCGACAATATCATGGTTTTCCTTGACACATTGCCTAGCAATCCTGAACACCTCACGTTTTTGGTCCTCACGTTGTAGAACATGCTTGAACTTTCTTTCCTCTGCTTCTCTTCTTGCGAAGTACACTTGTCTCCTAGATTCCCTCCTGGCCACTTGATAGTCTTCTCTACTTCCGCCATCCCGCCATACTTTCCAAGCCTGCTTGTTGGCCTTAATTGACACCTCCACCTTACTGTTCCACCACCATGTTACTCTCCTCCTACCTACAGGCCTGCTCCAGCCACAGACTTCGTCTGCCGCCGTCAGCAGGTTTGCTTTCAGGAATACCCACTGTTGCTCTATATTATCTGACTCTAATTGCTCTTCCTTACTGTCGAAAGCATCAAGTAACATGCTTTGAAATTTATTTCTGGTTGTGGGGTCCTTTAACTTCCATATTTTTCTCCTGAGGATAGTCCTCTTCTGTTGTATAGTACGTCTCGTCCTGACTATGAGGTCGCTAATTAGCAGTCTATGTTGGGAGGTGCATTCTTCATGGGGGAAGGATTTTGTGTTTACAGACACTCTGTCACGTCCTCTGGTAAGGATATAATCTACCTGGCTGGTATGTTCCCCCGATCTGTAGGTGATCAAGTAATTGTCTCGTTTTTAGAAGTTAGTGTTACAGATAGTTAGGTTATTTGCATCACAGAATTCCAGGATTCTGGAGCCTTCCTCATTTCTAGTACCAAACCCATAGCCTCCGTGGATTCCGTCATAGCCGTCACAATGTTGACCAACGTGGCCATTTAGGTCGCCAGCAATAATTATATAGTCACTGTCGGTTATTTGGGAGGTAGTGAGCATCAGTGTCTTATAGAATCTGTCTTTTATAGCGCCAGGCAGTCCGGATTGGGGCGCGTATGCCGATATTACTGTCACAGTAGTTCTATTTAGAACAAGTCTTATTTTAATTATTCTGTCATTTACTCTATTTACATCTATTATCTTATCCACCCATTTTTCTGCTAACATGATTCCTACCCCACCTATCCCATTGTCATTTCCCACCCAGAAGAGCTTATAGCAACGTTTTTTACCCACAATGAATCTAGCAGACCCGCCCCTCCATCTGGTCTCTTGGATACAGCAAACATCAACCTCCTTATGTTCAAGCATTTCTACAACCTCGTTAGAGCGGCCTTTTAAGGTGCCTACATTTATGGTACCAACTCTGAAGTTTTGGATTGTGTTTGGAGGATGGGACACAGGGATGGATGAGGGGGATGGGGTTGGGGTTATGTTGGCCATCCGCGGCCGAAACAAAGAGGAGGGGGACTTGCCCTTTCGTCCGGCAGCATGAGGTGAATTTGTTGTTATCTTTGGCATTGTCATCGAGTGTCCAGAATCTTCAGACTCTCCAGAAATTCCTTAGTTCATCCATCATATCGAAAAGCAGCCAGAAGTGATAGCATAGGTTGTTGACTTGTGATTGGTCCAAATAATAAGGTGGAGGGTGGAGAGTGGGGGCGGGAGGGTGGAGAGTGGGGGCGGGTGTGTGGGGTAGTTAGCAAAGTGGGGTAGTTAAAAATATAGTTAAAAAAATACAAGAAGATTATTTAGAAACAACCAGACAGAATTATAGAATAGAATAAATATGAATGAATGAACCGATAGGCTGGAGAGAGATCAGAAAAATGGCATTTACATTATAATTCGCAGGAACGAGGTCTCACCATATATATATATATATATATATATATGGTATATGTATATATATATACATATACCATATATATATATATATATATATATATATATATATATATACATATACCATAAATATATATATATATATATATATATATATATATATATATATATATATATAAATATACCATATATATATATATATATACATATATATATATATATATATATATATATATATATATATATATATATATATATATATATATATATATATATATATATATATATATATATATATATATATATATACACATATAGCATATATATATATATATATATATATATGTATATATATAAACCCACACACATATATACATGTATATATATATATATATATATATATATATATATATATATATATATATATACTATCTATGTATAACACATGCTAGCGTGGAAAATGGACGTTAAACGAAGATGATGATGATGATATAGTATATACATGTCTTGCAGAGAAATCAAGACAGTTTTTACGATGCATAAAACTGGTTATAAATTCTAAAATAATGGTATTAGACTGATATAATTTTTATGTAAAATTTGTTATAACAAAAACATTTATATAATTTTTATGTAAAATTTGTTACAACAAAAACATTTATCACTCAATATAGCTGCCCTTTTTGACAATTACTCTTCATAGCTCTGGACACTGTGGAAAGGGACACATTGCATTTCTTTGCAAGTGTTGTCATGGATGTGGTTGGGTTGGCTTCAATCATGAATTTGAGGCCAGCGAGAAACTTTGGATTACGCTTGAAATCCCTTTGAGCCTTGTGTTCTTTCTTACCAATCTTTCCCTCTTCTTTAAATTGTTCATACACATGATAAACTTTTGCTTTTGGAGGTTTGTCAAATTAACAATTCTATTAGCAGTGTGCCTGGTACATGGCAAAACAACAATGGCGGAATGATTCTGTTGTTCCATGACTTTCTCTTGTCTAATCAGTTTGCTATTTACCTGAAAAATAAAAAGGAGGATTAGATTTTCAATCAAGCAAGGTTTTGTCAAAAATTGAAATGTTAAACCCACTAAATAAACTGCTTAAAATTGGTCCCAATTTATCTTGAAAACCTTGTATATAGTATATGTATCCTGAAGGTGTGTCAACAGCAACGTGCATCTCCTCTTGCTATTCTGTGAAGAAACTTACTGGATGATGGCTATATACCTAAAATCTTTTCCCCAATCTGTTGTCTCAGTTTTCAAAAAGGAAAACATATCCCTTTCAGTGTTTTACTGTCTGATCTCACTCACCTCCCATATCATTAATCTATTTGAAATGGTGTTGAGATCATGAACAACTTATATTCTGGAAAGTAATAATCAGCTGAACTCCAACTAACATAGGTTCCATAATGGAAGGGTTATCCTAACGCAGCTCCTGCATCACTTGTCATTTTAAGAGCTTTGAGTGAGGGCTCCAAAATTCATGTCATCTACGTCGGTATGAACATGGCCTTTGACAGGGTTAATCACAACATTCTACTGAAAAATTCTATCCAACATTAGTGTCTCTGGAAAGTTACTGCAATGGATCAAGTGTTTCTTGACAAACAGTACCCAACATGTTGTAGTTAAAGGAGTACAATCAAGCCCATCCAAATTCAGTAATGGCATTCCACAAAGTACTGTAATGGGCCCACTTCTTTTCATTATCTATATAAATGGCATAACAGACGTCATCAAGCACAGGAACATAAAAATCTTTGCAGATGATTCCAAGCTCCAGAATGTCATCAATGGTTTGGGTGACCAGACATGCTTTCAATCATATCTACTTGCTGTTATCCATTGGGTGGAAAAAAACAATATGCTGCTGAACCAGGATAAATTCGAGTTAATCCACTTCGGAAAAGAGGATGCACTGAAATTCCCATATTCCCCTCCTTCAGGTGAAACTCTCATAGCATCCAACAAAATCAGAGACTTGTTGATAACAACATAAACTGGGTCACTCATATAAACAACAAAGTTGACATGGTGCTGTGAATGTGTTCCTGGATTCTCAGAACTTTCCAGTCAAGAGATAGCTACACCTGTATCCTCCTCTTCTCTACTTTTGCTCGACCCCACCTTGAATACTGTTGTCGACTGTGGTTTCCCCACACAAAAAAAGTATTATGAAAATTGAAGCACCTCGAATGTCAATCACAAAAACAATAGATGGCATGACAGGCCTTGACTATTGGGTTCACTAGAAAAGCTCAAACTCTATTCTCTCCAATGCCGCCATGAGCACTATATTATCTGCATGATGTGGAAAATATTCCATCAGCTTTTCCCAATTATGTTGGCATCACCTTTAAAGTGCACTTAATGCTTTGGTCATGTGCTATCTGGCCACAACAAAAATTAAACTCACATCTCATAACAACATTATGGCACAACTATTTTACCTTCCGTTTTCTTTAACATTATATCATAACACATTAAAACAGAAACAGACCCCATAAAATTCAAAAAGTCTTTGGACAAATTCCTCCAAGTAATCCTGGATAAATCTCCTACACCTGGATATGTCTGCGTAAACAATAACTCTCTACTTGAGTGGGCCATGGTGTCCAAATCCTTTGCAGCATAGAGTTACGGACCTTTACGGTTTGAGTTCAAATCCCACGAAAGTTAACTTTGCCTTTCATCCTTACGGGGTCAATAAAATAAAGCACCAGTAATGCACTGGGATAATTTCTGGCCTTGTGCCAAAAGTAGAAACAATTATATATGTATATATTATATAAGTATATATTATATATGTATGTATATATTTATATGTATATATTTGTGTGTCAGTGTATGTATATATATTTCTAAAATATTATTTTAATTACATAACATTAGTATGCAAACAAATTCTAGAAATAACATGAAGTAATGTAAACAATCTGACAAACTATCCTGTGTTGTTTTTAATGTTGACACTGTCATTGTTGTTGTTAATGTTGACACTGTCATTGTTGTTGTAATGTTGACACTGTCATTGTTGTTGTAATGTTGACACTGTCATTGTTGTTGTTAATGTTGACACTGTCATTGTCGTTGTAATGTTGACACTGTCATTGTTGTTAATGTTGACGATGTCATTGTTGTTAATGTTGACACTGTCATTGTTGTTGTTAATGTTGGCACTGTCATTGTTGTTAATGTTGACACTGTCATTGTTGTTGTTAATGTTGGCACTGTCATTGTTGTTAATGTTGACGATGTCATTGTTGTTGCAATGTTGACACTGTCATTGTTGTTGTTAATGTTGACACTGTCATTGTTGTTGTTGTTAATGTTGACGATGTCATTGTTGTTAATGTTGACTCTGTCATTGTTGTTAATGTTGACACTGTCATTGTTGTTAATGTTGACTCATTTTTATGAATGTTGATGATGTCATAGTTGTAGATATTAATGCTGTTGTTGATGTTGATGCTGTCGTTGTTGTTGATGTTAATGCTGTAGTTGTAGTTCTTATTAATGGTGTTGCTGCTGTCCTTGTTGCTGTTGATGCTGCTGTTGTAGTTTTGAAGTTTGGTCATATAGTAGATATTATTCAGGTGTTGTTTATTTGGCAGGGGGCGATAGGACTGTTGTTGTTTGTTGCTGCTGCTGTTGTTGTTTCTTTTTTATTGTTGGAACTTCTAAATAATTTCCCCCTCTTCATCCTTTCCCTGTTTCTGACAACTTGATAAGTTATCTTGCCTATTTTTATTTTATAGATTTTTTTATGACTTTCATTTATGTTTTATTGTTTTTGAAATCCACACAAAATGAGAGGATGAATTGAATTGTTTTGTTTTGATTTTTTTCTGTGTATATGTGTATGAGTGTGTGTGACAGATGAGAGAGCAACGGTAGGGAGGCATACATTTTGTTTTACTTTTATTTTTGCCAGTTTTATTTCTTTTATATTTTACTGTTGATTTTCCTTTTTTTTTCTCAGGACAGGCCAACATTTCACTCCTTATACACAGCAATACACACACACATTCATACATTTGTATTTACATGCAAACGTGTGTGTTTAGATGTGTATAGACACATACACTCATATATATATCATTATTTAATAGAACTAGAACTACTTCAGTTGTATGAAATCATCAGGAATATCTTGATTATTCCACATAAATAAAACAGTCTAGTCCTGTAGAAGCTATTTCTATATTGAATAATGATATTTGCACTCTAGGAATGTATTGAGTACCTTTTCAACTTTGGTTAACCCCAATTTCACTCAGGATCTACATATTATATATATCTATATATAAACAAAGATATATATATGTAAATATTTATATATCATCATCATCATCACTATTTTATGTCCATTTTTCCATGTTAGCATGGGTTAGACGAGTTGTCCTATGTCAAGTGACCATGTCTTACTCATACAGAACTGATTTTGGCTTGGTTTCTACAACTGGATTCCCTTCCTATGTCACCCTCATTTATAGTGAGTACTGGGTGCTTTTTGCCTTGACACCTATACAACAACTTTACAGTGTGGACTGGGTGCTTTTTATATAATGTCCAGCATTTACCAAGGTGGCTCAATGAATAAATCAGTGTTGTAAATTCATAAATGAAAAAGTCAGTAGGAAAAAATCATAAGAATTTAACTGTACTTTCTTTAACCCTTTAGCATTTAAACCGGCCATGCCCGGCCAGAGTTCTCTCACCTTTTTCTGTTCAAACCGGTCATAATTGGCTGCTCATACTAATGTTAAGGTGTTGTTCTCAAAATAAATAATATCAAAATCTCATATTTTCAATATTATGTGAGATAATTATGTAAAGTAAAGCATTTTCTGTGAAAATAGAATAGTAAATATAGAGTAATGGGAATGCTAAAGGGTTAAATATACCAACTACAGTTTATTGTACAAGATTGCTTTCAGACATCCAAATAAGCCATGACATCCAATATTAAGCTAACTTTCTCTCAATAAATGATCACTACATATGATTTTTCAAATGGGATATCATTACATGGTTAGCAGCTGGTATTTACTCTTGGTCTTCTTCAGGTGCCTGTTGTATTCTGTAAGGTTCTTGACACATTTTGTATGTTGTACCCCCTGGAAGGTAGAATGGCTAAAATGTTGTGATTATAACAAACTAGATGGGATGATGAGTCTGAATAAATTAGTTTATAATAATGATTATATTTCTAATCTTAGAAATTCAGATGCTGCATACATACACATATATATAGAGACCTGTGTGTGTGTGTGTGTGTGTGTGTGTGTGTGTGTGTGTGTGTGTGTGTGTGTGTGTGTGTGTGTGTGTGTGAATATCTTACATATATCTATCTTTTTCTATATATTAATTGTGTATGGAGTGCATATATGTGTGTGCATGAATGTGTAAGTAAATATAATTGCACACTTAAACATGTCTTTGTGTATGAATTTATGTGCTAGAATAGACATATATATAAGTATATGTATGCATGTACGTATACATGCATATATATATATATGTGTGTGTATATATATATATATATATATATATATATATATATATATATATATATACATGTGTGTGTGTATGTGAGTTTCCAGAATAATATAGAATTAAGAAAATGTACATGTTACAATGCAGACATGAAAGCGCAGCCAAAAATAATGACCTCTTGGAGAATTCTTTGAAGACCAGCGATATTGTTGTTATTTCAAAAGTCTCTCTTTGCTCCTCTACATAAAACGAAGAATATAATCACTGTCACAGTACAAGAAGGATATTACATGGGTGTCTTCCATTAGATCATATTTATATGATTGTGTGTAGTGTGTATATACACACACACACACACACACACACACACACATCATTTTATATTCATCTTTCCATGCTTCGCATGGAATGAACTCCATGCATATGTATGTGTGTAAACATTCACATATGTATGTGCTTATGTCCATATGCTTATGTGCTAGTTTTAGTTGCATATAAATCTCACTATGATTGTTTTAAACTATGCCCCCAGTCCCTGGTGTTTCAGGATATTTGTCCATCATTAGTGATGTTTACACACTCATTGCTGAGATAAGAATAAGCTTGATACATTATTAATCCCTTCAAATTCTTGTTTATTTTTCAAAATTCTTTTGAAAGTTAGCCATAGTTCATTTTTCATTATATAGCTTATGTAAGGATGGTGGATTGGTAGTATTGGTAGAGCACCAAACAACATGCTTTGTGGTATAGAGTTATGGCCCTTTACATTTTGAGTTCAAATCCCACCAAGGTTAGCTTTGTCTTTCATTCATATGGAGGTAGATAAAATAAAGTACCAGTAATGCACTGGCATCAATTTAATCAACATCCCCTCCTCCAAATTGTTGGGCTTGTGCCTAAATCAGAAACTATTACATAGCTGGAGAAGTTTATTTACATAAGCAGGATTCAGAACCCTTGACCAGTTTGGGAGGTCAGTAACCCCACTTCTGTCACAACTCATCAAATTATAATCTAACATATGGCAATATTAGGTAATATAATTCTAGATACACTATGTCTGAAGGAAATAAGACATCAAGGGTACTACTAGATACATTTGATCAGAAAAATGCTCAATCAGGGTTGACCTAAGGTGAAACAACAACTACAGCAACAACTCACCACTCTGTAGTCATTTATTAAACTCCTGACAGTCATTAGAACATCAGATAGGGTGGTTTGTATTACTCATTCTGGCTCTCTGCTCTCTAGCTTCCTGCTGAGGTCAATAAAAAAGTACCTATTTAGTATTGGGGTCGATTTCTCCTCTTTATCTCTTTTTCCCTTCCTCTCTCTTTCTATCCTTCTCTGGAAGAAATCTGCTCTGCTCAGGCCTGAAGAGGGATGGGCTCCACTAGTTTAAAATGCCCAAGAATAGCTGTATGTCAATAGAGTGTCCCTAAGACTCCTTTAGAAGTCAGGGGACCATATCAAATATAGAATAGACGTTTAAAAATATATTTTTACATTTTATTTGTTATATCCCCCCCCCCCCCCATAAATTAAAACAAATGATACACATCTTTAATCGATTTTCAGATCTTATTGGACTTTCATAAAAATCTTGTATATCATCCAGTCAACCACAAGGAAGCATTATTTGATGGGAGATTCACATTTTTCAGCATGTTTACATGCCTGCATATTAGATATGTGTATATATTTATGCACATTGGTGCAGTGTCAGTTGCAAACTGTGTTGGTACAGATCTTATTATATATATATAGCACACATCATATTATATATATAGCTTGGGTAAAAATATAACACTATTTTCATGAAGAGAGCTATTTAGGAGAGTTTCACTCTGTAAATGTGGTTGGTGTTAGGAAAGGCAACCAGCTGTAAAAACAGACATGTTCATCTGATCTGACTTGTCTCACAACAGGACAGCTTATCTAACCCATGCTAGCATGAAAATGGATGTTAAATGGTGATGATGATGATGATACACTCACACACACTTGCACATACAGATACACACACACACATTCACATACAAACACATACAAATGCAATAAAACCCTGAATGTAATGCAATGTGCAGTGTTGCCTGTAATATTTATTATTTCCTACAGTTTATTAAATTTGAGATTTCAGTCTTTTGGCTGCTTATAGACAGCTTCTGTAGAGTGAAGTGAGGAAGAAGAAGAAGAGAAAAAAACTAGTAAATAAAGAAATAAACAATAAATAAAAAGTGCATAAGGCAAAGAAAAGTTGTGTAGGTGTCCATTTGAAAAAAATAGCGTATTTTAATATATATGCGTGCATGTATGTGTGTATGTATGTGAATGTATATTTGTGTAAGCAAATGTATATTTGGTAGCAGAGAGAGTGGACATTAAAATGACGATGATGATATGTGAGTGTGAGCGTTTATAAATATGCAGGGTGTCCCAAAAAATGTATACACACTTCAACAGCAGATAACTCAAATGTGTATACATTTTTAGGGACACCCTGTATATCATCATCATCATCATCATCATCATCATCATCATTGTTAAACACTCATACTCACATATCAGTGTCATGTAACATCCATGTAAGGGTCATATCTCTCTCTCTCTCTCTCTCTCTAGTAAGAGTCATATCTCTCTCTCTCTATATATATATATAGGAGAGAGGAAGACTGAGCAAAATAATAAGCTTATGTGTCTGTATGAAGAAAATGTTTTTAAGATTGGATCTAAATAGAGATGTTTGTGTTTTTTGTGTTGGGTTCTGAAGGAATATTATTTGGTTTTTGTTTTGTGGTGCAGTTTGTAGTTCTGTGGAAGTGAAAGTCTTTGTCGTTTTTGAAGTCGGTACATCCTGGTTATATCATAGTAGGATTGGTAAAATTCTTTTTGACGTCTGGTGCCTTCTCTCATTGACTTTCATCATTATTAGTGTCACCTGTTATTCATTTCATGCCTTATATATATATGAGTGTGTATATATCTGTGTGGGTGAGTATGTATATATGGGCATATTTGTATATATTGGTATAAATGTGTGTGTGTTTGTGTGTGTGTATATATATATATATATATATATATATATATATATATATACACACACAAACACACAAACATTTGCACCAATATATACATACTCACCATATATACATACTCACCCACAAATATATATATGAATATATATATGAATATATATATATATATATATATATATATATATATGAATAAGTGTATATATATATAATGTATGTATATGTGTATCATGTATGTATATATGTATATATATGTATGCATATATATATATGTTTGTATATGTATGTGTGTATATATATATATAGATGTATGAATGTTTGCATATACATATATATATATATAGGCTTTATTTTCTATTCATGTTGGTCATATTGGATGTGAAGTTGATGGAGTGGTTGCTCTATGATGGTATTTTTCTACTTCTGTTTTATATTTTATTTTTCTACATTTCTCTCGGATTCTTACATCTCACTGATCTCATGTTGTCTCATCTAAATCTCAATGCTAACTCCCTTACTCTCAGTCTTATTGCTGACACCACAGTTGTTAGTCTAGCAAATCGTTGAGTCATGTATAATCTTATTTTTAATTTTGATATTCAATGTTCATTCAAATAATTACTTTTTCAACATTCTGAATAAAAAAAATATTAATTTATAACCAGCAGCAAAACTTTATTATTTTTCCAAACAAAAAAATTATATTAATAAATTAATAAATAAATAAAAATAATTTACCTGAAGGAATGGAAATTTTTTGTTTTTAAAGTTTTAAGATGTCATCATACCAACTCCAATGTGGCTGTGCATGTCAACCCTATTCATGTAAATAATGAACAGAACAGGTGACAGTACGCACCCTTGTTCGTGTCCAACTCCCACTTTGAATGGCTTTGATTTAGCACTATTTATCCGAAAACACAAATACCTGGGCATTCATATAGAGAAATGAGGGCAGCAAGGAGCTGACCATAAATCTCATACTCCTGCACAACATTCCACAGCAGTTCCAGAGAGAAGCAGTCATATACCTTTACAAGGTCTGCTATCTCCTGACTGACATGGGTATAATATAACAGCAACAATAACTAAAGATTATATACTAACAGACAATGTTTCTTTTTTGATATTTTTGATAACCAATTCTTGACAGAATGATTGTGTGGTGGTGGTTCTGATTTAGATTGATTTTTTATGATTGTGTAGTGTGTGTGGCAGCATGGTTGTATGATGTGTGTCGTGTGTGTGTGCATCTGGGCTTGAAGTAGACCTTGGGAGGGCTGGGGCCCCTTTTGTGGTGGTGGTGGGGGCGGTCATACACAATAAATAAGAATATAGCAAATCAGATTGGCACTAATAATTGGATTGAAAAGTTACACATACATGTATCAAATTAAAAAATCTAACCATCTTAAATCTAAAAAGCCTAGCAGTGGGCACAAATAAATTGTTTTGGCCGTCACTCGTTAAGGACCCCACTGCTGGGGGCCCAGGCAAATTGCCCCTTTGTCCCCTATGAAATTTGGCCCTGGTGTGTATATGTGTGGCAGCATGGTTGTACGATGTGTGTGGCTTAGTGGTTGGAGCATTGAGCTCACAATCAGTTGTGAGTTCAAATCCTGGACTGGGGGGTACGCTGTGTTCCTGAACACAACACTTTATTTCACATTGCTACAGCTCACTCAGCTGTAGAAATGAATTGTGACATCACTAGTCCCAAGGGGTATTGGCCATTGCCTTTCTGTTGGACAACATCAGTGGCATGGAGAGGGGAGACTGGTATGCATGGATGAGTGCTGGTGATCCACATACACACCTTGCTCAGGCTTGTGCCTCAGAAGGGAATTTTCTAGTCTATCATGTGTGACAGCATGGTTTGGTAATATGGTATGAATGTAAGATTGACTCTTTATATGTTTATGTATATGGTTGGTTACATGTGAATATATGCTTGTATTTGTTTGTGTCTGTGTGTGTGTGCATGCCCATGTGGATGTTTTTGTACTTGTCTATGTATGTATATTGTCTATTTGCATGTGTATGTGTGTGCCTGTGTGAGGGGATGCATGTAGGTATGTGTTTGTATTTGTTTTTATGATTGTTTGTGTATATTTATGTGTTTGTGTGTGTTTATTTGCCTGGTTGCATCTAAATGTGTGTGTTTATTGTGCGTATACATGTGAGTTAGAGTGTTTGTATGGATTTATATATTTGTATGTGTGTATATTTGTGCATATGGATTTGTGTGTTTGTTAATGTGTATTCATTTATTATAGTTTTGTGTATGTATGTGTATATGTAACATTGTGTATGTGAGTGTATATATGTGTATATAAGTTTGTTTGAACTTCATGTATATATATGTGTGTAAATTAATTGTTCTGTATGTATTCATGAGAGGGTAGTGCATATAAGTTTGTATGAGCTTTGTGTGTATATATATATATGTGTGTAACCTAATTACTGTGTATGTATATATTAGAGTTTAGTGTGTATATGTGTCTATATAAATGTATGTATGAGGTTTATGTATGTATGTGTGTGTAAATTGTGTATGTATATATATGTGAATGTTTGTATGTATGTTTAACAGTTATTTTCATGACCATAATATTTACCAACATATCAATATTCCAACCATGCCTTAGTCTCCCAGAGAATTTATTTCTTTGGCAAATTTAGAAATGTCTTTTCAATTGAAATAGAAAATAATTCCAAAGACTTGGTTAATCAGGAATTTTGGAAACAACTTGATGTTTGTCTTTTAAAAACAATATTTATATTTTATATCTGTTTGTTCTGGAGCTGTGGTGATCAAATGGGAGACACGTGGCCCCCAGGGATGGAATTTTAACCTAAGGAGGAATTTTACTGGCAGTGACTTGTCGCAGTGTTATAGCGACAGTCAAACTGCATTTCTTTCAAATAAACTATTCGAACACTGCATTTCTGTTGAATTCTTTGTCAATGTTTGTTGCTTCTTGTTTTTTTTAATGTTCCTTATAAACATACACCCTGAGTATATATTCTTATAGGTTTTTTTATACTGATGTATGTTATTCTTTGTTTTCTTTTCTAGGTAAGTGAATTAAAGATTTGCCATTAACAACGGTAAGAATGTTCTATTTCATAATGATATATTTGTTTCTTCAGTGTAATTGTTTTTTTTGTTTGTTTTTTACAATGTTTCTGCTGTTTTACTAAACATACTGAAAACGATAAAGTTAACAGACTGGAAAAAATATTTTCCTAAGTATTTCAAACAAGTTTGTCAAATTTTCCAATTAAAAAAAAAAGACACATGTCGTTAATTAATTGTTCACTCTTATTATATCAGTTCTTTATCACTTGGAGAGTCTCATTTCTTTTCCTGACTGCTTCACTGACTTGTTCATACAGTTTAGAAAAACAATGCGAATCTTCTATCAACACAATGTCTGTGTTTCTGTCATGTTGAGAATAAATATTGTTGAATAAAAATTAAATAAACCACAAAATCAAGTATGTCGGTGTGAGTGTGTGTCATTTACATGTTGAAAAGATAGTTTTCTCTTTTTATACATGATACATGTATTATGAACACACATACAAATTATATATGTGACAGGCACTGTGTAAAAATCAGGTCGAATATTGAATACCTGGGAATTTTACAGAATGCCTAAAACTTCAGGGCAAAGTATTAAATGCATGTATTTTATTCTGACCTTATACACTTTACATAGGTAATCTACAGAATGTCTAGGCAATGTATACAGAGGATTATATTCTTTACATGCAAGCATAGAAAAGTGGACACAAAAACGATGATGATGGCATGACCTTGATGTTTAGACTTTCTGTAGAATGCTTAGGTATTCTATGCAATGGCGAGTTTTTCACTTTGCTGGTAACATACGAGGTATGTCAGAAAAGTTCCAGGACTGATGTCACAAAATATTTATTTCAAACCCAAACTTCACACTAAGAGTTTTCTCCTTCAAAGTAATCCCCCTGGAGTATGTAACTGTAATCTTAGCTCTCTGCAGCGATCAAACTTTTTTCTTCATAATTTTATATACATGTCCTCTGTTTCAGGTCATCAAGCAATGAGCACAGAGCAACGAACAAACTTGAAAACTCCGTCAGAAGCACTGGGATTGCTGCAGCCAGTGTATGGAGATGAGACGATGTCACGCTCACGTGTTTTTGAGTGGTGAAAGAGGTTTAAAGAAGGACACGAGGACGTGGAAGATGACCCCAGGAGCGGAAGGCCCAAAACAACCAGGACTGAGGTCAACGTTGAGCGCGTCAGGTAGATGGTGCGTAGCGATCATCGGCTGACTATTCGACTGATGGCAAATGAGTTGGGCATGAATCGGGACAGCGTCTGGAAGATTCTCACTGAAGATTTAGACATGTGGAAAGTCTGCGCGAAGATGGTGCCAAAACTGCTGAACGATGACCAGAAGGGTCGACGCATGCAAGTGTGCCAAGACATCCTCGAGTGTCTTGAAACCGAACCAGACTTGCTAGGGACAGTCATCACCTGTGATGAGTCAAGGGTCTTCGAGTACGACCCAGAGGGGACCCGTTTTGAAGATGTGGACGACATCAAAAAGGCCATGGCGAAGGAACTGCAGAGGATCCCAGAAGAATTCTTCCAGGAGTGCATGCAAGCGTGGCAGAAAAGGATGGAAAAGTGCATCAGACTCCAGAGCGATTATTTTGAAGGAGAAAACTCATAGTGTAAAGTTTGGGTTTGAAATAAATCTTTTGTGACATCAGTCCTGGAACTTTTCTGACACCTCGTAAACTAGCAGAAAATCGCCTGGAGATGATGTTTCTGT
>OZ024741.1:293626587-293686587 GCA_964016885.1 Eledone cirrhosa
ATCTCTATATATATGTATACATACATCTCTCTCTCCCTCCTATATATATATGAAATGCACTAATATTGAATACACACTAGAATGGTCCGGGCTAAAATTCGCCTATCCATACCGGAATGAATGACGCCTATGTGAACCATGATTGGCAGAGGTAATTGAAATAGTGACTGAAAAGGACCTTCTAAATTCCCAGCATGATAGGATGTTTAATTGCAAACACAAGGTTCTAAAAGCTTTCGCTAAGTACAAACTGGACTAGAACAAGATTCAATCCTTAATACCTAGGTTTTATTATATCCTACTTGATACATTTCCAGTGGCACTTGAACTTTTCACACCCAATGGATTCAGTAATATTCAAAGCAAACCCATTTTCTTAATTCCTTTCCTCCTTACCCCCTCTAGCCTACTCTTAATCTTTACTTTATCTTTCTCTGTCCCTCTTATACCTTTTCTATTGTCATATATGTTAAACATCAAAACCTTCACCTATAACAATGGTCAAAGACCCCGTTCTCTCTCCTAACTGACTGTATTTCATGCTATTTATAACTTATTTACATTTTCTTAAATGAAAATCTCATTACTCAATTCTACTTCTTGGCAAACAGTTGAATTCCACTACCATAGGCTTTCTGATGAAGTGTAATAAATAATTAAGTATTGTATATGATTGAACAATATATATTGTAGTCAGTATATGTAGACAATTTATACATATGTCAAAGCAAATAAATTCATAATGTCTTCACACCAACGTTTTATTTTTCTTGGTACAATACTTGCTTATATATATATATTACACAGCTGACCACGTTATTCTTCACTCATTTACTAATATATATATATATATATATATATATATATATATATATATATATATATATATATATATATATATATATATATATATATATATATATATATATATATATATATAAATAACAGATTAAAGTTTAAGCAAAGAATCGCTGCTTTCACTTTTAATGGAAATCTTCTGAAACTAAAAAGTCAATCTGTGAACGCAGAAGTAAATATTTCAAAAAACGTTGCAACCGAAATAAGACAGGAAGACGATACTTTGGTTCGTGGAAACGTTCCCTGGCAAAGAAAACAATTACATGCGAAGACAAAACCACGTTTATGGTATAAATGAAGTCATAGACTAATATTCTATAGGTGGTTCATGGAGACGTTCTCTGGCAATGAACGGAAAAAACGAAGATAATACGTCATTATGTGAAGCAATGCTTTGACGTATAGAGTTACGGCCCTTGCCATTCTGAGTCCAAATCCTGCCGAGGTTAACTTTGCCTTTCATCCTTACGGGGTCGATAAAATAAAGTACCAGTAATGCACTGGGTAATTGCTGGCCTTGTGCCTAACGTAGAAACAATTATGTGAAGCAATGAGAACAATTACACGCAAAGACAAAACCACATAAATGGTATAACTGAAGTTGTAGACTTAAATTCTATTTAGGAAACCGAATGATCCTCGGCTTCAGAGTTAAGAATAAAGTAAATAAAATACAGAGGTAATTGAAATTAAATATATACACACACACATCCATATACGTACATACACAAGCATACACGAAAACACTCGCCATGGGTATGCAAATAAAAGCACGTACACAAAAGAAAACAAAAAAACACACACGCACATACAGCACCCACGCAACGCCTGTACCACACATACGAATGTATACACCAAATACACATAAAAATAAATAAAAACATATATATATATATACATGTGTGTGTGTATGCGTGTATACATAATTAAATAAATGTATATAAATTACACACATAAATACGTATATAACGCGCGTATACACACACCCACATGTAAATACACATATGTTCGCGGACGTACGTCAACCAAAACACAAAGTATATGTGTATGTGTGTATTTTCATACAACTTAGGCAATGACAAACCAAATTAGAATATAAAATTGAACCAGTGAAAATATATTCTTCATCGGGAATAAACAGACAAAATAATGGAAATAAATGGAATGAAATGTTAGTGGTGGGTGAGTAATTTTAGTTTTCCAATAAGATTCCGGCAATTTGTGTATAAACCCCTAAACTTTCTGCTATTGTTAAAGTCAATCAATATTTTTCTTTAACATTAATCGAACTCCAGAAATCTTAGCAGATGATTCCAAAATTCTAGCTGAAGAGGTTACAGTTTAAAAGTTAAAAAGAAAATAATATAAAGAAAATGTATCTAAAATACAATGGAAATCAATAAAAAATATAACTAAAAAAATCTCTCATTCAAAAGTGAAATTATGTTTCTGATACTTTTCAATGGAAATATTTAATATTTAAAAAAAATAGTTATAATGTCATAGGGAATTAAAAAGCAAAACAAAAACAGTAAAACCAAAGCCAACAATTTGCCCATTGCTGTTATATTTCTTAAAGTATTGTACATTCTGAATTGATTTTGATTGCAAACAGTATAAAAGTGAGTGTTATAGTTTGCTTAAAGCATTTTATAATATGAAACAAATGGGTAGGTTTTTGGAAGTTGGTACAATGCAAATAGGGTTGTAACTATTGAGGTAACTAGGCTGGATAAGGAAGATTGAGAGAAGTAAGAAGGAGTGAAAGGAAAGGAAGAAAAAAATGAGAAACAAAAGAATCTGGATGTTAACTTTGTAATATTTGTTAATCCTGATATAGTTCAGATAAACTATCCATTCTATTCTCAAGTGAGCTATTGGGAACTTTGAAGTGTATCAGTGAGTAGCATTAGGACTCCATATCACTTGCATTTGAATTATAAAAGTACATTTATATGGCAAAGGTGTTTCAACCTTATTATATTCACAGCTATGGCATATAGCTTAGAGACATCATGAGACCTAGTGGTTAGCGTGTTGGCTAAGATTAGTTTGATCCCTGGACCATGTGGTGTGCTGTATCCTTGATAAAGAGACTTCATTTCATATTGCTCCAGGCCACCCAGCTAAAAACAGCAACAGCTGTAGCAGATTATGATCACTTTGAAACATACTGGTGTTTTGTACTCAGAATTGAAACTGGAGTAGTGATTGCAGAGGACATACATAAACTGGGGATAAATAAAACAGTCATGCTTTATTGAATGTGCAATTTAAATGTGAGAGAAAGGGAGAGATGTAAGTGAACTGAAGGAGAAATTGGGTTTAAGAGGAATCTGAAGTGATGTGCAAGAGAGACGACTACATTGGTAGCGACATGTGATGTGCATGGATGATGATCAATGGGTGAAGAAATGCCAGCAAATCCCAGTAGAGAGAAGCTACAATAGAGGTAGATCAAGAAGGACCTGGGCAGAGGTGATGAGAGTTGATCTCAAATTGCTGAGATTCACAGATATGATGAAGGAGTGCAGCAACTGGAGTAATGTTGTGCTGAAAAGGACTCATCTAACCCATTCAGCATGGAAAAACTGATGTAAAAGTGATGGTGATGATGATGAGTGCTAGCTTCCCATTACTTTATCATGTCGTCCATCTGTGTTATGAAGACATCCACAATCAACGACAGAAGTGGTAAATGTCAGAACCATTGATGTATGCCAATGTCAGTCTCACTGAACATAGTCTAAGAATTGCAGTGACACTGTTAAAAACTGTAATCTCTCTCTCTACTGGTGTAGAATTATCTGCAATAGAAATGTATTAGATTTGAATGGAGCTACTTTGTGACTCATTGATTTCATTCTCTCTTTTATTTCTTTTGTTTTCAGTTGCCTTTACAAAAAATTATTGATATGTATCTCTCCATTTGTGTGTGTCTGTATATATATATATATATATATCCATATATATATACACACACACACATATATATATATATATATATATATACACACACATATATATATATATACACATATATATATATACATATATATATATATATACATATATATATACACACATATATATATATATATATTATATATATATATATACATATATATATACACACATATATATATATATACATATATATATACACACATCTATATATATATACATATTATTATTATTATTATATTATTATATATATATATATACATATATATATATAATATATATATAATATATATATATATATATATATATATATTATATATATATATATATATATATATAATATATATATATATATACACACACATACATACTGAGTAGGAAACACGTATATGCATATATAATCATACATATTTAGACACACATAAATGTATATATGCATACACACATGCATAGATATACATGCATACAAACATGTTAAAAAGCAAATGAACTAATACATGCAAGCACGCATGTATATACACTATCTTTTTTACATCAATTTTATTTAAAGGTTTTTTACAGCATTTATTTCTATGATTTAGTTCCTATAAATAATTTTATTGATTAAAAAAGCTTATATAGAAAAAATACGCAGATATTATTTTCAAGAAATAAGTCGATTATTTCTGAAGAATGAAAAATATATTTGAATCATTTATATAAGTCAAATATAGTTGAAAATAATTTTGACTAGAATTTTCAGGTAAAGAAAAGGGTTACACATTTTTTTATTAAATATAAACTGTGGCATGGCTGAGTGGTTAAGAAGTTCACTTTGCAACCATATAGCCTTGCCTTCTATCCTATTGAGTAGCACATTAGGCCTTACGTGTATTATTCTACTATAGCCTCAGACCAACTAGTGCCATATGTATGACTGTTATATGGAAACTGTAAGGAAACCCATTTGTAGCAAATTTTATCTTATTTGTAAATAGTTGAAAGACCAATCATCCTGTCGTGTGTCCATGTGGTATATTCCCATGTGCAGTGGAGTTTGTGGTATCAACCTTAAAGTACTGAAGCCACCGGTTCCAGCATCTGACTGATAAGGGACTTTCCTGTGATTCGTCCCTTTTTCTGTTGTCCACCTTTTTTTTAAATTCATTTTCTATGATTTTAGCTATGCAGACACTTTTTTGCACATATATATATATGTGTATGTGTGTGTGTGTGTATCCTGGGTTCAGTTGGAGTGACCACAGTAAGTAAGGTACTCAATAGATAGTAGAGTATAAATGTTTATTATACAAATGGCTTCTACAGGACTAGAACTGTTTCATTCGAAGAAAATCATCAGGAAAGCCAACTGTCATTGTGATATGCTGGTATTTATACATTTTCTGAAAATGTATAAATACCATCATATCACAATGCCAGTTGGCTTTCCTGATGATTTCCTTCAAATGAAACAGTTCTAGTCCTGTAGAAGCCATTTCTATATTAAATAAACATATATATATATCCGACTTCCCACGGTTACAAGCCGAAGCTGAAGCATATAGACAATATGACCCCACCCCCTCCCACTGAAAAGTGGTCATATAGACACCAAGGTAAAAAAGCACCCAGTACTCACTTTAAATGTGGTTGGTGTAGGAAGGGCATCCACCTGTAGAAATCAAGCCAAAATCAGTTCCTGTATGAGTAAGACATGGTTACCTGACCAGGCATTGCCCACAACAGGACAACCCATCTAACCCATGCTAGCATGGAAGAATGGACGTAAGACGGTGATGATGTTGATGATGATATATATATATATATATAGGCACACACATTTTTTATAGCTAAGCAGCGAGCCTTGTTACTCTGGAGTTTCACCTGCACACTCGCATGATCATCAAAAAAGAATACTTGTTCTCATGTCTGTGAATAACACTAGGATATATATATATACATTAACATTATTTAACCCTTAAAAAGTAGCCCCTGTTTCCTTCCTAATTTGTATTGAGTATTCATCTAAAACTGGTCTCTCTTACTCTTGTAATAATAAATACCAAGAAAATACACTCATACACAACCATATATTTACACACATACATAAATATGTATACGCATGATGTTTCTTTGTTCTTCACATTCAACATCACAGGTGATGACATTTGTTTATGTTCCACATAAGCAGATCCTACTGTTCTGTGATTATATGGCCAAAGACACGTACTTTACTTAGAAATCCAAACAAGTTCCTGTTTTTTCTGGAAAAAAAAAGTTAGAGTACAAACAAGAACACAAACATATTTAGAAATGGAAATACTTCAAACACCTACAGCACAAAAACAAACAGAAAAACAGCAAACTACATAATTATAAACAATAAAATAAAACAATAGAAAAAAAGAAAATAATATCAAAATATAGAAATAACTGAAAAACAGCAAATAACTTCATAGCCACAAACAACAGCAAAATAAAAACCAGCAAAAAAAAAAAACAGCAAAAAAAAAACCCCAGCAAAATATTCAAGTATTCCAAACAACACTACAAAAACCAGAAAAAATAAATACATTAAACTAAAAAAAACGACAGAAAAATATTAAATTTCTCCAAACAACACAAAAAAGCAAAATATCAAAGAACTTTTCTAGAAAAACAACTGAACAACAAAAAATTTTATAAACTACAAACGAAATCAAAAACATAAAGAAATTTCAAACATGACAACTACAAACAATAATGACAATAAAAAAAAAACAGCAAACAGAGCCCCAAAATACCTACTGACAGCTGATAAAATTGCTGGAAAGAAACAAAAAAAAAAAAAACTAGGATTCAACAATAAGATAAACACTAAAACTGAAAACACAAACAAAAAAAAAAATCTAAAAAATGGTATTTGTTGTTGTTTGGTTTAATCTAAGTAAAGACATCCAACTTAAAAAAAATGTGTTTAGAACCAATCAGTAAAGTTTGGTTTATTTAGTCACTTACTCTTGTATCCTTTCTGATTTTCTTACATTCCTGGCACCAATCACTGGTTTTAGCTGCAAGGAATAAAATTTGGTAGCAGAATTTTGTTTGTTGTCAATACACTAGTTGTTTTTATTACTTTATTTTCTTTTGGTTGTAGTGGTGGTTGTTGCTGTTGTGGTCGTAGTGGTTGTGGGTATTATGGTTGCTGTGATTGTGATGGTTGTAGTGGTGTTTGTTGTTGTGGTAGTGGTTGGTGTTGATTGTTGTAGTGATGGTTGTTGTAGTTATGATTGTTGTGGTGGTTGTTGTGGTTATTGTTGTGGTTGTTTCTGTTGTGGGTGTAGTGGTGGTTATTGTTGTTGTGATAGTGGGTGTTGTTGTGCTAGTTATAGGTGTTTTGGTTGTAGTTGTTGTGGCTGTTGTTGTGATTCTTATTGTTGTCATTGTTGATGTGGATGTTGTGTCTGTTGTGGATGTTGTGTCTGTTGTTGCTGGTGTGGTTGCTGTTGTTCTGGTGTTTTTTTCATTTTTTTTCATTGATGCTTGAAAGATATTTTTAACAACACAAACTAATTTCACTTATGAAATATATGTCATCTTTATCATCATCACTACCATCATCATCATTATCATCACTATTGTCATCCTTTTTGCATCAACTTTTACCTGCTTCAACCACTTTGCTCTTCTGCTAGGTTGGCCCAGTGACCCACCCCTGATTTATGTGGTTTAGTGATCTGCAAGAAATAACAACCTAATTACTCTCACATTTAATCCAATCCAGCACCTTCTTGTGGCAGGAACTCCTCCCTGGTTGACCTCCACCCCTTTTGGTTGTGGTCATGTTTCAGGGGTGTTGCTGTATTCACCCTTCTTGGCCAATTGCAGATTGGTGAGGCTATTTAATCCATAGTTGTGGTGGATGCCTATTGAATCTGAGGAGTTCATCCACCCTTTTAACAGCTCTTGTTTTTTGTGCTGCTGGAGCTCCACCTCCCCTCCTCACCAAACCAGGTTCTGATGGAGAAGTGGGCTTAGTTGCTTACCACCTGGAAGCAGGTTGTACTGGGTTACATGATACCAGTAGCAGGAAGAAACCTGACCTAACATTAACATTCTCACATCACACCCTAGAAAATAAAGACACATTTTGTAATGCAGTATTGTGTGTAGTGTGCCTAGGAAAAGTGATGTTCATGGTTGGAATGACTTTGCTCATAGAGGTCAGCTTGATCATGGCTTACATGGCTAATGTGGAGTTAAAGACCAACAAGAGAGAAATTCTGTGTCTAGATATAGCTGTAACCCTTGCACATCACATGGGGCATTAACTACAACTGTACATATAACATCAGACATATCCATGATATACACACACATACATACACACACACAAACATACATGTACAGGCACACACACTAACATGCACATACATGTACTCACACATATGCACATACACACACATATACACTCAAAACCACACGCAATTCCAATGTTTCTAAGAAAAATCTTTCGATTGAATTGAAAATTCAAATAACAAAAGTTGCCTCAAGATATTTTTTTGTGTTGAAGTAGTTAAATACACACAGTGACAGTATATGGAGTGGTTTGATCCAGCAAACGGTATTGTTCTATATAGTACTAACACACTCAACATACTTCTATCACCATAAAACAGTACCAGCCAGACATTCTTACACTTCACCAGAAATTAAAAAGAAAATTATAAAAATAGTAAACATGAGCAAACAGAAGCAAAGAATTTATAGAAAACTAAACTTTACAATTCTACTCTATGTATGAATGTATGTATAATTATATATATATATATATATATATATATATATATATATGTGTGTGTGTGTGTGTGTGTGTGTGAGCGTGGAAAAGCGTGTGTGTGTGAGCGTGGAAAAGCGTGTGTGTGTGAGCGTGGAAAAGCGGACGTAAAAACCATGATGATGAAAATTAAAAATTCAAATAAATGTTACCGCAAGGTATTTTTTCTCTTCAAGCATTTTAATATATATATATATATATATATATATATATATACATATATACAAAACATAAAAGTATAAAAATAAACAAAATATAAAAAAGAAACTGTTGCTAAGAAAGTACTCTACACCATATATACACTAGAAATCAATTATAAAAGAACTGGTGTGCTGGGGTTGAGTATAGAATTGACTAGGTAGGTGGCTAGCTCTCAGAAGTGGATGGGGTTGTGTTACTTTCTGAAGTGGATTGGGATGTAGAGCTGTCTGAAGTGGCTAAGGTATGGAGCAGTGGCTGGAATGAGTTGCATATTCCAGTTCTGATCAGCTCAGTTGTTGACATGTGTATGTATACAAGAACTTCTGGAAAGAAGAGGAAATGTGTGATGTCTGAATGAGGATCCTCCACCTCCAACTAATTTACCCTCCATCTCTGGGTCCCGGCCAACAGGATGGAGAATACATTGCCCCGGTGGACGGTGAGGGACGCGTTGATTAATAAACTCCTTATTTACACTTAATGCAAATTAATCATGTTGTCAGTGAGTGTAGACAAAGTAACAATAATTGTTTCTACGTTTGGCACAAGGCCAGCAATTACCCAGTGCATTACTGGTGCTTTATTTTATCGACCCCGTAAGGATGAAAGGCAAGGTTAACCTTGGCGGGATTTGAACTCAGAATGGCAAGGGCCGTAACTCTATATGTCAAAGTATGGCGTCCGACCCTCTACCGATACTGCCAATCCACAGCCCTACAAATAACAATAATGATAGCCAGAAACATAGATAGGAAGTTCTTTAACATATTTCTAATGAAAGAAATGACTGTTTTTCAAATCTAAACTATAATGAAGTAAGAAGCGTGGGACTGCGTACGGTTTATAATTTTTTGTCCCCTTAGTAAAATAAGTTGGATTACTTTGAATAAATATTACATAATTTATCTACTAAATTTCGTGGTTGTTCATCATCATCATCATCATCATCATCACCGTTTAACGTCCATGTTCCACGCTTGCATGGGTTTGGACGGGAGTTTTCCCACTTGAGGCAAGAGTGGTTGTCTTGCTCGCATAGGACTGTCTGGCGGGTGTTCTACAGCTGGATGCCCTTCCTAACACCAACCACATTTACAGTGTGGGACTGGGAGGTTTTTACCGTGTTGCCTACACGGCCACATTACAGAGTGGACTGTGTGTTTTTTTTGTTGTGACACCTACACGATCTCATTTGTTTCGGCCTGGATGTTGTGGCACCAAGATAACTTTACATTGAAAGGGGCGGTGTGGATGGGGTGGTGGTGGTGGGACGGGGGTGTATTTTGTTAGAGATGCCTACTGACTAAATATATTTTATTACTCATTTAAAGATTCACTTCTTTAAAATTTTCAAATGTCAACACTTCCAGTTAGTGATCATTTAAATAAATATTCATATATTTCTGTCACTAATTTTCTCCTAAATCAGTTTATATATAATATTGTCTTTTTTTAATGTATCATGGTTTATGTTACTGATTACATAAGACAGTGTAACGCAGTCTTCGTTCAATTTCTGTGTATATTGTCAATTACGATTTTATTTGATTCTATCTACATGCATATATACTTGCATATCATCTTTTTTTAATGTATCATGGATTACGTTACGGATTACATAAGAGAGTGTAACAGTTTTCGTTCAATTTCTGTGTATATTGTCAATTAGGGTTTTATTTGATGTATCATATCTACATGCATATATCATCATCATCATCATCACCGTTTTACGTCCGTTCTTCCATGCTAGCATAGGTTAGACGGGTTGTCCTGTTGTGGGCAGTGTCTGGTCAGCTGACCTTGTCTTGCTCATACGGGAACTGATTCTGGCTTGATTTCTACAGCTGGATGCCCTCCCTAACACCAACCTCATTTACAGTGAGTGCTGGGTGCTTTTTTTCCCGTGGCACCTGCATATAATATCAATATACACACTACACCTGCTAGCAGAAAACCACCCGAAGAGTGGTTTTTCTGCTAGTATTTCTAATGAAAGAAATGACTGTTTTTCAAATCATTTAGTAAATGCTCAATTTGAAAGGATTTGTATTAACTTTCTCATTATTTAGTAGGTTCTTGGAATGTAGATTTATTCTTTCAATATACAACTGTCAGCAGAAAAGTTTGTAGGCTGACCAAGATACTCTCATGGTATGTGACCAAATGAGGTTTATTTTTCAACGTAGTCCCTCTTGCATTCCACACACTTCTCTTCCATCACTGATGCAGTGTTTGGGTCCTATTGGTGAAAAAGCTTTCATCCTGTTGATCATAAAAAGTCATCAACAGCATATATGATGTCATCATCATTGTGATACTGATACCAGCCAAGTGTTTTTTTTATGTTGGGGAACAGATGATAGTCAGATGGGGCCAAATCAAGAGAATAGGGAGAGTGATCAACCAATTCAAAACCACAGTTATGCACTACAGCCATTGAACCCAAGGACTTGTGGGCTGGAGCATTGTCCTGATGAAACAAGATAACTTTTGTCAGTTTTCCTGGATGTTTGGTCTTGATAGCCTTTCATAACTGCCTCAGCAAGTAATCCTAGTACTCTCCATTGTTGGTGTGACTCTTTTGAAGATAAACACAATGCCTTTTGCATTTAAAAAATCTGAGGCCATCACCTTCCCTGCAAATAAAACAACGTTGACCTTTTTAGATGTCCTTAATGTAGCAACCATGTCAGCTAAACCCGTTGTCTGCAGGTACTTGATAACACCACAATGCTTTTGAAATCTTCTTTCAACCATCACTTGCCAGTTATTAATAAGAAGATTTCACAGCCCTATCATCATTTCTCATAATCAGCCTATTGACTTTTCAGTCCACCATCATATTTAATGAAATATGCTGTATTTGAATTAATGAAGAATTTAGAGGGATTTACACAAATTATCAATTACTTCATAATTAAGATGGTATTTGTTACACAACTTATCCTCCAAATCAAATGAATTCTCACTATTCAACATTGTCTCTGTTTGCAATGTGACCAAAAGAGAGACACGAAGAGAAATTGCTGGCAGATGAACTAGTGTGAGAGGGTGAAAGAAATGACAGGTGACAGTGCTGGAAGGAATGAGAGAGGAAAGAAAGTAATAGCACAAGTAATGGAAGAGAGACAGTGATGGCAACTATGTATATATTGGTGGGAGAGTGCATGAAATGGATGGTAATAGAGCTGGCTGATAGTAAGAAAAATTGATGGATATCAATAACATGTGGTGCGGGGGAGAAGGAATGCTGGCTATTAGTATATTGGGGTGATGTAAAGACCATGCGTCTATACAAATCTGATTCCATACATGAGTGTCACGGTGAGAGAATTACAACAATATGTTTAATGGGAAGGAATAATGAATATAGACAGAGACAATGCTATCCTTTGTTACACAAGTGGTATGGTATATTGAAAATGATAATGAGTGAAAGTCAGTGTGTGCCATCTCTATCAACTTTTACCTTTCTCTTGGACAACACTGGTGGTGTGGAAAGTAGAAACTTACATACATGGATGACCACTGGTCTTCTATAAAAAAGGTTGCCCTGTCCTGCACATGGCGAGGAATTTATAAATGTAGATTCTGGATCTTATGAGACCAACAAAGGATCTAAAGAAAGAAATATGTGAAAGGTATATTGTATGATGCTTGTGTATGTAGTATAAGGTTGTATGGTTGTAGGATGTAGATATTGACTGCTGAGGCTATGTGAAGGTTAGAAAGAAATGAATCAAGAAGGCTGTTCATGAACAATAAAGCGCTGGTATGGTCACATAATTTGTATGGATGATCATTAGGGGAAGAAGCAGCAGGAATTCTAAGTAAAAGGAAGCTGTGGAGAGAAAGATCAAGGGAGACACAGGTAGAAGTCGTGAAACATGAAGCCCGCAAAGGTGATAAAAGAAAGGAACAAATGGAGAGAATCTGCATTAGGAAGGATTCATCTAACCCATGCAAGCATGAAATAGTAGATATACAAATGATGATGATGATTAACACCACAATAAAATGTACCCAGCCCATTCTGTAAAGTGTTACTGCTGATATCATGATAAAATGCACCCAGTACATGGTGTCAGGTTTTGGTATTAGTAAGGGTATCCAGAAGTAGAATCCATGCCAAAATGAAACATGAATTATATGTCAGATCTCAATGTGACAAATTTTCTGATCCATACAAGCATGGAAAAAGATTGTAAAGTGGTGATCATCATGATTATATATATATATATATATCATCATCACTGTTTTACGTCCATTTTTCCATGCTGGCATGGGTTAGACGAGTTGCTCTATTGTGGGCAATGCTAGGTCAGGTGACACTTACATGACCACTTTACAGTGTGGGGTGGGCACTTGTTACTGTGTTACAGTATGGGTTGGGTGCTTCACTGGATATATATATATATATATATTCATACACATTACTTTTAAAATATCTATACTGTAATTTCTTCAAAGTGTCAAGTACTAAGTTGATTAATGGTCTTATTAGTCTCAGTTAGTAACATCTTTTATGTGTATTTATATATATATATATCAGGAAAGATGGAGTTAAATAATGATGATAGATATAGGTATCATTTTTTTATATCCCTTGTATGTATGTGTGTCTGTGTGTGTGTGTGTATATATAGTCACAGAGAGACAAGTACATCACTCCTCCTCCACTACCATCACCAACAAATCAACCATTAACACTTTAATAAAAACAATCCTTCTGCTATGTCTGTCAAGCCTTTACCTCCTCTGAGATGTCTTCTGTCATTTAAGCAGAAAATATAGTGGCAATGTTGTTGTTGCTTGGGCTAATGTTTTTTTGTTGTTTCTAGTTGTTGCTGTTGTGTTTTTTTTTCTGTTCTTTGTAGTTGGAAAGTTTCTGATGTATTTGTTTATCTTGTTACAGTTTTTGTTGTTTGTGTTGTTGCTGATCTCTTGTGTGGTTGGGTGGTGGCTCTGGTGTTGGTGGTTATGCTGGTAGTAGTGGGGTGTTGTTGTAGCTAAATGGTTATGGTGGTGACACAGATGATTGTGATGATGGTGGTGATAGTGGTGGTGGTGTTGTTAAATGGTTATGGTCGTGAAATGGATGGTTTTGATGATGTTTCTCTTGTTGTTGTTAAATGGTTCTGGTGGTAGTCTGATGATTGCAGTAGTGGTGGTGTTAAGTGTCTATATTGGTAGTTATGGTGGTACTTTCTTTGTTACTTGTGGTTGTTGTAGTGGTCGTGGTGTTAATTGTAGATGTTTGGTGATTTGAAAAGGCTCCAGAATAATTAAATTTATTTCTTATTTATCAGCTTGTAAAAGCAATGTCTGCCTGAAAATAAAAAGCCCTACTTATCACCTCCTCTGGCTACTACTACCATCACTACTACCACTTCTGTGTGTATATGTTTGTGTGTGTGTATGCATATGTTGGTGTATGCCTACATATATGTGTGTGGGTCACTTTTACTTCTCATTGGACAACAGATATTCACCAATCACAAACCACCAATGTTTTAGTGTTCAGTCAAGCTTCAGAAGTTCTGCTTTGTACAACTCTAATATAGAAATACTTATGTTATGTAGTAATTAGGTAGGCAATGGAACTTTAGTAGCAAAAATTACTTTATATTTAAGTGTTATTCTTTTAAGAACAGTAGCAGCACTAATAACATGAACAATAGCAACAACATTTCTAAGTGGTCGCTTGAACTGCTAGAAATAGCACTCTAACTTTTCCTATTACACCTGACTTTCTATAATAAGGAATTCAAGTTTGTTTGTGTTTTATTCATCTTGGGGTTGATAAAATAAAGTTGTTTCTACTTTTGGCACAAGGCCAGTAATTATCCTAGTGCATTACTGGTGCTTTATTTTATCAACACTGTAAGGATGAAAGGCTAAGCTAACCTCGGCGGGATTTGAACTCAGACTGTAAAGTGGCATAACTCTATGCTGCAAAGCATGGCAACCGACCCTCTACTGATATGGCCGATTTCATAAAATAAAGTACTGGGGTTGATTTAATCCACTTTTACCTTCCCCAAATTGCTAGACTTGTGTCAATTTTAGAAATTATTATTATTACTTATATTTAAAGGTTCATTTTCCTTTTCATCATTACGGCATCAATAAAATAAAGTACCAGCAATGCACTTGGGTTGATTAAATCGACTTCCCCTCCCCGCAAAATGATAGCCCTTCAGCCTATATCAAAATTCATTATTACTTCTGAGTTCAAATCCCGCCGAGGTTCACTTTGCCTTTCATCCTTACGGGGTCGATAAAATAAAGTACCAGTAATTGCTGGCCTTGTGCCTAAAGTAGAAACAATTATTACTATTATTTAAAGGTTGGTGGATTGTCAGTATCAGTAGATCATCAAACAACATGTTTTCCGGTATTCATGTTAGTACAACTTTCTTCATTCTGAGTTCAAATCCCTCAGAGCTCAATTTCACCTTTCATCCTTCTGGGTTCAGTAGAATAAAGTACCAGTTAAGCACTGTAATTAATTCATTTGACTTACCACTCTCTCTGAAGTATCTGGCCTTCCTTGTATCAATGTTATAAAGAATTATTTTTAATTATAAAAATCATGTTTCAATGTTTCGTGTGTATTCCAGTGCTAGAATAATAACACAGCATTTCATAATGTTGTAAGAAGCAACTTTAGCTCTTTCATGACCGCATTTCTAATGAAATACACTCTATTTTAATTAATTTATGAATCATTTTGAGGGATTTACTAAAATTATTAACCAATTCATTACCAAGATAGTAACGTAATTTAAGGTTCTTACATAAAATTATGCTAGAAGACTTTAATTTAAATTGGAAACCTTTAAAATGGGCCAGTTTTGGCTGGATTGATAACTAAAGAGTTATCGGTTTTGTTGATGAGAGGAAGGATATCCGTTCATAAAACATTGCCCGAAAGAGTTTTGTCAAAGCAATGCCACCATGTAAAAGTGAATATGAATATGCTGATAATGAATAAAGGACAAACAAACCAACAAATAAATCAATCAATTTGATTTATTTTCTGTGCAATATTAACGAATCACTCAGAAGTTAAATATTTAATATAGATGTATTAGTTATTGGTGTTGTTGCCATTGTCCTTTTCCTCCTCCTTCTTTGCATTATTATTATTATTATTGTTATTATTATTATTATTATTATTGATCAATAAGATTCTGAGGCAAAATTTTAACATCTCAAAAATGATTAAGGTGAATCCGTGGTGATTCCACAGTATTTTCTATTCATCTCTATATTTATCTATTTACATGCTTCGTATTAACCACTCATCATTTAGTTTAACACTGAAATAGAAGTTAACTTGCTTAAATTTTGACATATTAGATAAATGGTGTATAGAAAAATTAAATCAACCTTTGCAAATAATTTCCAAAGGATTTGTTTGTTTGTTTTCTTATTTTGCTTTCATTTGCTGGAAATCCTAAGGATTCTCTTAGTAAAAACAAGAATAGCTAAAGTAATCTAAAATGTAATGCAAAATATTTTAGATATATATAATATAAAATGCTATTCAATATTTTCCCAGGCAGTTTCATATATAAGTATGGTTTTATTTTCAAGTTTGATTGCTTTAAAAATAAAAATTTCTCACTAGAAGAAATTTGAAAGAAGAATTTCAAGATCTCTGATAAAACTCTATTTACTTTTAAATAAATATTCTAAATATCCTTTAAACTCTATGGCAACATAGTTGTATATATTGAGTTAAATATTATTTGAAATCTCAACAGAAAAGTTTGACAGCAATGAAATCATTGTTATTATTAAGGGTGGAAGATTAAGAGAATCATTAGAGTTTTGAACAAAATACCTCCCAATGTTTATTTAAATCACTTTACATTTGAAATTCAACCCAACCATAGTCATCTTGGCCTTTCATAAAAATAAAGTATGAGTTAAGTAAAGGGATTAATCTAATTAACTAACCCTTCTCCAAAAATGTTTTGGCTTGTACACTGGATTGGCAAAATTGTTAGACCATCAGGCAAAATACTTTGCCATATTTATTCTAAATTCAGGGCAGCGGATTGGCAGTATCAGTAGGATGTCGGACAACATGCTTTGCAACATATAGTTACATCCATTTATGTTCTGAGTTCAAATCCAGCTGAGGCTAGCTTTGCCTTTCATCCTTATGGGATTGATAAAATAAAGTACCAGTAATGCACTGGGGTCAATTCAATCAACCTTTCCCTCTCTCCAAATTGTTAACCTTGTGCCTAAGCCAGAAACCATTATTCTTTGGTACTTTTGTAATTCTGTTGGTTCTGTACAATGAACATCAGATCATAACCTACATCTTCAGATATTCAGCACATATCTTAAAGTTGTAGCTGATATGACTGAAATATTTTTGTATCAACTTTGTTTGCCTTGACAGAAAAAATACAGTTTGTTTTTGAACATTGTTTTCTGTTTACATATGCTATAAACAGTGTTTGCTAGAAATACAAGAAGATTTTGTCTTACGAGAAAAATAAAGAAGAACTTACCTAGCTGATGATAAAGAACTACAGCCTTCCTCCATATCAAAAATATTTTCACACAAATTTATGAAGTCCTAGAGCAACGTGAAATGAAGTGTTCTGCTCAAGAAAACATTGTGTTACCCTGTACAGAAATCCACATCATAACATTGGATCATACATTCAACACCATAACCACTAAGCTACACACCTTCCCTACAAATGGATAAACTAATGAACTGATTGGAAACAACAATACTATTATGAGTAATAAATGATTAAGCTTCAGAAAGCTTGAACAATGCAGTAGAAATATATAAAGGGCAAAGGATGTCAAATAAAACAAAACAAAGCAATGTATATTTTAACATAATATTTCAGGGCTATTACATTTGAAAAGTGGGTATATCATGTTCAAATATACTGGGTAACATATTACTTTGTTTTGTTTTATCATCCTTTGTCCTTTATATATTTCTACTGCACTGTACCAGATTGCTGAAACTTAGTCATTTGATATATACTGCACAATGCTTCATATTAACTATACTATTATGAGTATTTCAGCAAATTACAAAGAATGTTTAGGGATAGGTTGGCTCCCAGATAAAAATGTGGAAAGAGAGGTGTGTTACAAGGGACAGTACTTTCTTGTGGGGCAACAAATGCAGGTGCAGGCAAAAATGACGGTAACATATCTCTGTATTGCTAAACTTGGAGAGAGTTTTCACATGCTTTGAGAATATCAAATTGTGTGTAAATGGAAACAAAATCAGAGTGGAGGTCCACATGACAGTAGTCTTAAACTAGATAATAATGAATAGTAGGTATTAGACGAAAACATATTAAAATTCAAGTTACAACTTAATTTAGTGTGAATGAAATCCAAGGAAACATAAGATTTTAAGCTCAGAATAGTAAAAGATTGAACATTTTATTTTGTTTTTTGCTATACATAAACAAACGTCAACTATATTTTATAAAATAAGTTATATATTGATGGATTAAATGCCATAAGTGAGAGGAAAAGTAAGGAATATTTGGCCATGGTAGTGAGGGGGATGGAGAGAGGGGAACAGGCTCTATGCCTAGGGCTGGGCAGTGTTTCAGTTAGAAATTAATTGAAATGTGAAATTCAGAGGTGTATGTAATTGGAAGTAACAGAGGAACATTAGTGATATAGAAGCTTGTTTCAGAGGAAGATACAAGCAATAGTTTAGAGGGAACTGTTGATACTTTAACCCATTGATACCTGCCTGATTGAAACTGTCCCTAGTGACATGATACAATGACTGTCAATTTAAAAGTATTTTATTTCAATATAATAATTGTTCTCAAAATTATACATGAGAAATTTCTGTTAAGTTATATCCTAAACTGTTAAGTTATATCCTAAACTGTTAAGTTATATCCTAAAAATTTAACTGAAATGCATTGACAGTGTATTTATTAGAAATACAATCATGAAAGGGTTAAGTGTGTTATGTTGTTTTTCATGGACAGGAGATGACAAACTCAAGGACATCCACTGCTCTATACTTATCCAAAACATTCCAGGGCCTTCTTATTCCTGTTAAAGAAACTCCTCCCTGGTTGACCTCACTGACTTTCTGATTGGTTTTGTTCATGTCAGGGGTGTAGCTGTACTCACCACACTTGCTAATTGTGGGTTGGTAAGGTTATTTAAACTCATAGATGGAGTGGATGGCCATTGACATTGAAGTCTTCATCTGCCCTTTTAACAGCTCTTGTTTTTTTATGCTGTTGGGGTTTCCCTTACCTTACTCACCAGCCAAGAGTCTGGTGGTTGAGCCAGTTTAATCTCTGACCACTTGACCATGAAGCAGGTTGTACTGGGTTACATGGTACCAGGAGCAGACAGAAGCCTACAACTATTCTACGACCAAGGTTTTGCACCCTAAAAGATTCCATCTGCAGCACAAGTCTGGACAAGGTGTGTTTGTGGAAGACTAGCAATCGCTCATGCATACCAGTCTCCCCTTTCCATGTCACTGATGTTGTACAAGGGAAAGGCAATAGCTGATGCAACTTGGAACTAGAGATGTCACAATTCATTTCTACTGCTGAGTGAACTGAAGCAACGTAAAATAAAGTATCTTGCTCAAGGACAGAACACAATGCACCACCTCGTCTGGGATTCGAACTCACACAACTATAAAAGTGCATAAATATACATGCATGTAAAATATATATTCCAATGTTTAGAGATATGCTGTTGCATAAGTTTGCACATTTATGAATATATAAAAAAACTACAAAGAACTATATAATGAAAATATAATGAAACATTTTGGATATATTTATAAGCATAGCTATAAATTTGTAAATATAAATATATATAAGAATATTATGTAACAATGTAAACATATATAAATGTAACCATAATACTACATAAAAGCAAATGTCTATAAATACACTCAAATAATCATAAAAATATATAAATATAACTAATAATGTAATGCTTGCAAGCAAGGAAAAGCGGACGTAAAATAATGATGATGATGATATAAAATGAAATAAAAGAATTATACATTGAGAACAATAGGGAATGAGGAAATCATAATCATATGTGTATGTAGTCACATTATTATATATTTATATATATATGTGTGTGTATCTAATTATAAACCTAAGTATATTGTGATGCTTAAATATAAATAAAAAGATTGAGGAAGGAAGTACAGGTGTATATAAAGATTATAAGAATGCAACTATGAATAATATGTGAATGTAGAAAACTATAAGCGCACAAGATGAAGGGAAAAACATTGTCAGAAAACGAACTTGAGTTCAGAAAATAACGATAATAACCATTGTTGGGTCATGCCAGTCAATAAAGTACAATAATGAAGATAGTTGTAAACTTTACAATATAAATAAAATAAGGTTAGAGAAGTAGAAAATGTAGGGTGTAGATTTTGAATTGAAAAAAAACTTTCTCCTCGTCATCATTGTTTTTACGTTTGCTTTTCCAGGCTTTTGGGTTGGACAGGTCCTTTTCAGTATGACTTCATTCTAGTCAATGGTATACTTTGTGATCTCCTCTGTGAGTCTCAGTGATTTGAGGTCAGCTTTTTTTATCTACTTCTACAGCATTTCATTCCAATGGCATTTCCTGGTACTTCTTCATCCAACAATCATTGTTCATGCACATCACATGTCCACATCAACGTAGTCTTCTCTCCTGCACACCACCTCAGATTCGTCTTAAACCCAGCTTCTCATTATAATATAAATACATGTGAGTTCAAGTAGTAAAGGAGAAAGAGGAATTAAACGACAAAATCCCAAATTTCATTCACTTTTAAGTGGAGTGGAGCACATCAAATTGGACCAAGGAAACAATGTTTCCATTGGTATTTCCATTGCTGATACTACCTATCGGTTGCAACTCCTGGCAGAAAGAACATGAAAAAGTGCCTTGCTCAAGGATATAATGCATTTCCTAATTCATGCCTTCACTAAAGAGAGATAATTGTTTCTACTTTAGGCACTAGGCCAGTAATTACCCAGTGCATTACTGGTACTTTATTTTATCGACCCCGTAAGGATGAAAGGCAAAGTCAACCTCGGCGGGATTTGAACTCACTAAAGAGAGATAATAGAACTAAAGTACCTAAATAGAAAATTCTTATGCCCATGAATAATTGTGTTTATGAGTGGAGCACAATAAAGCTAGAATGAATATAGGTTAAACAAGTCAAAGAATGTGTGAAATCTACACTAATATATTGGGCTATGTTGTACGTTTAAAATACCTGAAAGAGTAAATATTTCATGTGGGCAAGAGGAAATACATTCTGAGTATTTGTTGAAGTTGTAAAATTTAACAAAAAGGATTTAAAAATTTTCTGTTAAACAAAGGTTGCAAATTCTTTTGTTTTTGCTGTATGACTTGTGGGAGAAGGATCCTGGATAAAGTGGAGGGTTTTATTTGAAAGCTACATCATTTCTATATCTTTTTTTTATATATTGTTTTTATTAGTGTCAAACTGTGAAAGCCAGCAAGAGTTATTAGTTGACATAAAGTGCCACACATTGGCCTGGGATGCAATCAACAAGTTATCTCTAGTGTGAAAATTCAGACTTTCAGACAACATAAACAGAACTGTTACCTCTGTTCTATTGTAGGGCTGCTCACCATGAACCTTTACCTGAAAACTGGAATGAATATTAAATGGAGCCTATGTGCATGTTAAGAGTGGCTTTGAATGTTACTTGGAGAGATCGTCTGACCAATGAGTGACTGTATGGGAATCTTTGTCCAGTATCAGATCTCATCAAAGAGCATAGAGTCAGATTTGCAAGGCATTGCCAATGAGCTAAAAACAAAATTGTTAGTGAAGTTCTTTTGTTGGAGCCTATGCAAGGGAGTGCTAAAAGAGGATGACAAGCCAAGATCTATATCAAGCAGATTTCTGATGACATAGAGTGCAATCCTTCTGACCTACTGAATATGATGAACAATAGAGCTGGATAGCAACAAAGAGTCAAAGGAATATATGCAAGAAGTGCAATCTACTGATTGATTGAATGGATTTGAACCCAGAGCCATATGACTACAAAGTGAGCTTTTTAATTACACTGTCCGATATACCTGAGTGTGTGCATGAATGAATTACTGGAGAGAATTCCAGCTAGCCACATGGATAGGTTTCTATGTTCACACTTTAAACTGAAAGTGGTTTATATTGTCAATAATCATTATAAGACATTGCGCAGGGCTTAGTGGATACAGTGTTGGACTTGCAATCATGAGGTTATGAGTTTGATTCATGGAATGGGTGATGTGCTGTGTCCTTGAGCAAGACACTTCATTTCATGTTGCTTTAGTTTATTCAGCTGTAGAAATGAGTTGCTACATCAGTGGCGTCAGGTTGTATTGGCTTTCCCTTTGACAACATCAATGGTGTGGAAAGGGGAAACTGGTGTGCATGGGTGACTGCTGGTTTTCCACAAACAACCTTATCCAGACATTGTGCTTTGGAGGAAAAATTTCCCATGGTTATTTGTGACTGGAGGTTGTTTTTTTTATTATAATACAGCAAATTACTAGCGTCATTAGATTCTCATTTTTAATGGATTGCAGAATATATTCCAACTCTCTCGGTTCAGATTTCAAAACTTGCCAAAATCAATTTTGTTTTTCATTCTTTTCAGTTTAAAGCACCCAGCCCACACTGTAAAGTGCTCATGTAGGTGTCATAATAAAAAGCACCCAGCTCACATAGTAAAGTGGTTATGCAGGTGTCATGACAAAAAGCACTCAGCCCATGCTGTAAGGTGGTCATGGAGGAGTCACAACAAAAAGTACCGAGCACACACTCTAAATGTAGTTAGCATTAGGAAAAGCATCCAGCCGTAGAAACCTAGCCAGAAACAGTTCTATATGAGCAACACGCGGTCACCTGACCCAATTTGTCTCTAATGAGACAACCCTTATAACTCATGCTAGTATGGAAAATGGACGTCAAGCGATGATAATGATGATGTTTGAAATAGTCTTCCAGATTCCTGCAAATAAGTATAACAAGGTGAGAGAGCTTATCACTATAGGAATTGTGCATTTCAGTATAAATTTAGTCTTCCTTCATGATGGCTTCAATACTTCCATCATTATTGTCAGGATCTGAACTATAAACTTTCTGTTGACTATTTTCGACCAGATATCCAACTGATGACCCTAACACTTCATATACACACACACTCTACCCATACACACACACACACACACCTTACACACTTCACATACTTGCCCACACAGGCAGCTGTTTAAGCTAACCTTTGTATGAACATTATTTGTTCTGTTCTTTCCATTAACCAATATATCTATATAGTAAAATATACAGGAAAGCTTTCTAACCTCTAATAAAACATCTAACCAAAAAAGTAAGGATAAATAAAATATACAATAAATATAAAGATAAAAAGAATAGAATTTCTAGAACATATTTGGAGATAGTTTTGGAGAAATAAACCAGAGTATTTCTCATTCTGTTGGTCTCTCTCTCTCTCTCTCTCTCTCTCTCTCTCTTAAAAAGGTGGTAATGACTTTAAAGTTTCACCCTCTTTACTGCATATTTCTCTCTCTCTCTCACACACACTTTCCATATCTCCTCCATTCCCTCTTTCTCTCTCTCCTGTCTTTTTCTTTCTCTCTCTTGAACTATTATATAAAATCACAAATGGTATTGAGGACTGTAAAAGAATTGTGTGTATGTTTTATTGGTCTGCAAAGCTATTAAATCAAACTGAAGCACTGACCATTTACCATAGTTGTTTAGAACCAAAAGATAAAGAACACAATTATTGGAACTAATCTTTGGTATACATTGAATTCCCCATAGAAAATTGAAGAAATCGCTTTAACAAGAAAATACCAAAGTGCAGACATAGCACAGATTTTTAGAAAAAAGATTTTACTAGTTTTTACTATTTCCGGCTATTCAGCTGTGGCCAAGCTGGAACATTTTATAAATAAATAGCCGAAAGGGAATTTTGCTAACATCAATAATAGTATAAGTAGTAGTTTGTGAGTTTGGATGCCATGGGAAGAGCAGTGTTTTAAAGCCTTTTTACCCCCTGCTAAAATAGAGATCATTGAAAGGCTTCTTGCTCACTATGGAGTCCTTTTTGAAGCAATGTTTCACAGCCAAATGCTTTTTATACTACTATACCTTTTAGTTACTTCATATAACATACACAAACATGGAGCACTTATTTCAAACCAGTTACACACAGCAGAAGAGAAGAGTGATAAAATGTTTTGGAGTTTCATATGCATGCATTCATGTGCACGCTTTTTTGTGGTGTATATGTTGCTAAGAGATATCACAGCTGTTCTGTCTTTGTTTTTCACTTCTTTTTCTATCCTTTCTATATACACAGAACATCTCCAAAAATGTATACACACTTTAAATGATAATAAAACCAATGTTTATATAGAATATCAAAGTTTCTACTTTTCAAGACAAAGTAGACAAGCTTATTTTCTTTTGAGTTATCACAGGTGTTCAAAATAATGACCACTGCTGATAAATGATGGGTGGAATTGATGAGTGTGAATCATTTCATTTGGTATTTGGGTGCAATCCCTTTCAATCACAGGAATCACTCACAAAATTCTACTCTTTGGTCAATATCATCTTCATTGAGGGCAAGGAGTAGTGTTGGAATGTATATACAAACATCGTTTTTATCATCATTCAAACTGTGTATTCATTTTTTAGGGGGGGGGGGGGACTCTGTATATTCACTGATAAAAATATATGGTTATGTAATTGTACTGATATATAGTTGGTTGACACTTCTCAATGTCTGCATTTTCTAAAGCTACAATGTTACTGTGGTTGGTGTTAACAAAAAGATCAGTTGTCCAGCCAACATCACAACTTTGTTCTTGAATGCCATGAGTGGAGTTCACTCTGTTTCAATAATTCAAGTTAGCCCTGTAATTTAGGTTTAAATTCCCCCCTTTCTGCATCCCTCCAGTCACAGAGGCTCTGAAAAATAAATAAAAGCTGATAACTGCTGACATTCTCTCTTTGATTAAATAGTAAAAAAAGACCTCACCAACTTATCTTTGGATGCCTCAAGTAGAGTCTACTCTGTTGAATGAATTTCAGGATACCATTCTACTATTCTCCCTTATCTTTACTTTGAGAATAATGTTTTCCCTTGTTTTTCATTAACCTTGTAAGCCTTGCCCTTCTGTTTCTTACTTTCTTGAATAAATAAGCATATAAATATATAAATGAATAAAATCAAATTTGATGCAAGCAAGAAATTTGAAATTGTGATTTATGAATTTGTGGTCCCAGTCTGTAACCAATTGGCCATTTTGCCACAACAAGCAACTATCTATCTATTGGGGAAGAAGGTGAATTAATGTTACATTTAAGAGGATTTCTCTAGAGCCAGGTCGGCGTCTAAGCATCAAATTAAATTCATTTTGCTAAGTCATTGATCCAAAATAACCAACTTATATTGTTCTAAGCTGTAATATTTCAATGAAGGGGAAGTTGTAACTCTTTACAAACAAACATGTCTTTATTAATGCCTGTATAATAAACATGTATATGTGTGAATATGTGTGTATGAGTGTATGTATGTATGGGTTAGTGAATTTGTGTATGTATGTGTGTTAGTGAATGTATGTGTACATATGTGTTAGTGAATGTGTGTGGATGTGTGTGGATGTGTATGTATGAGTGTATATGAGTGAATGTATGTGTCTATATGTGTATGTTTGAATATATGTCTGTGTGTGTGCACATGTATGTGTGGATATGTGAATGGGTTAGAGAAAGAAAGGGAAAGAAATATTGAATTTGTGTGTGTATGGTGTGTTTGTTGTAGTACTTTTTTATGTCTTAATTTAAAAATCTGACTTGATGCATTAAATATTTTAAGAATTGACATGTGGAGTTTTTTAAAATATCTTTTTTAATCAGAGACAAAATGAAAATGGAAAAAAAATTAGAGCCTCAAGGAATAAGAAATTCTTCAATCAAATGAATTTTTATTTCATTATTTTGATCATTTTTTTAATCTTATATGATTTTAAAAATAAAATCTTAGAAATTTTTATCCATCTCTCAATCATGAAGTGAACTTTTGCCCATTAGAATCTGCAAGGACTCTGCTACTCTCTCCCCCTCAGTCTCTCTGTCTCCCTCAAAATCTCTCCCTCTTGCTCTCACTCTCACTCATACAGTTCTAAATATTCATTTCTTGCAGAGCTTAAACTAAAACTTTTCAATATCTCAAGAATATAAAATTCCCTTCATTGAACTCTTCAGGCTTTTATGAAAGTCCTAACACTACTCTCTACTCATCGCTCGTTAATTATAAGCCTGATTTAACGTTCAATGGAATTTTCATTGAAATATTTATTACGTAATCATAAAAAGATATTGATCTCTTTATTTATGCAATATCCACCTGACTGATCTTAGAAATTAGATTATAATATTTCACTAGTGAGATAATATATTTCTGTAAATCCATCTGTTTTGCTCCTTATATTTCCCAACCTTACCCGCATTAATGCGTTTTAAATATTTAAAATGGATTGTGTATGCTGGCATTCACTAAATATTCTTATCAACTTCATACTGCCGTTAAGGGATATTGAACTGAGAATAAGTGATTTCCTCTTGTCTAAGATGCCATTTATTCAGTTGTTTCACGCCATCAAATCAGTTTGGTATTGTGCCAGAAATTTTAATCAACAGGTGTTATATTTATTGTGTTGGAAGAAATACCTTTGTTGATCAGTTTCTTCTAGTTTGGTTTCGGAAAGCTGCAGCTGGCTGAGTTGTTAGGGTATTCTCAGTCCATCAGCCCCCAAAGGGTTATTGTTTTCTATCTCCAGCTCTAAATCTCACTCACACAGCTTGTGTCCTTGGCCAAGAGAATTAATGTATAAATGGTGTGGGTTTTTTTTTTTATTTCTGAGATGAATAATTATTATAACTATATAATTTATTCAAACTCTCTCTCTCTCTCTCTCTCTCTCTCTATATATATATATATATATATATATATATATATATATATATATTAATATAGAAATGGATTCTACAGGACTAGAACTGTTTCATTCGAAGGAAATCACCAGGAAAGGCCTGATGATTTTCTTTGAATGAAACAGTTTTAGCCATGTAGAAGCCATTTCTATATTAAATATTTATACTCTGCTATATATTGAGTACCTTACTTACTGTGGTTACCCCCAATTGAACCCAGGATACACAAACACACACACACTCACACAATGCACCAAGTGTATGTAATATAATATAATATATATATATATATATATTGCAGAATGTAAAGTACTTATACATGGTTGTTACACAGTAACTTCATGAGGATAAGCCAGTTCAAGCAGTCCAAAACCATTTCACGTCAGTAGTTTATCCCAGCTAAAAGATGGAGATTAGGTGTGATGGAGTATTTATTTATCAAATTAAAAGTAGTTAAGATGGGGGGTTACTTCACCATAATTGCTTTATTGCATGATATATATTTCTGGTACATGGTTATGCATGTGACTTCATCAGATGCTCATACAATCATAAGTGTAGTTATATAATCATGGGGATATGTCTGCTGGTATCACAACTGGATAGTAATATATGACCAACGACATATCTTCATGTTTACATAACTACACTTATGATTGTATGAGCATCTGATGAAATCACATGCATAACCTTGTAACAGAAATATATATCATGCAATAAGGCAATTATGGTGTAGTAGCTCCGTCATAACTACAATTAATTTGATATATATACATACATACATACATACATATATATATATATATATATATATATATATATATATATATATATATATATATATATATATATATATATATACATATATATATACACACACACACAAACATACAGAGAGCGGGATAGAGTAACACATGAATTGAGCTCATCTACCAGTTAAAGTACCAGTAATGCACTGGGTAATTGCTGGCCTTGTGCCTAAAGTAGAAACAATTATTTATATTTATTTCAAAACTATCATAATTTTATGTAAAAACCATTAAGTTATGTTCTGAACTACAGATAGAAAATAGTAAAGTTATATTTCAAAATATGTCAAAATTCTTATTTTCAAAATCATTAGAAATGTTGTAATGAAAGGGTTAACAAATTTTGAACTTAACTCATGGGCATCCATGTTACCTCTGTTGACCCTCACCCTCATGGGTCCATGGAAGCCCTTGTTGGAAATCGCTACCCTTCTCCCACTCTTCATGAGAGAGTCATGGGGGCAGAGACCTAAAACACTCCTTCCAGCAGGACCCCGTTTGAAGCAACTGACTCCAATTGATTTGGCTGGATCCCCAAGTGACACCAGCTGAGCTCATGGATGCTATCCAGCTATCTTATTTGGTGTCTACCCACCGGGTCTCCTGCCAGTTGGTTTCACCCATATAATCTCTCCATCAATTCTTTCCTGAGACATCCTAATCTCATGCCCATAATATTGGAGCTGTGACCTCTCAATTCTAAGTGTAGGATCAGTTTCTGCCCTTGCATCTAAAAAAAAATGTATTGAATGAAAGGTAAGATAATTATGTCAAGAAGATTTTTTGATTGGCTGAGCCTTCTCTGAGCTTGAAGCTAAACAATCATAATGTTAACATATGTTTTTAATGGTTCCAGTGGCCACACTGGAGCACCACCTTGAAAGAATTTAGCTGATCAAATCAACTCCTGTAATTATTTTATCGATTTATTTTTGTTGAACTGCTATGTTAAGTGACATAAACAAACAGTCATGGGCATGAATGCACACATACACACACACATATAGACATATATAGGATAAAATTCCATACAATTTCATTCACATGGCATTCATGGACTTGGGTCTATAGTAGAAAACACATGCCCAAGGTGTCCCACAGTGGGACTGAACTTGAAACTATATGGTTGTGAAGTGAACTTTTTAACCACTCAACAATGTCTGCCCATACTGTATAGAAGTATTTTTGTCTTCTACCAGAAAATTTAGAAATAGATCTCTATCAGTTTCGATGTGTGTTCTGGTCGTTAATGCAAGTTACTGAGCATTCAGCCACTGTGATTACTTTGGGCCATATTTAGACCTTTGGGGCCTGGGGCAGTTTATGCCCCTCATATAACAGCAAACACTTTAAGGGCCATTTTCTAACTCTGTGGATTGGCAGTATCGGTATAGAGTCGGAAGCCATGCTCTACAGCAAAGAATTACGACTCTTTATGTTCTGAGTTCAAATCCCGCCGAGGTTAATTTGCCTTTCATCCTTACGAGGTCCATAAAATAAATTACCAGTAATGTACTGGGATAATTTCTGGCCTCGTGCCAAAAATAGAAACAATTATTAAAAGATAGCAGCGGCCTGTTTGAAAATGAGCCCTGTTTGGAAAGGACAAGGAGGGCCTTGTTCCTAGAGTGGAACATATTTGACATAGGGTTCATTGGGCTTTATTTCTATCTGCCCCTTAGTAATACAAGCCCTGTATGTATCCTTAATTGAAGACTGAAAGAGATTCAGTATGACACTGTGAGACGAGGCTGGCCTTTTGAATTACAGCTACAGTTCATCTGATGGGCTTCCAAGCAGCTTCTGTTTACCCAGTTTCATTCACGAGGAATGATTTAACCTGAGACCATGGCAAATAACACTCACTTGAGATGCAATGTTGTAGGATCAAACCAAGGACATAATTGTTGTGAAGCCAATTGCTTAATCATTCAGCCATGCTATTTCTCCACCCTGCAACTATAGAAACCAGCCAAATACTTGAAAACTTACTAAAAGTTTCATTAACCAAGTTTTCTTTAGATAAATAACGTTCTGTCATACATGATGATAACTTAATTATTAATTAAATTGAGTTTTCTGTTAGCATTTTAGCATTGGATAACCCATTCAACCTCTCTTGCTCTCTCTCTCTATATATATACATATATATATATATATATATATATATATATATATATATATATATATATATATATATATAGGTGTGTATGTATATGTATATATATATATATGTATGTGTATATATATATATATATATATATATATATATATATATATATATATATATATATAAGAATAACATTAAGAAAGATGCTGATGTTACATAAATCGTTTATGTATATAAATATATACATATATATATATTTGTATGAATGTATATGTGTATATATATATATATATATATATATATATATATACATATGTATCTTTGTATGTATGTACATATGTATACATATTTGTATGTGTATATATATATATATATTTGCATGTATGTATTTATATTTGTATGTATATATATATACATATGTATTTGTATGTATATATATATATACATATGTATTTGTATGTATATATATATATATTTATATATAATTGTATGTATATATATATATATATATGTAGCATATATATCTGTGTGTGTGTTTGTATGTATCCTGCCTCCTCTCTCACTGTCTCCATCTGTATTAAGTCAACACATCCTTCAGTCATGTTTTCTTAAATTAGATTTCAGTTACTTTTCTTTCTATGGAACTTGTCTAAAATGTCTAAAATATCCCTTATCTTGAAATATATATAACTTTCTTACAGTCACCATCAGAATTACAATTATTATTGTTATTATCTATCCCTTATTATTGAGGAACTCTTCCTAGTTGACTTTTGTTATTGTTTTTAAGAGTATTTATTACAATTACTGTTATTGTTATACCTATTTTTTTCCTTTTGCTGATCTCTTATTGTAATTTACTTATGTGAACCACATTCTATGTTGTTTTTTTTCCCTTGAATTGTCCACTTCACAATGTCTTTGGCATTTCTGGCCAATAAAATAGTTTATTGTTGTTAATATTATTATTATTTGTAGTATTAGTAGAACTAGTACCATTAAGGGCAGTGGATTGGCAGTATCGAAGGAGCATTGAACAACTTTTTATGGGATATAATTACAGCTTTTGTGTTCTGAGTTCAAATCCTGCTGAGATTAGCTTTGCCTTTCCTTCTTACAGGGTCGATAAAATAAAGTACCATTAACACAGTGGAGTTGATTTAACCCTTTTGTGACTGCATTTCCTATGAAATACACTTTATTTCAATTAATTAAGCATTTTGAGGGATTTAGTAAAATTATTAATTATTTCATTACTAAGATAGTAACTTAATGTAAGGTTTTTATATAATATTATGTTGGAAGATTTTGATTTAAATTGGAAACCTTTCAAATGGGTAGTTTTATTTCATAGAATCAGAGCCGGATTTGGTTCGGTAGGTATCAAAAGAGTTAACCAATTTTCCCCTCCCCCCAAATTGTTGACCTTGTGCCTAAATCAAAAACCATTATTATTCAGTCGTGTTATTTTTATTGTGAGTGTTGACTACCAAGCCCAACTGTGTGTACCATGATTATGTACTGTGTTATGGCTTTGTATTTTTGCTATTATATTGAAAGTACTCTTCATAATATGGGTGAAGTGCCTAACTATTTTCTGTATGTTGTATATATGAGTAATTCATGGAGTTTTGGTAATGTACCTGCCTGTGTGTTTGTTTATCATTGCCAGAACTCTTATCATTACAGGCATCGTTTCTGTCTTCTTCATTCACATTTGGTTATCTCTATTTCCAGATCTTTTTATCTGGATAATTTCTTAATTTCTGTTAGCAACAAATTATCATCTATTGAAACTAATACTTTGATCAGGAGGCATTTCCTTCCTTGGTAGTACTTGACAACAACATCTGGTCAAATAGCATTTCTCTCTCTAACTGTGTGTATTGCCATATCATAGATTTGGTGTTTTAATATTCTCTGAGATCTTATAATTATTTCGATTTGCAGAATCATTAGTGTGTCAGACAAAATATCTTGAAATATTTAATTACTTGGTTTTATGTTATGAGTTCAAACCCTGCGAAATTCAAAATTGCCTTTCATCCTTTCAGGCTTGATAAAGTAATGTACCAGTCATGTACTGTTTTCTATTTAATATTCTATTTAATAGACAACCCCTCACTCACCAAAATTCTGACTTTCAGTGTCTGTTAAAAACAATTAAGATCACTAGCAGAAAAACCACCCTTCGGGTGGTTTTCTGCTGGCATGTGTAGTATGTATATTGATATTATACGCAAGTATATATACATGTAGATATGATACGTCAAATAAAATCGCCACCGGAAGTGTTGACATCACACACTCTCTCTTTCTATATATATGGTAGTTGAAGTGGTGGTGGCAATGATATACCGGAAGTCCAACTTTGAAAATAAGCTAATTTTAAATTATTTATTTTCATGAAATTAATTTTGTTTACGAAATTTAATAGATAAATTATGTAATATTCATTCATTATTTATTCAAAGTAATCCAACTTATCTTACTAACGGGATAAAAAAAATAAACCGTACGCAGTCCCGCAGACCTTCCTATATTATAGTTTAGATTGTCATCATCATTATTATTGTTGTTATATCCCGCCGAGGTTAACTTTGCCTTTCATCCTTACGGGTCGATAAAATAAAGTACCAGTAATACACTGGGTATTTGCTGGCCTTGTGCCAAAAGTAGAAACAATTATTATTGTTGTTATATTATAGTTACGCCCCTTCATGTTCTGACTTCAAAATCCTTCTGAAGTTAGCTTTGCATTTTATCCTTAGAGGCTCGATAAAATAAAGTACCAGTAATGCACGGGGATCAATTTCATCGATCTTGCCCTTCCCCAAAATTGTTGGCCTTGTGCCTAAATCAGAAACCATTATTATTACTGTTATTATGATTTTTGGCTGGAAGTCTTGTTTTATGATTTAATTGCTAATGGTGTTTTCTGTCTGTGTCACTTTGTGTGAATATACAGCTGTGTACATAATACATTTAAAAAAGTACAGTTTTCTGTTGATATTTTTGTTGTTTAGCTTCAGGTTAATTGAGAAGGCGTTTGGCCTGATAGTTAGGATGCTTGACATACAATAGTAATGTTATCAGTTTGATCCCTGTGTTGTGTTCTTGAGCAAGACACTTTATTTCACATTGCCCCAGCAGTAGTCACTTAGTGCCAAATAAACCGGGGATAAGTACCAGCCATTGAATCTTCAGATTAGAACAGGCTTCAACATCATATAACAAAATAAAAGACCTATAATTTAAGGTGTTCTAACTTCATCTGTTACATCTAATCTGTTTTTGGTATTCATTAAAACTTCATTAGAGTCATTCCATTTTAGGATGGTGGGAATGTGCAACACTTCTGTTCTCAAAGTAAACAATGAGCTTCACCTTGATTTTCTATGTACTTCATGTGCTTTTTTGGGGCCTTAATGACATCGGTTGCTTACACTGTGATAACTGAGCTTAGGTGTCTGGATCATACACATACACCCACATCGCATCTCTACTTATCATGGTGTTCAGGAACACATGATCCTTGTTGGCAGTTTTCTTCTTCTTCTTGGGAAGGTCATGGGGGCTGTCAGGAAACACTCCTTCCAGCAGGTCCTGTCATAAGCAACTATCTCTAATTGATCAAGCTGGATTCCCAAGTGAGATAAGCCAAACTCATAGAGGTTATTCAACCATCTTGCTTATGGTCTACCCCTGGGTCTCCTGCTGGTTCATTTTGCCTGTAATATCTATCTGTAATATCGGAGATTTAGCAAATCTTTTGTTGCCAGCATTAGGCAAATTGAAAATGTGATGAGTAAGTAGTATAGTATCTCACACTCTAGCTGCTTGACAATGACTGATACATCCACTGAACTTGCCAAAAACCATTTAAATGCATGTATGCGGCTTCACTCTGCACAATTTTGTCTCTCCATTGTAATTACTTTCCACAGAAGAAATGAAGTCATATCATTTTTTACAGACCTTGTATATATATTTATGCATGTAGACATCATTATCATACTTTTAGTGTCTGCTTTCCCTGCTAGAAAGTGTTGGATGAGTCTACATAGACCAAGTTAGTACTGAAGTGAGGCTACTGATCTCCCAGGCAGGCCAGGGTTTTGCATCTGGCTTATGTACAGCCTCATGCACATACATACATATATATATATATATATATATATATATATATATATATATTAATAATAATAATAATAATAGTAATAATAATAAAATTGAAGACTAAAATCCAAAGAGGGCTCGATAAGGAAAATATATATCAAATATATAAGAACTGTAGAGCAAATATTTGCGTGCTATTGTTCTCCACGCTCCACATATGACTTATTATCTTCGTTTTTTCGTTCATTGCCAGAGAACGTCTCTATGCACCACCTAAGAGAACATTAGTCTACGACCTCTTTTAGACCATAAACGTGGTTTTGTCTTTGCGCGTAATTGTTTTTCACCGCTCCTATTAATGACGTATAATTCGTTTTTTCCCGTTCTTTGCCAGCGAACGTTACCACGAACCAAAGTATCGTCTTCCTGTCTTCCTCCGCTTGCAACGTTTTTTGAAATATCCAGTTCTGCGTTTACAGATTGACTTTGTTAGTTTCAGAAGATCCCGTTAAGGGTGAAAGCAGCGATTCTTTGCTTAAACTTTAATCTGTTATTTTAATAAATATATATATATATATATATATATATATATATATATATATATATATATATATATATATATATATATACATATACATATATATATATATATTCATGTACACACACACACACACACACATGAGTATTAATCAATGTTAATTGATGTATGAATTTTCTAATAGAGTTCTTAGATGCATCGTTAATCGCAATAGTGAACAGAACTGTTCTCAACAGAATCTTCATAAATTAATATTTGCCTTTAATAACCGTTGACAACTATTATCTTTGTATTTTCTACACTTTCACTCTCTTGTTTGGCAATATAACTCTTTGATGTTGCCAACATCAAAGGCTTGGTGATGTACTAAAATGGTTTTAACACTTGTGTTTAGCGTGTATAACTGTGTGTGATTTCAGAGATTCTGAAGGTTTTTGCGAAAATATATTGAACTGCATAAATGTTGTGCTGGTCATTGGAAAATGTTCAATCAATTTATAACCCTATGATAAATTATTTCGATTCTCCTATTTAATGCTCGATTTGGTTTATGCGTGTCAAATCCATTGAAAGTCTTCAACACAAATGGACAGACACACACACACAAATAGAGAGAGAGAGACACACACACATTAATTTATGTATACACATACATATTAACAACTACTTATATATTAACATGCGTATAGAGTAAGATATAATTTATACATACATAACAATGCAGACATGCACTAATACATATTCCAATACATATATATACTAATACAAACACACACAAGTATCACACCTTGTCTGTTGTATGAAATATTACCTTGTTAACGACCATTATCTGAAAACTATTTTCTGCTTAATTAGCTATGCTAATCACTTCCCTAATTAGATAAGTTAATGAATTCATAAAACTCTGCTACCTTCTGTAGTATTAAGTGGATGAGAAAATAAGTTCCCCCAGAAAAGGACACTGGTTTGATATAGGACATTACTATATAATATTTGACATCGATGGAGGTTTGATTGCAATGATGTATGTCAATGTAAAAGTCATCATGTTCATGAATTTGTTAGGCTGCAATATATATTATTTATGCTGGATATAAACAAACATGACTACTTGCTGTAAATGATGTTGGTATGAAAACAAAGAAAAAAACATAAACACTCCCTGCACTCACTCACTCTCTCTTTCTCTCTCTCTCTCTCTCTCTCTATATATATATATAAGGATTAGAATTATATATATATATTGGACGTAAAATGAAATGAAATGATGATGATACACACTTTTAATGTCAACCACCACCTTACACAATGCACCAAGAGTGTTTTATTATGGTACCAGTCCTAGGGAAATAATCATGTTCTTCACAGAAGTGCCCTTCTAACCCTTTTCTTGGCATGTTATTCTCTAACAACTAACTCAACCCATGCCAGCAGGAAGAAGGAGATATAATATATGTTGAATTAGATGTTTTGATGCTCACAACATTAAATATGTTCTCTTCTATTTCACTGAACCTTCTATTAGACATTCAGCTTCTAATTACTCTGATTAATAACTTTACATTCAGAATGTATATTTGTATACTTATATTATATGTTGATTGTTTTGATCTCTTTGATCTTCAACAGGTGTCTTAATTGACCAATATCACACGTTTGTTTTATTTTTTCAAAAATTTGATTTACACTAAGAACTTGTATTTCTAAATGAAGAGTAATAATTGTTTTACATGCTAAACCAGTAACTAATTGTTTCTAAGTAATTGTAGGCACAAGGCCAACAATTTGGGGAGGTGGAAAGTCAATTAAATCAACGCCCATTGTGTTATTGGTACTTTATTTTATCAGCCGTGTAAGGATAGAAGGCAAAGTTAACATTGGCAGGATTTGAAATCACAACATAAAGGGCCGTAACTCTATGCTTTACAGCATAGTGTCCAATGTTCTGCCAATCCACTGCCTGAACAGTAAATAATTGTTTCTACATTAGGCACAAGGCCAGCAATTACCCAGTGCATTACTGGTACTTTATTTTATCAACCCCGTAAGGATGAAAGGCAAAGTCAACCTCGGCGGGATTTGAACTCAGATCATAAAGGGACGTAACTATGCTGGAAAGCATGGCGTCCGACCTTCTACCGATACTGCCAATCCACCGCCTGAACAGTAAATAATGACATTAACATGTTGAACCTGCTGGCCTGGTACTTTGGTCTCATTTGTCTCAACAACAATGTTTATCTACATCCTACCAGCCTATATTCCATCCTACAACACACTTTTGTCTACTAATGTTATTTACTCTGCTTTCTCCACCAATCAGTGATTCTTTTATATAATTACTTTTATCTCTTTTCTTTAGTAAGACTGTGATTTGATTTTTCTGTAGTTCATGCATACTTTATCTTTTATCCTGGTTTAATTGATGATTATCTTTGTCAGATATTTGTGTGCAGACACTCAAGGTTGTCAGCAGCATATAATTGTTTCTACTTTTGGCACAAGGCCAGCAATTACTCAATGCATTACTGGTACTTTATTTTATCGACCCCGTAAGGATGAAAGGCAAAGTCAACCTCAGCGGGATTTGAACTCAGATCGTTAAGGGATGTAACTATGCTGGAAAGCATGGCATCCGACCCTCTACCGATACTGCCAATCCACCATATAATGCAGTGAGGTCAGGGTTAAAAGAGGTAATAGGCTTTGTTTGACAATAAAGGTTGCTAATTTGAAAACTAATCTGAGACAAATCTGCATATTTGAGAGGTTAGGTACAGGCATGGCCTGCAATATACAAAACCTCACAATATCATGAAAGACCATTGACATTATATATGAATATTTGAGCAGTATCTCATAGAAACAAAACACATTACTAAAGGGAAAAGAAAATGAAATGGGAAACAGAAAGAAGTGGTGAAAGAAAGGAGGGGGCAGGGACAGTCACTATATTCCAGTCTGAGCAGTGCCTCAACCCAACCCCACGAACAAAACAGCAAAAATGTTACCATGGAGAATGGCTTGTGACACCCACTGCAACAGCCACACCACCTCACAAGGCTCCCTTCTGAAGTGGGCCACTGTCTTTCGATTTTACAGAAGAAATCTGCAGTGCAGGAACCAAGAACACCAGAAGACTTGACGGAGATCAGTTCTAAATGGAAACAGTCGATCAGGCCCTGGTGTTTGACTATCTTTCTCTACTCCGAATTATGGACAGCAGATCCCTGCTTTGTGGCCAAAACAACAAGCCTGGAAGTGGAAAATGAGTTGCTGCATGTTGCATGTGTAGTTAAAATGTTTGCTTTACAACTACATGGATTTGGTTTCAGTTCAACTGCATGGCACCTTGAGCAAGTGTCTTCTATCATAGCCTTCATTTGACCAAAACTTTATGAGTGAAATTTGATAGACAGTAATTGTGCCAGATCTGTGTGTGTACATGTACTCTGCTTAAATGGTGCTGTTTGTTTGTGTCCTGTAATGTAGCAGTTCAACAAACAGATCAATGGAATAAGTACCAGACTTAATAAATACTGGGTGTGATATGAATCACTAAACCCTTCAAGTCGGTGTCCCAACATGGCCACAGTTCATTGACTATAACCAGTTAAAGAATAAAAGAATATACATGATGACAAGGAGACTAAATACCTTTAATTTGAAAAGAAAAGTTCTAAGCTAATCTAGAATAGATACACATATTTAGAAATAAAATATTTGACAATGTTCCCAGATCATATGACAGAAAATGTAAACATCATCATCATTTAACGTCAATTTTCCATGCTTGCATGGGTTAGATGGGTTATCACATTATGAGACAAGTCAGACTAGGAGACCACATCATGCTCATATGGATCAATATTTTGGCTTCGTTTCTATAGCTGGATGCATTTCCTAATGCCAACTGCATCATAATGCAAAAATATATGATAAATATGTGAAGGTGCATGGCTTGGTAGTTAGGTTCTTTTGTTCACAATTATAAACCCATGAGTTTGATTTATGGCAGCACACTGTATCCTTGAGCAATATACTTTATTTCAATCTGGAAAAAACGAGTTATACCTGTAATGCAAAGGGCCAGTCTTGTCACAGTGTTTTGAACTTAGAATATCAAAACGTGTGTGTATATGAATGTGGTGGTTTGGTTACGTAGGGACAGTGGAAATAAAAGCAGAAGAGATAGAACTAAATTATTGATAAATCATTTGTTTTGACATGTCTAAACACGTTCTACCACCACCATCATCCTGCTGCTACTGCTTGCCTTTAGATGATATTATTAATATTAACAACACATTCCTTCACGTAGACGTCACTTTATTATATTCCAGAAAGTTACATTAAAAGTTAGCATCAAATTTTAACTTTGGTTATATAATTTTATTACATGTTATCATATTTCATTATAAATTTGTCTTTATTTTATTTTATTTTATATAATTTTAGTTGTTTTATTTTTGTTTTTTTGCATATATATATTTTTTCTCTTATAAATTTATCTATGAATGCACAGTTATAAACTTGGAAATTCATATTGACAAAATAGAGATGAGCTGTTGCTATTTGCCAAAAACAAAAAACAAAAAATTATGATGATAATAATGATGGTCAGTATCATGTTTATCAACATTATTATGTCGTTCATGATGATTATTAACATAAAATAAAGTACCAGTAATCATCATCATCATTATCATCATCATTTTACGTCCACTTTTCCCTGCTTGCAAGGGTGAGACGGGAACTGATTCTGGCTTGATTTCTACAGCTGGATGCCCTTCCTAATACCAACCTCATTTACAGTGAGTGCTGGGTGCTTTTTTGCCGTGGCACCTCCACGACCACTTTACAGTGAGTGCTGGGTGCTTTTTTGCCGTGGCACCTCCACGACCACTTTGCAGTGGAATGATATGGACCCCAGTCCCTATCATCTCATTTCTACAGCTGAGTAAACTGGAGCAATGTGAAATAAAGTGTCTTGCTCAAGGAAACAACACATCACCCGGTCTGAGAATTGAACTCACAACCTTTTGATTGCAAGGCCAATGCTCTAACCACTAAGCCATGTGCCTCCAGTAATGTACTGGGTAATTGCTGGCCTTGTGCCTAAAGTAGAAACAATTATTATAATCATAATCATCATTATGTTTCTTATGAAATTATTATATTTTTCATCCGTATATTGCCTGCTACATCTAAGACCCTTTTGGGTGATAAAAAAATCATTATTAATTATTTTCAACTTTATTATTATCATTGTTATTATTAGTAGTAGTATTAGCAGCAGTAGCAATAGTTGAGGTGTGGGTGGTGATAGTAGTAGTAGTAGTGGTGGTAGTGCTAGTAGTAGTGGTGGTGATAATAGTAGTACTAATAGTGGTAGTAGTGGTAGTAGTGGTAGTAGTAATACTAGTAGTAGAAGTGTTAGTAGCAATAGTAGTAGTAGAAGTGTTAGTAGTAGTAGTATATGCATTGTTACTGTTATTGTCATTTTGATCTTTCATTGAATCGTAGGCAGGATTTCAGAACTAATAAATTATGACCTCTCGCTTTTAATTGGGCATTAAAAGTTGACAACATTTTCACAAAGTTAATTCTAATTGAAAAGTACTTAAAGCATCATGGGACTTAAAGTTTCAAAAATGAAAGAAAAGAAAATCTATAATTTAATTCTTAAAACATTATATTTTCACCTTTCCCATCCTTTTATTTTTATTGTTTTAAATACATTTTTGCTGTCTTTTAGAAGACAAATTGCATCTGTTTAAACAAAAAGAAAAAGAAAAACAAACAAATACATATAAATATAGCCAAATTAATTAGTTTTTATTTGAAAATTTAGTTAAAATTTGTATGAAATTAAATTCATTAAAATATCAGTTTCTGTGATAATTAAATTATGGGTCTCATATTTTTGTAATTTGTTTTGCTTTTGTTGTTTTTCCCTCTTTGACAAATATATTTTTCAAGGTTTTTCTCATTGGCTCAGTTGTTGTTGTTTTATGGTGTGTGTGTTGATGGGGAGGAGAGGAAGTTAAGATGTCGATGGGGTGGGAGTAAAGGTCACTTTAGCTAAACCACTAAACTGAATTTTGGAAACATTCGCGTACATGCACACATAACTCACTCTCTCCCTCTCTCTCTGTTATACACACATGCATTTATATGTATATATATATATACACACACACACATATATATATATATGCATATATTTTTCTTTTCTGTTTGTTGGTTTGTGTGTTGCTGTGATGGTAGTAATGGCAGTGCTGGTGTTTGGAATGTTATGTTATGAAGTTATAAATCTTAGATGTTCTAATCCTTGCCATGATTCTATCTTGGATATTGTTTATTAGAAATTGCTTTTTAAAGCTTTTCTTCATCTTAAGACAAAAAAAAAAAAAAACTCTTCTTAAAACAATCTTTGATGCTTCATGTAATTCTATAATATCAGGGATTAATTGATATCTCCTGACTTGAAATGATTACTGGAATCTCCATTTGCAGTTCTCATATTAATGATTTCTGTAACAATCAACACTCTGTGATTAATTTACCAGAGATATCCATTGGTTATATCCATTTAAATCAATCCTATTGCCACCACTGCTACTACCAATACTACCACTTCCACCACAGCCACTACTACCATCAACATCACTACTATCTCCACTACTGCTACCACCACCACCACCACTGCTGCTACCACCACCACTGCTACCACACTATAACCACTACCACCACAACCATCATTACCACCACTACTACCACTACCATCTAATGAATTGGCAGAAGTATTTGAACACCAGATGAAATAGCCTTGTGTTTTGAGATTAAATCCTACTGAGGGATCATAAGTAAGCAAGTTGTTGGACACCAGCCGATTTGAGCTCCACTTTAACCTCTACATTAATTACCAACTTGGTCTGCCAACAACCTGTCCAACCCTTGCTAGCAGATGGTAAAGGATTATGATGATGAGGAGGATAACTTTGCCTTTCATTTTTCTCTGGTCATTGAAATAAAATAACAGTGAGAATTGTTAAAGTAACATAGAAAATCCTTTATCTAATGAGTTAAAATGCCACCTAGGTCAACTTTGCTTTTCATCCATCTGGAGTAGATAAATAAAGCCTTCTCTATTCTGTCCACTGTGGCCATGGAGTGGCCAGTGTGTGGGCCTCCATTTGCTCATAATAGTGAGAATTGGGGAGAGCACGAGAGGCAGAGACAGTGGGATTTTGGTTCATTTTTGTTCGGACCTGGTGTATATGTTTATGTTTAATGAATGCACATTCCCACAGCATTCCTGATACATTCTCTCACTAACCTGATCATGGTTGGCAAAGATATCAGAAATCTTCAGAAAATTCTTACATGTGTTATCTCTCTTTGATTGTTTTATCACTAAAGTTTATAATATGAAATATTTCACATATTTAAAAAATATTTTACCCCAATCCCTTGTCATCTTATTTAAAAACCTGGAGCAATGAACTGGCAAGATCGTTAAAGTGTCAGACAAATGTCTTACATATTGCATTTAAATCCTGCTGAGGTCAACTTTAACTTTCATCTTTGCAGGTTGATAAATAAATATCCAGACTGGGGTGGTAGGTAGATTAACAGAACTGCTAGAATGTCAAAGGGGAGAGATTTTTGTTCTGAGTCCATATCGTGTCATGTTGTATATGGGTTGTAGATTTATTCTGCTGCCTGCCGTTAGCAGAATCCACTTTGTTGCAAGTGTTCTTTTTGGAGAATTTCTTAGTCCATCTGTTCCACCAGTCCTGGAGGTCCAAATAAAGAACACAGGCACAGCTCTTCCTACCTAACTAACAGATAATAACCCTAATTATATATTGGTTTCTGATCTAGTCACAAGGCAAACAATTTTTGGAGTGAGGGAAAAGTCAATTAAATCGACCCCAGTGCATTAATGTTGCTTTATTTTATCAGCAACCCCTCAGCACTCTACCAATACTGTCAATCTACACTAATATATTACTATTACTGCTTCATATGCTATTAATGCTGAAGGAATTAATTTAGCAACATATTTGAAGTTATTACACAGTTGCAAAACTATTTCAAATTATTATCCAGTTACTAACTTATTCAGAATATTACACAGTTGCCAACATAAATCATATTCACTTTGCAGTTAGCAATGCATTTATTTTTTCAGAGTTTTAATTTCTATTTTCATTTAGCAGTCAATAACAAGGCTATTTTCCTTTCAATAAACATCTTTTACCATCTCTCAATGTACATAATTCCATTTCTGGATTTCTATTTACTAATGTTGTCATTTTTGTTGTATTTCTGTCAACATATTTCCTTTTTTCTGTAATGTGTACGAGTTCCTCATGCAGACAACTTACCGTGGATATCTGTGTGTGTGTGTATATATATATATATATATATATATATGTGCGTGTGTATATATTTGTGTATGCATATGTATGTATATATTTGTGTATATAATGTATGTATATATTTGTATATATATGTACGTTTGTATGCATAAGTATGTATGCATGTATCATGTATGCATACATATATATATATATATATATATATATATATATATATGTGTATGTATGTGTATGTATGTATGTATGTATATGTATGTATGTATATATATGTAAGTATATGTATGTATATATATGTATGTGTATGTATGTATATATATGTATGTATATGTATGTATATATATGTATATATAGACCTTACCCAATTACACCTCTCAAAGACAATGACACACGACCGTGACTTCTGGCGTCACGCAGTAATACAGAGTACCCGACCTCCCATGGGTACATGCTGAAGCATATAAACAATATGCCCCCACACTGTAAAGTGGACGTGTAGGCGCCACGAAAAAGCACCCAGCAATCACTGTAAATGAGGTTGGTGTTAGGAAGGGCATCCAGCTGTAGAAATCAAGCCAGATCAGTTCCTGTATGAGCAAGGCATGGTCAGCCGACCAGACACTGCACACAACAGGACAACCCGTCTAACCCATGCTAGCGTGGAAGAACGGACGTAAAACTGTGATGATGATGATGATGATGATGATGATATATATATATCATCATCATCATCATCATCATCATTTTACGTCCGCTTTTTCCTGCTTGCAAGGGTGGGACGGGAACTGATTCTGGCTTGATTTCTACAGCTGGATGCCCTTCCTAACACCAACCTCCTTTACAGTGAGTGCTGGGTGCTTTTTTTCCGTGGCGCCTACACGTCCACTTTACAGTGTGGGCTGGGTGCTTTTTTGCTGTGGCACCTCCACGACCACTTTGCAGTGGAATGATATGGACCCCAGTCCCTATCATCTCATTTCTACAGCTGAGTAAACTGGAGCAATGTGAAATAAAGTCTCTTGCTCAAGGAAACAACACATCACCCGGTCTGAGAATTGAACTCACAACCTTTCGATTGCAATGCCAATGCTCTAACCATTAAGCCATGTGCCTCCATATATACATATATGTATATATGTATATATGTATCCATATATTGAAGGTGGCAGATGAAGTCTGTGGCTGGATCAGGTCTATAGTCAGGAAGAGAGTAACGTGGTGGTAGAACAGTAAGGTGGAGGAGTCAAACAGGCTTGGAAAGTATGGCGGGATGGGGGAAGTAGAGAAGACTATCAAGTGGCCAGGAGAATAAATGGGAGAAAGACAGTCTCCCCCACATCGATCCAATAGAGGGACCAGCAGTGCTAGTTGACGGTAGTATAATAAGTAAGGCAATCAAAGATATGAAGACGGATAAGGTGGCTGGGCCTTCGGAAATAGTTGCTGAAATGCAAAGTATGGGTGCATAAAAGATGTAGTGGGATCACAGGTAAGCTAACTAAGAATATAGATTTTATATGTGGCCGGTGCTCTGGTGCAATAAGTAGCAGCAAGTGCCCACAGAATACTAGCTCATTCCATTGCACAGATGGTTCTATAGACAAAATCAGCAGTGGGGGAGGGTGCTCTGAAAGTACAGTAGCTAGAGTCAGAACTGGATGGAAAAAGTTCAGAGAGCTTATACCACTATTAGCCGCTAAAGGGTTCTCCCTAAAAATGAAAGGCTTGCTGTATGATGCCTGCATACGAACAGCAATGTTACATGGCAGTGAGACCTGGGCATTGTGTGCAGAGGATATACGCAGACTGGAGAGGAACGAAGCTTGCATGCTCCGCTGGATGTATAATAGTAATATACGTGAACGGCAAAGCATAAACGAACTAAGGGAGAAATTAGGAATAAGAGGGATCAGATGTTGTTTACTCGAGAGAAGACTATGTTGGTATGGTCACTTGATGCGCATGAAAGACGACAGCTGTATAAAAAAGTACAGGGCAAAAAAAATAGACGGTAGCCACGGAGTAGGCAGACCCAGAAAAACCTGGGATGACTTGATAAATTCCGACCTCACACACTTACACCTCTCCAAGACAATGTCACTGGACTGAGATCTTTGGCGCTACACAGTAATACAGAAGACCCGCCTTGCCTAAGTACAAAGCGAAACCTACAGTCAGTAGGCACCTCTAACCAAAATACACTACCTCCACCCCATCCAAACCACCCCATTCAATGTGAAGTTATGTTGGTACCACAACATCCAGTCCGAAACAAATGAGGTCGTGTAGGTGTCACGACAAAAAAACACACACATACATTAAATAATTGTTTCTACTTTTGGCACAAAGCCAGCAATTATCCCAGTGCATTTCTGGTAATTTATTTTATCGACCCTGTAAGGATGAAAGGCAAAGTTAACCTTGGCAGGATTTGAACTCAGACCATAATGGGACGTAACTCTATGCTGCAAAGCATGGCATCCAACTCTCTACTGATACTGAACAACTATAGTGAAGAATTTAGCATGCATGAGGAGTCCATCAGGGATCCATTTTTAGCCCTTACCTGTTTATCATCATCCTGTAGTTTATAATAGAGTTTAAAACTGACTGCCCATGGGAACTTCTGTATGCAGATGATTTACCCCTTACAGCTGATTCTATGGCAAAACTAGAGAAGAAATTCTCAATGTGGAATCAAGGCCTAGAATCTAAAGGTCTTAAAGTCAATTTGGAAGTACCAAATAGAAAGGAAAACAGGGTCCATATTCCCTCAGAGAAATCGCCTTGGTCAGTGTGCAGGAGAGGAATAGGCTAGCAAAGAACACTGGTTTTATATGTGGTCATTGCACAGGTGTAGTAAGTAGCAAAAGCCCACAGGATACTAGCTCCTTTAAATGCCCAGAGGGCTCAGTAGAAGAAGCTGATAGTTTCTGTTACCTGGGTGACCAAATTATCAGTGGAGGTGGTGTTCTGAAAATACAGTAGCGAGAGTGAGAAAGGGATGGAGACTGTTCAGGGAGACATTACCACTGCTAACTACAAAAGGTTTTTCCCTCAAAATGAAGGGCAGATTATATGATGCATGTATAGTGCATGGTGCATGGTAATGAGACCTGAGGAACTGTATTCAGAGGACATGTGAAATTGGAAAGAAATGAAGCTGGCATGCTTTGATGAATGTGTAATAGTAATATACATGAACAGCAAAGCGTAAATGAACTAAGAGAGGAAGTGGACATAAGATGGATCAGATGCAGTGTGAATGAGGGGTGAATGTCTTGGTATGGACATATGATGCATATGAAGGTTTACTCAGCTGTAGAAATGGATTGGGGTCCCTATCATTTCACTGCAAAGTGGTCGTGGAGGTGCCACGGCAAAAAAGCACCCAGCACTCACTGTAAATGAGGTTGGTGTTAGGAAGGGCATCCAGCTGTAGAAATCAAGCCAGAATCAGTTCCTGTCCCACCCTTGCAAGCAGGGAAAAGCGGACGTAAAATGAAATGATGAAATGAAATGATGAAGGATGACAGCTGTATAAAAAGGTGCAGCATGTTCAAAGTTGATGGAAGCTATGGATTAGAAAGACATAGGAAGACTTGGCATAAGGTAATAAAAGATGACTTTGACAATTGCACCTCTTGCAGGTGTTGACACAAGATCTCCTGTGTTATGCATTAATACAGAAGACCTTCCTTGCCATATGATTGAGTTGATGCATACATCTTGTATGCATTACTCTCCCTCTTTTATACACCTCCAACTTCCTAACACTCCACCCATGTCATAACACCCCACCCCTCACCCACATCCCTATATCTACCTCTTCAATCTTCATGTACTTCCTCCACACCAGACCCCCCAGGCCATATTGTAAAGTGGTCATTTTGGTGCCACGACAAAACGTGCCCAGTCCACATTGTAAAGTGGTCATGTTTGTGTCATAACAAAAAGCACCCAGTCCACTGTGTAAATGTAGTTGGCATTACAAAGGGCATACAGCCATAGAAACTAAGCCAGAAGCAGTTCTGATCTGGCTTATCTCAGTATACTCATCCAAAAATGAGTACCAGCAGCAAAAGCTGGGGTTTTAACATTGTGCTTGTCTGGCATCCTGTCCAGGGGGAAGAAGTCTTGTACTCTCTGTTGCTTCACACCACAAACTAGGATAAACCTGATGAGCCTCTGAGCTCGGGACAGATTTTAGACTTGGAATCCACCACTAACAATAATTCTGCCTTTTTGCTGCCTTACATATGTACTGAAAATATTGAAAAGCTTGCTATTTTCAAGCAAACAAAGTGAACAGCTAACATGCATTTTGCAAATGCACTCAGCAAATGCACTTGGCAAATACAAGCAGAATTGTAAAAATATATCAGACTTTTCTAAAGTTTAACATGTAACACCTATCATTCACTGTTAACAGTCATTAAACTGTAGTCATGCTGGAGCAGCATCTTATTCTCTGTTAGAAATCATCTCCTTTTTTCTATATAAAGAGTAAAGACCCCATTCTGTTAAAAATGACCATGGAATTTGCACCTAGAAAGTTACCTTTCTGCGGCAGAAGTCCGGGCAAGGTTTTTGTGGAAGACCATCCATCGCCTATGTGTACGTGTCTCCCTTCTCCATACAACTGATGTTGTCCAAAGGAAAGGCAACAGTTGAATGAACTGGAGCAATGTGAAATAAAGTTTCTTGCTTAAAGACACGACACACTGCCCAGTCCGAGAATCACACTCATTCACAACCTAGCAATGGTGAGTCTGAGGTTGTAACCACTAGGTTTCACTTTTTATATATAAAAAAAATAAAAAATACATACATACACATACACACACACGTACACAGATACACACACACACACACACACATATATATATATATATAATGTGTGTGTGTGTGTTACTTTTTTCTTTCTCTACAATGAGAAGTTATTCAATTTTCTACTTCACAACCAAAAGAATTGGTTCTCCAAAAGTAAGTTGGGAACAATATCTCTAACTTTACTCTTGCATATAGCTTAAATATTCCACTTGTAATCAAATATTCACAGGGTAATCTGTCTCATAAATCTGATTAAGCAAATCTTTCCTACCTGAAGACAGTCTAATGTTATATTTGTTATTTGTGTTATTGTTGTCATCTTCCATGTCTGTAACATGTTCCTTACAAGAAATTTCTTCTGGTTTCTCTTTGGTTTTCTTCTAATATTTCACATGTTTCTTTTTTCACCATTTTTTCTTTTCTATTTTCTTTCGAGTTATTCCTTCCAGTGCCAAAACAACATCAACAAAAACAGCAGCAACAACATAAAACCTTATAAGAATATGAAGACACAAGTTGTAAATTCTACTAAGAAGAATTTACAAAAATGTGATGGATTTATAGTTAATATTTTCTATGTATGACTATCATATTAACCATGTCTTCTTAAATAAAATAATGCTGTCTTTTGTACTAATTTTCTATCATTATAGTATTTATCTTTTACTTTTTATTTATTCATTTATCTAATAAAACACTAGTGCATGGCTGGCTGGCTGCTGGATTTTAATTTGTTGGAAATTTGCTGTTTTAAGAAACCACAAAACATTAAATGGAGAACATATGAAATAAACTAATGTGAGAAAAAGAATATGATTGGACGGATATGCAACTAAATGAAAATAACATGTAGAAGACATAGTTATTATATTGGTGTGAAAGAAACATATTACATTAGCAGTTTCTGTTGGCTCTTTTGTCGCCATCATTTTTTTCCTTCATAATCTTCATTTTCTGTCTTCTTCCAATTTCTCCATTATAATTGTATTCCGGCTTTCTATGCTGTCTTGAATTGGAGTAGGATTGAGGGCATGGGGGAAGAACACCTTCAGCATTACCAGGAGAAGTGAGGTAAAAGGTATACAATTAGAATTACACCTGGCCACTCCAAACAAATATTTCCATGTTCTGTCTAACACTGTAATTGCACATCAAGGATTGGGATATAAAGTTGTTAATGGATCCACAATTGAAGGAGAATAGGATCTCCATCAAATTTAATAGACACATATAGTAATGGAAGGAGTCTTTGAGGACTTTGTCCCCACACCCTAGGAATAAGTGGACGAAGAAGGAGCAGGAAGATAATAATAATGGTTTCTGATTTAGACACAAGGTCAACAATTTGGTGGGAGGAGAAAGGCAATTAAATCAACCCAAGTACATTCCTGATACTTTATATTATCGACCCCATAAGGATGAATGACAAAGCTAACCTCTGCAGGATTTGAGATCAGAACGTAAAGAGCCATAACTCTATGCTGCTAAGCATGTTATCCGATGCTCTACCGATGCTGCCAGTCAATCGCCCTAAATAATAATAATATTAATTGTTTCTACTTTAGGCACAAGGCCAGCAATTACCCAGTATATTACTGGAACTTTATTTTATCGACCCCGTAAGGATGAAAGGCAAAGTTAAATAATAATAATAATAATAATAATGAGGAGGAGGAAGAGGAGGAGAAGAAGACAAAGTAGAAGAATGTTGAATAGTATATCATAATTGGTAAAATATTGTCTGATATAGAAATAACATTTAAAAAGTGTAGTCAAATGGTATTATTTTATATGTGAGAGTCAGACTGTGCCAAATGTATGTGCTGTCACCGCTCCTGTTCATTATTTTCATGAACAAGATTGACATACACAGCTGGGTTATATTTATTATGTATTAAAATACATAAATAATACCATGAATCGATATCATAATAATCGACATCATCAATTAATGGCCATTTTTCACAGTGATGATGTTGATCATATATATATATATATATTTTAACACTTGGCATTAGTAATACACTCACATATAAATTTTTGTTTTAGACACTCTCATGCTCTGCCTCCCCATCGCCCCTACAAAATCTCCCCTATAAAAAAACAGGAAAATATTACATGAATCAATATATATATAAATGTATATATAAAATAAAATATCAAAAACACGACTTATAGATAACATTTTACATATACACCTCCCATTCTGTACAGTGCCTCTGGCCAGTGAGTGTCAAAGTAAGAGCCATTAATGTTCTTGCAGTATCATGTCTTTGTGTGTGGTTGTATCAGCCGTTGTGTGTGGTTGTATCAGCCGTTGTGTGTGGTTGTGTCAGAAATTGTGTGTGTTTGTGTCAGAAGTTGTGTGTTGTTTATTAGCCAACAGATAAGTTACCAGTGTTAACAGTGGTCAGTCTTCTAGAAAATAGATAAGTGGAACAAAGACAGGACAAAAGTAAACTCAAAACAATTGGTCAACAACTACATCTCTCTCCCCCTCATGTTCTCAGTCTCTTTCTCTCTCTCTCTCTCTTTTTCTCTCGTGACTCAGATATTGTTACATCTGTATGTATGTATGTGTTTGTGTGTGCATGTGCATGTGTATATATATGGACATTTATACATATATATAGGTGTGTATGTATGTATATATATATGTGTGAGTATGAGTGTATATATGTATTTAAATATATATGTGACTTATGTCCGAAATATAAAGACTCTTTTCCTATTATATCAAGCATTAAATTAATATATTTCTTCATTGTACTGTGTTGTTTGCTTTGTTGTTAATGTTGATATATATATATATGCACACGCACACACACATATACATATATATATAGGTGCATATACATATATATACGCACACACACATATACATATATAGGTGCATATACATATATATACACACACACACATATACATATATAATATACATATGTATAGATATATATATATACACACACATATGTATAGATACATATGTATATATATATATATATATACACACATATATATAGATATGTATAGATATATATATACACACACATATATATAGATATGTATAGATATATATATATATATACACACACATATGTATAGGTACATATGTATAGATATATATATACACACACATATATACATTGCACATATATATGTGTATAAATGTATATATATATATATGCATATATATGTATATATATATATATATATATATATATATATATATATATATATATATGCATATATATATATATATATATATATATATACATTTATACACACACAAATATATACAATTGTGGAAATACCCAACAAACAAAAGCCCCTAGATCATCATACTGTATACAAGACAAACTAGATGTAAACTACAATGTGAGAGATTCTCTTCTTTCAGCTAACACTATCTGAAGAATGTTTATTTGTAAGAACATGCATCTATGATGACGAGATACCCTCTAAGCTGGAATTGTACATCTATCATCATTTTACATCCATTCTTCCATATGTGCATGTGTTGGACAAGTAGTTTTAGTAAGGTTATACTGGATTGAATGACCTACCTATCACCAATAACTTTACAGTGTGGATTGGATGCAGGCAGTATTGGTAAAGCGTCAGACACCATGCTTCACGGTATAGTTATGTCCCTTTACGTTCTGAGTTAACCTCTGCAGGGTCGATAATATAAAGTACCAGTCATGCATGGGTCGATTTAATCAACTTTCCCCTCCCCTAAATTGCTGGCCTTGTGCCTATAGTAGAAATCATAAGCGTTTGTGTCTTACCAAACTAAAAGGTCCTCCCTGTCCTGTATCAGCTTTTATTTAGAGTGACTGCTCTCCATGGCTTATTGACCCCATTCTTACTCTGTGCAGTCTATGTATTATGTATATACTTAGGTATTATATGCATGCCACCAAGGTATTGTACATATACTTATATGATAATCGAGTTCTCACCATGGACATATTGTGAGTTGTTTGAAATTAACATGTAAGTGGCTGAGCATTACATATACTAGCAGAAAAACCACCCTTCCGATGGTTTTCTGCTAGCATGTGTAGTGTGTATATTGATATTTTACGCAGGTATATATACATAGAGATATGATACATCAAATAAAATCGTAATTGACAATATAATCAGAAATTGAATGAAGACTGCGTTACGTGTCTTATTTAATCAGTAACATAATCCATGACACATTAGGAGAAAATTTGTGACGGAAATATATGAATATTTATTTAAGCGATCGCCACCGGAAGTGTTGACATTTGAAAATTTTAAAGAAGTGAATCTTTAAATAAATAATAAAATATATTTAATGAACAGCCACGAAATTTAGTAGATAAATTATGTAATATTCATTCATTGGTGAATAGGCAGTATCGGTAGAGGGCTGGACGCCATGCATTCTAGCATAGTTACGTCCCTTTACAGTCTGAGTTCAAATCCCGCCGAGGTTAACTTTGCCTTTCATCCTTACAGGGTCGATAAAATAAAGTACCAGTAATGTACTGGGATAATTGCTGGCCTTGTGCCTAAAGTAGAAACAATTATTTATTCAAAGTAATCCAACTTATTTTACTAAGGGGATAAAATATTATAAACCGTACACAATCCTGTGCTTCTTACTTTATTATAGTTTAGATATGTCTACCTATAACATACTTCTCATAGAGATTTAGCATGCTGGAGTGTTTGACAAAGCTGGCTGTTTATATTACAGCTGCAACTCATTTTTGCCAGCTAAATATAAAACCTCCGTCCTTCCTGAAATTTGCCAACACTACACCTGATACCCCTCCTCCATACACATGCACACATGTATATCATACACTGTTCACTCTCCTGACATTTGTACATTATTTGATGTACTAGTGGTGGCTTGGCAGTATCGGTAGAGGGTCGGACGCCATGCTTTCCAGCATAGTTACGTCCCTTTGCGGTCTGAGTTCAAATCCCACTGAGGTTAACTTTGCCTTTCATCCTTACGGGGTCGATAAAATAAAGTACCAGTAATGCACTGGGTAATTGATGGCCTTGTGCCTAAAGTAGAAACAATTATTTGATGTACTATTTGAAGCATAGAGTTACCTCCCTGTATGATCTGAGTTCAAATCCCGCCGAGGTTAACTTTGCCTTTCATCCTTACAGGGTCGATAAAATAAAGTACCAGTAATGAACTGAGTAATTGCTGGCCTTGTGCCAAAAGTAGAAACAATTATTTGATGTACTATACATGCACCTTTGATGAGTTGTAGTGTACCTGAGCACTGTTCACAATTATTTCATTATTATTATTATTATTATTATTATTATTATAAGGGTGGTGGATTGGCAGTATTAGTAGAGAGTTGGACACCTTGCTTTGCAGCAAAGAGTTATGGCCCTTTATGATCTGAGTTCAAATCCCGCAGAGGTTAACTTTGCCTTTCATCCTTACGGGGTCAATAAAATAAAGCACCAGTAATGTACTGTGGTTGATTTAATCAACTTTCCCCCCTCCCCTCCCCAAATTACTGGCCTTGTGCCTATGTAATAAACCAGTATTATTATTATCATAAATAGGGTGGTAGATTGGTAGTATCGGTAGAGGGTCGGACGCCATGCTTTCAAGCATAGAGTCACCTCCCTTTATGATCTGAGTTCAATTTCCGTCGAGGTTAACTTTGCCTTTCATCCTAACAGGGTCAATAAAATAAAGTACCAGTAATACACTGGGATAACTGCTGGCCTTGTGCCAAAAGTAGAAACAATTATTATTATCATAAATAAAATAAATAGACTGAAGCAATTGGAAATAAAGGGTCTTGCCCAACGACCAACTGTACTGCTCGATCTGAGAATGGAAGTCACAATCTTAGGATCATGATGCCAGCACCCTATCCACTAAGTCACATGTCTATAACGCACACACATTCATCAGATCTAAGCCTGAGTATCATATTTAAACTGTTACATACATATATTTATCTTCTTTTTGTGAATATATCTTTCTCTCTCTCTCTATCTCTCTATCTATCTATCTCTCTCTCTCTCTCTCTCTCTCTCTCTCTATATATATATATATATATATAGGTATGCACAAAAACACACACACACATATATATATATATGTATATATACACATACACACTCACACACCCACACAGATGAATATATGTTCATATGTGTGTGTATATATATATATATATATATATATATATATATATATATATATCTGTGTGTGTGCACACAAACCTAAGCAGACACACACCCACGTACATATATGTGTATGTGATATATATGTCTCTTTCTCTCTCTATATATATATTTGTGTGTGTGTGTGTGTTAGATGATGTTGATTGTTAAGAAAGAACTAAGATAACAATGACATGAACACGAAAATGTCTCTTGCTATAAAATGTACAACTAAAATTGGCAATGATTTTCTACTTCATCTTTTTTTTACTTCTGTCACCATCATCATCCACACCATAATCACCATTATCACAATCATCATCATCTTCAACATCATCATCATTAATCTCATCCTCATCATCCTCAGCAGCAGCAGCATCACCATCATCATCATTGTCATCATCATCATTGTCATTATCATCATCATCATCATCATCATCATCGTCACTGTATTCATCATAATAGATGCTGTCAGCCTCATAATCATCCTCATTATCACCATCATCATCAATATCGTCATCATATTATTAACCTTACTCTTGTCCTTATCATCATCGTCATCATCATCAACTTCACCTTACACCCCCCCCATCATATCATGTCTTCTATTCCTACATTGACTGGTTGACCAGCTTTTAAAAGTTTTACTGATTCAGAAAAGCCAGCAACCCTCCTTTCAGCTTTATAATGCCTCCAAAACGAAGAAAATCTATACAGTTACATACATCTTTTAGTAGCGTCTTTCAACGTCTTATTTATTTCTGCCTGTTTGGTTTTGTATTGTTTATTGTTCCAGTTGTTCTTATTGTTGTAGTTGTAGTTGTTGTACCTCTTGTTTTTTTTTTATTTGTTTTTTTATTTTACTATTTTATGGTTTGTTTTTGTTTTTTGCATTGTTGTTGCTGCTGCTGCTGATGTGGCTGTTAAAGATTATGCGATTGCGTGTGGTCCCCGAAGCAAAGTGACATTTAGAATTTTCATAAAAAGACATTGCAATTCTTTATAAGATTCTTTACGCAAAAATACCTTTTGTTGAATCATCAAGGGAGGGAACTAAATGTGTTTTATTATAGAGCTATGTATATATATATATATATATATATATATATATATATATATATATATATATATATATATATATATATACGTATATATATATATATACATATTGCATATTTGTGTATAGATATGCATATATGTCTCTCTATCTATCTGTATGTATCTATATATGCATGTTTATATATATAAGTATGTGTGTGTATAAGTGCATGTGAAAATATATATATATATTATATATATATATATATATATATATATATATATATATATATATATATATATATATATATATGTATATATGTATGTATGTGTATGAGATATGCATATATACACACATATAAACAGAAATGTGACATAGATATAATATGCATTTAAAAAATAAACAAAACGAGCTAAATAGAATTAACGTACAATTGATTTAGTATTGTAAATGTTGTTGCCGTTCTTTTCTCTTCACCCCCTACCTCTACTTATCATTGCTCCTCCTCATAACTCAACTCCTGAAAGTTTCATCAGATTTCATGATGGAATACAGAAAGAATACCTATTATAATTCTCAGTTTTTACAAGTATAATATATATGAATAGTTATAACTATTTGAATATATTATATGTCATCCTTCACTGCCTCTCCCTCCTCTTCATCATCGGTATCATCTTCCTTGTTTGAAATAATTTGGGATGCACTGATAAGCATATTGGTCAACTGGCAATTAATAGGCCTTGTCTTATCAGCTGATATTGATTAATTGGCCATGGATTATCTATAATGTAATTATATATTGTGGTATGCAAATGTGTATTATAATTAATTGTAAGCAATATATTATAATATTTCCTAATTAATCACAATTATGGAGCTATTATTTGCAAATTCTCTAACAATGGAGACATTTTCAATTCTTTAGATCATGATTTGTGAATTTAAAAATTTAATTATTAAATTTTCTTTTTTCTTTTAGTAATTTAACACATTAACATTTACATTATATATACTGTATAGTATAATCACATCTATATATACTATATAGTATATTTGCATCTATATATACTATTATATTTTCACAGTAAACACTTTACCTCACATAATTATCTCACATAATATCGAATCTATGAGATTTTCATATTATTTCTTTTGAGAACAAAACCTTAATATCAGTATGAATGGTCAGTACAACCGTTTTGAACAAAAAGCAGTGAGAGAATTCTGGCCAGATATGGCCGTTTTAAATGCTAAATGGGTAAGATAACAGGCATCAATATTACTAGAACAAGGTTGTAGGATTAGCAGTATCGGTAGATTGTCGGACTACATGCTTTGCGTCATATTGTTGCAGCCCTTTACATTCTGAGGTCAAATCCTGCTGGAGTTAGCCTTGCTTTTCCTCCTACATGGTCAATAAAAGTACCAGTAACACATAGGGGTCAGTTTACTTGACTTTCCCCTCCTCCAAAATAACTGGCCTTGTGCCTAAATCAGAAACCATTATTACTAGAATATTTATGAATACCTTTAAAAAATCTTAATTGAAATCATTATAATCTTAAAACGAATTATTTTTTCAAAGATCACTTAAACACATATCTTCTCATGTGAAAATATGTGTTACTCTTCTAATTTGACACCCTTTAAACTACCGAGAGTTATACCACCTGGGCAGTCCCACTGAATTTCCAATTGTGTAGATTTTGTTTGAGGAATAGGAACAGTCATATTCCACTGGTCAACCTAGATTGTGTGTCCTAGTAAATAATATATTTTTCTTGTACATTTCAAAACAATAATAAAAAACAAAAATGCCTGATTATCAAAACTGATGAATTGGCCAAAAAAGCAGATACTGATTAATTGTTAAAATGGCTGACACCAATTATTTGCCAATTAATCAGTGTAACCTTAATTATAACAACAACATTGTTGGTGCCTCAATAGAATTCACTTAGTACAGTCTATAAAGTGGTTAGTGAACAAGTAGAACAATTTGGTTTTGAGCAGAAACTTAAGTCCTGCTGAGGACATGACAAGCTCCCCTGTGCTAGGGCTACAAGGAAACAGTATTCTGTACACTCTTGAAAGTGTTTGGCAAACTAGAGGAGAAATAGGTGAAGACTTTAGACATGCAGAGGATATAACATGTTCTATTAAAGTATCCAATAGCCAATTGGTGGTGTTGTTAAACTGGGTGATACATCAAGTCTACCATCCAACAATAGGTGTAGTTTCTCTAACATAGATATCCAGACAGATTCTGTCTACCAAATTTCAAATCAAGACTTTGATCAACCGAAGTCTATGGTAGAAAACTTTTGTTAAACTGAGTGCCACATCAAGTTTACCACCCAATAATAGGTGTAGTTTCTCTAACAATAGGCATCCAAGGCTATGGTAGAATACTTTTGTTAAACTGAATGACACCCAATAATAGGTGTAGTTTCTCTAACAATAGGCTTTCAAGGCTATGGTAGATTACTTTTGTCCAAGGTGTTTTGTAAGCTGCTTGACCTTGAAACCACATAATTGTGAAACAATCTTAAACACACATCCATCAAATTAGCCTTATTCATTTATTTACAATTTATGCTGAAACATTAAAAGGAATAATACAAGTGAGCAAGCCAATTGTTTCAAACAACTTGCATCAGTTATTATATTTTATTATCCTTGATTTCACTTTTTAATTTGTGCTTCTCTCTTTAACCATGATTAAATGTAAAATTGATGTATGTAGTCAAAAACAGTGTGGCAAATGATAAAAATATATTGAAAATGTCATAAGTATAAATCTCTTCTGATGCCAATCTTTTTGTCATGTGTGTGTATGTGAATATATATATATTTAAGAAAATTATGTTTTTTTAAATGTTGTCCCTCACAGGTAAAAGTATGAACCTTCAGCTATAATATAAACATTAATGATAAGATGTTTATAACATATATAACATGTTAATCATCATATTAACATTATATCATCATATAAGGTGGCGAAATGGCAGTCATTAAAATGTCGGATAGAATGCTTTGTGGTATTTGTTCCAGCTTTCTGATTTCAAATCCCACTGAGGTCAACTTTGCCTTTCATCCTTTCGAGGTCAATAAAAATAGTAGCAGTCCTGTACTGGGGTCGATTCTTCCTCTATGTCCCTTTCTCACTTCCTCTCTCACACTGTCTATCCTTCTCTGGAAGAAATCTCCTGAACTCAGGCCTGGATGAGGCTTAAAATGCCCAAGAAACGTATGTCAATTCAGTGATCCTATGATTCTATCAGGATTTATGGAACCATACCATCATATTAATATTATCAGACATCATCTGATTATAAATGTTTTTCATAACATTTGTATAACATGCTGCATGACATGTTATTATTATATATATATTCGATATCATTATATGACTCTGTTGGGAGTGAGGTATGGATTTGTAGATAAGAAGTTGGCTTCACCTCCATGTCATTTTGGATTTTATTCCACAGCATGAAACCTTGGGCACATGTCTTCTACAACTGTCTTAAAGCCACATGATGATAACATGGTATTAATATAACACATGGTATATCATTATATTGTGATAAACATATTTTATATAATATTATCACATCCTGGATATAATAATAATACAGTATCTTTGATATACTATTTTGATATCTTGGATATCATTATACTAATATAATATACTGGATATCATATTATTACAAATATATTTGATATCAATACATTACTATAACATCCAGGATATCACTAGATTACTGTAAGCATTTTTGATATTACAAAATTACTATATGAATATCATTTATATCATGATGTTATTATAATGTCTTTGATGTCTTAATATTACAATACATATATATATGGTGGGGACACATGGCTTAGTGGTTAGAGCATTGGCCTAGCAATCGAAAGATTGTGAGTTCAATTCTCAGACCAGGTGATGTGTTGTTTCCTTGAGCAAGACACTTTATTTCACATTGCTCCAGTTTACTCAGCTGTAGAAATGAGATGATAGGACTGGGGTCCCTATCATTCCACTGCAAAGTGGTCGTCGAGGTGCCACGGCAAAAAAGCACCCAGCACTCACTGTAAATGAGGTTGGTGTTAGGAAGGGCATCCAGCTGTAGAAATCAAGCCAGAATCAGTTCCCGTCCCACCCTTGCAAGCAGGGAAAAGTGGACGTAAAATGATGATGACGATGATGATGATGAACCACTTTGCTACACACACACACACACACACACACATACATATTTGTCTTAATAGACACCTGAACTGTTGACCTATCAACATGACTGCAACTCAATCAAGCAGAAAAGGACACTCTTCGACAAACTTACATTTAGTGCGAAACCAGTTCGCGTTAAAATCAATTTAAACATTCACGTGACTTCTACCGACCAATCAAAACTATTTTGACTACAAGAATTTTTGCAACACGCATTGGTGCGAAATTTATAGTGCTTATTCATGTGACATTCAACAACCAACCAAATCTTAATACCTCCCAAGCCATGTTTTTCACATAAAACAGGAGGAATTTCCAAAACTGATCAGATTAGAGCAAAAATCATGAGCGCTCTATCTCAAAATTATTTTTGAAATGCATAAGAAATGCGCAACTGGTAAAAACTTAAAACTAAAACTGAATACTAACTAATACTTATTACTAATTTATACTTATTCCTAATTAAACTATTTTTCACTTGGAAAAATTTGTCAGCATTTTCTTTTCCTTTTTACTAATATATATATCTACATATTATATTTACTATACCATCTTGGATCTAATTGCCTTACTCCAACAACTTCAATATCATTATATTGCCATAAATATGTTTGATATTGTTATATTTACTAAGCCATCTTGGATAGCATTTATATCACAATAACATCTTATAGTTATATATTATTACTGTGACACTACAATGATTTGCTGACTGCCATAATCATATCTTTTCATACGGTAGACAGCTTACTTTTATTGTTTGTGATTAGTTTTATTTCTAATAGAAGATAAAAATCTATACATACACAACTAAAAAACATTTAAGATCAAAGACAATAGTAAAAAAAAATGATGTATTATGA
>OZ024741.1:293691587-293699087 GCA_964016885.1 Eledone cirrhosa
GGAAGGGACCGGCGCCTTATTTTCTTTCCTACAAACTAGAACTTTAGTCTTAGCCATGTTAATTTTAAGGCCTTTTGATTCTAGGCCGTGCTTCCATGTTTGGAATTTCTTCTCTAGCTCGGCCATTGATTCAGCTATGAGCGTTAGGTCATCTGTGTATAGGAGTTCCCATGGGCAGCCGGTCTTGAACTCCTCTGTTATAGCCTGAAGAGCAATAATGAATAGTAGGGGGCTAAGAATAGAGCCCTGATGGACACCAAATTTTACGCTAAACTCTTCACTATATTCGTTGTTAATTCTAACCTTGCTGACTGTTTCTTTATACATGGCTTGTATAGCTCTCACAAGCCATTCGTCAACACCTAGTTTTCTAAGAGCCCACCAGATAATGGAACGGGGGACTCTGTCGAAGGCTTTCTCCAAGTCGACAAAGGCTAAGTATAGGGGTTTACTTTTAGCTAGGTACTTCTGTAGTTGTCGTACAATGAAAAGAGCGTCTGTGGTACTTTTGCCTGACACAAACCCGAACTGCATTTCATCTAGATCGATTCTCTCTCTGTATATATATATATATATATATATATATATATATATATATATTGCTGAGATGTTGAAAGCATCTGGAATGGTGGGACATACTATGGTCACCCGGATAGTAAACCAAGCAATACAGAATGGGGTCATACCAAATGACTGGCGTAGCAGCATCATTATTAACTGCTACAAGGGTAAAGGAGATGATCTAGATAGAGGAAACTATAGAGGCATTAAGTTAGTTGACCAGGTCATGAAGGTCACAGAAAGAGATATAGCACAGCTAATTAGAGATCGAATTGATCTAGATGAAATGCACTTTGGGTTTGTGTCAGGTAAAAGTACCACAGATGCTCTTTTCCTTGTACAACAACTACAGGAGAAGTACCTAGGTAAAATTAAACCCCTCTACTTAGCTTTTGTAGACCTGGAGAAAGCCTTTGACAGAGTCCCCCGCTCCATTATCTGGTGGGCTCTTAGAAAACTAGGTGCAGATGAATGGCTTGTGAGAGCTATACAAGCCATGTATAAAGAAACTGTCAGCAAGGTTAGAATTAACAATGAATATAGTGAAGAATTTAGTGTAAAAGTTGGTGTTCATCAAGACTCTGTCCTTAGCCCCCTTCTATTTATTTGATCTATTTATTATGGCTATAACAGAGGAGTTTAAGACCGGCTGCCCATGGGAGCTTCTATACGCAGATGATCTAACTCCCATAGCTGAATAATTCCAAATGCAAACTATGGGTACATAAAAGATGTAGTGGGACCACAGGTAAGCTATCTAAGAATGTAGATTTTATATGTGGCCGATGCTCAGGTGCAATAAGTAGCAAGTGCCCACAGGAAACTAACTCCTTCTATTGCCCAGATGATTCTATAGAAATAGTGGACACTTTCCATTACCTGGGTGACAAGATCAGCAGTGGTAGAGGGTGCTCCGAAAGTACAGTAGCCAGTTGGCCACAATAGATTTCTCTCTAAAAATGAAGGGCAGATTGTATGATGCCTGTATACGAATATCTATGAAACATGACAGTGAGACATGGGCATTGTGTGCAGAGGACCTGCGCAGACTGGAAAGGAACGAAGTATGCTTGCTCTGGTGGATGTGTAATAGTAATATACATGAATGGCAAAACATAAATTAACTAAGTGAGAAGTTAGGAATAAGAAGGATCAGATGCTGTTTACTTGAGAGAAGACTACGTTAGTATGGTCACGTGATGCTATGAAAGATGACAGCTGTTTAAAAAAGTGCAGGGTGATCAAAATTGATGGAAGTTACAGAGTAGGTAGACCCAGAAAAACATGGGACGATTTGATAAATTCCAACCTTACACACTTGCACCTCTCTAAGACAATGTCACTGGACTTTGGCACCACGCAGTAATACAGAAGAACCAGCTTGCGTATGTACAAAGTGAAACCTACAGTCAGTAGGCACCTCTTAGCCAAATATACACCCCTACTCCATCCCCTCACTCCCACCAACACCACCCTTTCTCTGTAAAGTTGGTACCACAACATCCAGTCCAAATTAATGAGATATTGAGATCGAGATCATGTAGGTGTCACGACAAAAAAAAACACGCAGTCCACGCTGTAATGTGGCCGTGTAGGTAACACGGTAAAAGGTTCCCAGTCCACACTGTAAATGTGGTTGGTGTTAGGAGGGACATCCAGCCGTAGAAAACCTGCCAGATAGTCCTATATGACCAATCTTGCCTTAAATTGGGACAACTCCCATCTAATCCATGCTAGCGTGGAAGATAGAGGTTAAACGATGATGATGATATATATATCTTTGAGGCAAAGAAAGTAAATACGGGTAAGCAAGGCAAGGAGGGAGGGGGGGGGGGGGTAGCGAAAAATTTCAATTGAACAGTGAATAAGTGGAAAGTGAGTACTAAGTAAGTTGTATAAAGAATGCACGTCAAATAATAGGTCAAACCTGTAAGCCAAGCACGTCTGAGTTGTAGCACAAAAGAGCGTAAACAGGGGCGATAATTTGGAGCACACTGGAAAAAAAATCATCAAAATCGGACGTTCCTGAAAAAAGTTTTCTCATATTGCAAAAAACAAAGAAAAAAATTACAAAAAGGACAACAATAAAATATAATGTCTTTGTTGAGATTCAAGTAAATAAATGCTTAAGAGTCGTTATGACTATCTTTGTTGTTGTATAAATTCATATGTTTCTTTTGAATATTTGTTATTTGATGTAAAATGTAATGGTGTAAAATGTAATGGTGAGTGTCGTTATGACTATGTTTGTTGTTGTATAAATTGATGTGTTGCTTAGTTTTCAAAGTTTATGTCGCGTTCCTGAACAAAGTTTTGTCGCTGTTAGAGTTGCAGAAGAGATTGAGAGAGGAGTAGAGGGAGGGATGAACTTTTTAAAGAGAGTTGCAACATGTATGTAGCTTCATCAATTTTTGAGGGTAGTAGAGAGAGAGATTAAGTGTGTAAGAGAGAGGGTTACAGCATGTATTTAGTTTTATCGATTTTTTTCATAGAAGCAGGAATGTTTTGGCAAAGTTTATTATGCGTTGACCATCGGTGGTAAATTTGGAGCACATTGGAAAAAAAAATTATCAAAGTGGAAATGCATAAAAATCATACACACACACACAGACAGATATTTTCCGTTTTATATATATAGAGATAATTTTGAGTATGTGTTGGTTGTTTACTGACACTTCAGTATCCAGGTTGGAGCACTCAACGAAGTGCACAGGTTGGTCTGTTTACTCCAGAGTACTATAAAAACAAGAAGTGTAAGTCAACAGGGTAAAATTAGCTTCGTTTATTCATATTCGTTGCTATATATATTTCAATGATAGACATTATTCAACAACTATGACCTCATCTGGCAGTAAGAACTTCAACAGAAAAAAGAGGAAAACATAATGTTGTAATAGATTTTACCTTGTTAATCCATTGATATGTTCAGATCCAGAGTGTGGTGTTAGTCCTCTAAGGAACTGAAAGCATATAGATATATATATATATACACACATAGATGATAAGATTCAGGAACTCGACGGCTGAGCTCCAGCCATTTCGACAGCTGGATGCATACATATATATATATATATACATATAAAGCCACCTTCCTTGCTTCATCAGGGCTTAGTGCTTAGTCATGCACACTCCATTATAATCTTTGCAGTTCATTTTGAGGTTGTTTCATGGGCAAACACCATTCCTGACAGCAACCTTTTTAGTTGCCTCTCCCAAAACACATGTGTGTGTATGTATGAGTGTATGTATATGAAATTTAGGTGTTACAAATTGCACACATAGAATGTATACACACTTATAGTTTTTGAAAACAGCATTGCAGTGTATAATTCAGTTAAGAGCTGTCGTAACTCAACTCAACTCCGAACCATTAAATTACAACCCTCAAGAAACAACATGTAAAACAACAATAACTAAAACATAAACAACAAGTATAACATAAACAACAGCAACACTTACATCAAGTACAACATAAACAACAACAACTGCAAGACATAAATAAAAGCAGCTACATCAACAATAACTGCAAAACATTAACAACAGCAACAACAACATTGACAACTACTATAGTAACAACAATCACAACAAAATTAAACATGACTTAAACATAATGACAACACCACCACCAATAACATCACTTCCAAATATGACCTCAAACATCAGGATTACCATCACTACCATCACAATAGCTACAGCTGCCATACACCCATTATCACCTCCACCATCACAATAACTACACCACCACCCCAAAACCATCACCATACCACCACCATCAAAACCATCATCATACCACCACCATAACAACACCCAAACCACCTCCATATCACCACCACCATAACAACACCACCATACCACACCATCACCACCACCAAAACCACCACCATACCACCACCATAACAACACCACATAACAACACCACCATAACACCACTTCCATCAAAACCACCACCACCACCTCCAAAACAACCACCAATGCAACCATTAATATTTATCTTTTTGCATTATGTATAATTATATTTTTGCTTGGCTAAGAAACTATCTATTTTGGAGAATTTTCGAATTAGCACTTAAACTATCTCTCAGGTAAAAATTGGTGCAGAAGGAATACAATGAACAATCTGTTGATGGAATAAATCTGTCATGTTTCGTTGTTTGGAACATTCAATTGGAATTGACAGATCTGCATGCATTTTACACATTAATGATAACAATGACAATAATGATGATGGATAATTTGATAGAAATAAAAGCTTATAAGAGAAGGAGATCCTCTAGAAATAATAATAGTAATAATAATAATAATTGTTTCTACTATTAGCACAAGGCCAGCAATTACCCAGTGCATTAGTGGTACTTTATTTTATCGACCCCGTAAGGATGAAAGGCAAAGTTAATCTCGGCGGGATTCTGAGTTCAAATCCCGCTGAGGTTAACTTTGCCTTTCAACATTACGGGGTCGATAAATTAAATAAAATAATAATAATAATAAAATAATAATGCTTTCTTTATTAACTACAAGGGTTTACACAAAGTAATATATTAAGGACAGTACAGGACAATACAGGACGGTACAAATTGGCATTTCTGCGTGTAAAAAAAACAAAAACAGCGGATGTAACAAAAAAGAACAATGAAAAATTCCCCAATAGGGGGAGACTTCCGAGGGCCATCTTTGCCTCTCTCACCCATCTTTCAACAAAATGCTGGGAAGAGAGCACTTCCCTCTCTACCCTGATTTTCCTTTTCAAATGAAATTTGAAAAAGTTAATCAGGGCATCACCGAAGAGGTAAGTGCTCGTCTTCAGCTCTTTCAGATGCGTCCACCATACTATCTCTTTTGCCATGGCCACCAGACAGATTATAACTGCCTGCCCTTCCCGGCTAAAGGAAGAGGGCAGGGGAATCCTCACGATGGACTCAGCTGATAGCCGGATCCGTTCTACAGGCCACAGCAGGTGTTTGACATAAACCCACAAGTCAGCAATGCTTGGACACTGGACGAGTGTATGCAGGACGGTTTCGTCGCCCTGCATGCATCACGGACATGCTGGCTGACGGCACTTCCATGTCTGTAGAGTTTATGCCGAACTGGCAAAGCTCCTCGGTAGCACCGCCAGGCCAGGGATTTCTGGGAGTTGTCCATAGGCCCCGGCCCGAAAGTTCTTCCGAAGAGATTGGGTAGTTGATTTTCGTTGACTCCTAGAGTTTCCCCAAGTACGTCGTCACTCTTTCCCTCCACTAATCCTCTATAGAACGCCAAGGTGGCGTTTCCACCGATCACATTGCCCAACTGGTTGAGGGCTGTGAGCTCCTGAAGACATTCCAGTCTCCAAGCGCTCCCTCTCGGTCTTCGCTTGACCCAGGACTGCAGCTCCGTCAAGGAGACGAGCTGGGGAAAGACGCATCTAGCAAACGGTGACCACACCTGATCACCGTAGAGGAAGAAGTGGAGATGTCATAGCCTGAGCGCGTGTCTGCACATCATCGGCCACGGCATGCCCAGCCCTCCACATAGCGGCTGTTGACAGCAGATGAATCGCCTGACCATCGGACTGCGTCCCTTCCACAAAAAGCGAAAGAGCAAATGCTCCAGCGCAGTCAGGCGAGGCTTAGGACAAGGTACGACGGTCAGGTGGTAGTAGATGATGGACGCGATGTACACATTTGCCACCTCCGCTCGACCTTTCAGGGATAGCTTCCTCTCTGCCCATTTCTGGGTGAGAGAAGCCACCCTGCTCGTCACCTCATCCCAGTTTTTGTCCTTCTGGTGGTCCGGACCAAACCAGACCCCTAGCAATTTAACCGGTCCGTTCGTTCAGCGCCCGACGATGCTTTTGGATTTCATGGACCTGCCTCTCCAGGTGCCGAGCTGCAGGTCCACCGACTTTTCCTGGTTGATCATTGCTCCTGTCACCAATTCGTATTCTCTTAGTGTAGCGCCGATCGCCTCGATGTGTTTGTCGTTCAACACCACTACGGTGACATCGTCCGCATATGCTGACACGGATCTTCCGTATCCTAGTTCGCGCGGGACCCCCCTCATCGTCTCCAGTTTGTGCAGTAATGGCTCAAGAGTCAATATGTACAAGAGGGACGAGAGGGGACATCCTTGGTGGACTGAGCGCATGATGTTGAACGGTTCCGATAGGTGACCGTTCACTCTCACCACAGAGCAGATGTCGCTGTGCATGGCAGCGATCCAGCCTCTGAAGACGGGCCCAAAACCAGCCACCCTCATGTATGCTGCCAGATAACGATGGTCGACCCTATCGAAAGCTTTTGACTGATCAAGGACCAACCCGTTCCAGGTTCCCTAGCTACCCTCTCCACGATGTATCGCATCAGGTGGAGGTTGTCGTGGATGGATCTGTCCTGAATGGCGGATGTCTGTGCCTCTCCCACCAGACCACCAATGACAAGCGCCAACCTCTTTACTAGCACCTTGGCCCAAATCTTGAACTCTGTGTTTAGCAGAGTCATGGGCCTGAAATTATCTATGTTATCCCTCTTGTTCAGATAGAATATATTTTAGTAATACACATATACAAAAAGAAGAAAAAACACACATTTACTTGCAGCTGCAACTTCGGTTATACTCATTATTACATATATATATACATATGTAATAAATAGGGAACAAAGAATCAGTATTGCATCATATACATATTTAATTACATATGATTATATGTTTTATTGCCGATCAGCTCGAGGAATGATCAAATAATGTTCATTCCTGACTCTAGAATCGGAACCTCCTCAGATGTGTGCTCTTACATGTAGACTCACATCCAAATGTTGCTGAATTGTTCACCTTGGCATACCGCCTGTTAATGCAATCCAATTGCACCTCTACTAATATGTGTGTATATATATATATATATATATATATATATATATATATATATATATTGGTAAACGGAATAGTAAATGCTGACAAATT
>OZ024741.1:293701587-293714156 GCA_964016885.1 Eledone cirrhosa
CATATACTCACTACAGCACATGTATAGCCCTGTGTCATTTCTAGCTCTTCCCTAAGTTGAAATCGAAGCTGAAGGGTTATCGTTTTGGAACTGGAAACATTCAAAAATTGTAACCACTGAACACTCACAAAAAATTACTTCCAGTACTACTACGATCAATGGAAAAATGTTGAAAACACTGTGTGACTTCCCAATTGTCATATTTGGAAGGAGATAACTTGTAATTTAATTTACATGTTTCATTTAAATCATCATCATCAGGTCGAGCTTGCTCGGCTTTCTACGACATGCTTCCTCCATCCATCTCTGTCTCTCATAGCATTTGCCAGTTCTTCCGCAGTGCATCCAGTATCGTCCTCTTGGGATGACCAGCGTTTCTCGCTCCATGAGATGGACTCCATAACAACACATCACCTGCTATTTCTTCCTTGCTGCGCCAACAGTGGTCAGCAAATCTGAGTCTCTGTCCATTTAAATACAACATCAGTACCCTTATTTTTTAGATAAATTTGTAAGTAAAATGATGATGATAACATCAAATTATATATTTAGGCTGTAAATTAATATTACATTAGGATTTAAGTGAAAATACTTCATGTTTTTTGTTCTTCTCCCATCTGTTCTATGTTGAAATGTCTCACAAAAGTTTTGACAAACTGTTTATATAGGTTTGACATAACATAATGTTTTTCTAGATACCTATAACTAAAATAAAGATGGAATGGATGGTTTTTGCCTTGCCTGGAACATTGATGATAGTTCCATTTAATCAGAATCACATGAGACTAAACAACAACAGTAACCAGCATCATCACATCCCCCCACCATCACCTCCACTTTGTATAATGTAGTGTCCTGTTCTGCTGCCCATCACAATATGGCCTGTGGCAACTCAGAGTATCAACACAATATATACCACCACCATATATAGTGCAGTGTCCTGTTCTGTTGTTCCTCACCATCTCCATCCCTCCACCACCATATGTAGTGTAGAGTCCTGTTCAGCTGCCCTTCTCAATATGGCCCATGGCAACTCAACTATTAAGGAAATAAATTCAGTAAAACAAACAGTTCTCAGCAAATAACACATTAACAGCTTGGAGATGTTGAAAATAAAGTTCTGTGTGCATATGTGTAAGAGAGGGGAAAGAGTGTGAGTATATGTGTGAGGGAGAAGGGGTGTGTATGTGTGTGAGAAAGAGGAAATTTATGTGAGAGAGAATGTGTATATGTGTGTGTAAATGTGAGTTAGAGAGAAAGTGTGTGTGCATGAGTGTGAGTGCATGTGTGTGCATGTGAGAGAGAGAAAATGGAGGGAGTTGGTGTATGCATGTATGTATTTTGTGTCCTGAGGCCAAGGAGAAACATGTGTAAATTATGATTAAAAGGATGTACTACATGCAGCTGTATTATGAATCACAGCAACAACAATAAAACTGTTATATAAACAATCAAGACTTATAACTGTTTGAGTGTGGGATGGCATCCGTTTCATCAGTCCAGGGTTCAGAGAGAATCCTAGAAGAGGGCTTGTAAATATATGATGCCTATCCTCACTAAAAATTAAAACCTCTCAGCCCCTTTGATTTTGAGAGGTGTTCATCTCTTTGGGCCAAAACAGTCTTTTTCCACTTGGCAACATTTTTATCAGAGGCCATTTCAATAATATGCCCTTTTAATGTACATGCAGAAATTGTAGCTGGTTAAACTGATGTAACATCGGAGGTTGCACTGTTAGTGTGTGTGTGTGTGGGGGGGGGGGTATGGGTAACTAGCGGCAGTGTATTGTGTATAGTTGTAGTTTAGACCCAGGTCTGTCCTGTGATCAAGGATATTCCAGTCATGACCATCTGATTGTTTTTTTAAGACATAGAGTGAGAAGACACTCCTATGCACTTGATAGAACATGAGACCATACATAAGTAAGACCCTAGCTTGTCTGGAAGTCAGTAGCCCTGCTTCAGTATTGACTTGGTCTATGTGGACCCGTTTGGCCCTTGCTAGCAAAGAAAGCAGATGTTAAAGCAATGAGGATGATGTTGATGAGAATGCAGGTATGTGAATGCTAGAAAAAAATGAATCAACCATGCTCTACTAGATATATAATGTTAGTGTATATGAAAAAACATGCACAGATGAGAAAGACTGGGTAAAAGATATCTGGTGAATATGCAGGAAAGAAGACTACACAGGTATGGACACATAATGCAAATAGATGACCATCATTTGGGAAAGAAGAGCCAAGAGTGGTGTAAAAACAAATATTTATAGGTGTATAAGAGTTTGAGGAAATCAAACTAAGTAATAAAAATAATTATTTCTCCTGTATAGCTTGTTTGAACTCAAAGTGCAGATAGTTGGCATATGGACTACAGATGATACATTCTAATGACTCAACAAATTCACCACGATTGGTAAATTGTATGACATATTGTGGGGCTTCTTTTCAAAAGTAGGGAAATACCATCACCCTGCATACCACCCCTGTTTCTATCCCTTTTTACCTTTTTTCTTCTTCACCTTTGTCTTCTTCTCCTACTCCTCCACCCACATATTCCTGCAAAGCTTATGGGGGTAGAGTCCTTAAGAATTCCTTCCAGTAGGTCCTGTCAGAAGTAACCATTTCTAATTGATCCAGCTGGCTCTCCAAGTGAGACCAGCCAAACTCATGGATGTTATGCCACCATATTGCTCGGTGTCTACCCCTTATTTACGACCAATGAAACTAAGATGTAGCAGTGTATGTAATGAAATTTGCCACATTAGATCTACACTCACAAGCAAAGGGATTAAACACAGTAAATTTGGGAATAAATGAAACAGTTTGAGGGATTTTTATAATTTTGGAGTAAAATTATATAAAGGAAATTATAAATATTTAATCATATCATTTGTTATTTATTTATTTATTTATCTATTTATTTACTTATTTATTTATTGTTATCATTTCAACTCAATTATTTTGAGGAATATGAAAGAGATAAAGATAGATATATCATTCTCATCATTTATACAAAGAAATGTAATAGACAAATTAAGCTTTTCCGTTTCATTTTATTCTGTTTTTAAATTGCATTTTAATTTTGTTTTGTTTTGATTTGATTTTGTTTTTGTAGATTTTTATCATTCTAATAGAATTTAATGGAGAAAAGTGATGAATAAATGATGTTAAGTTTTCTTTGGTTATTTTGCCAACTTAGAAATTCTATGATTGAAGTCCACATTAAGACAAAACTATTTCTCAAATAATTTCTTCAATACCGTTATCATCATTATCATCATTGTACTCATAGTCTCATTATTATCAATAGCATTACTTTCACTATCATAGGTATTATCATGATCGATATCTTACTCATCATAATAACAATAATAACAATTATTATCATAATAACAATAGTAATGATTTCTACTTTATGCACAAGGCCAGCAATTTGTGAGAGGAGAAAGTCAATTAAATTGTCCTTAGTACTTGACTTGTACATTTTTTTTTTTAGTGTTGTTGGAGTACTCGATGAAGATGATCCCAATACTTAACTGGTACTTTATTTTGACACTGGAAAGGCGAACTAACTGGGATATAAACTCAAAAACATAACAAGCTAAAATAAATACTGCAAAATAACATTTTAATTAATACTTTAACCATTGTGCTAATCCACCATCATCATCATCAGCATAATTTTTAGAATTACAAACAAATGTGTAGAGCTACACATTTTTGGTGGGATGTGTAGGATAGAAATAGTCGATTAACTCAAACCCTCACTACCACAACCACAGGAAAAATGAAAAGTAAAATCAACTATATCTTAAAATATAAAGAAATGTAACCATATCACCAGAAATTTATGTCTATCACTCTTAACTATTCTGTTACTTCACCATTCATATAAAAATAAATAATATTGCATTTTCAATACATTGCACTTATAAAAGGCACTCAGTGCTGTGGTCAGTAATGTAACAACACCACATAAAAGATATATCATAAAAGATCAATTTTTCTGTCAGTCTGTCCATCACACTAAGAACAGTATTTTAGAATGATCCTTGGCTTACCGTCACTGCAAGAAGTGCAAAATATTGTTTTAACTTTTACAGCACATATATTGAGAAGAGTATTATCATTGTGAGAAAATATAATCATGTATGTAATTTTTGTTTACATAACTTTATTTGATTATATTCCATAATTATGGAAGTTGTAAATAATTGAACACTCTTATATGATTGATTATCATTCTGTTGTAAATAGGATTTTAAACAGATAATGTGCACATATATAAAGCAAATGATATACTTGTATCTGTGTAAAATATGTGATGTGGATAATCTGGTGTGTTTATTATTGGTGTTTAACAAAGTGTGCAGTGAATTTCTCTTCCCTAGGTATCAGCAAGAAATGGGAACAAAACTGAAGGAGAGGAAAAACACAAACAATAATAATAATATTGTTAACTGTAACCTCAAGGAAATTCTTTTTTTGTTTTATGTTAGAGAAGGACTATTTTTGATGGTCTATGAAACTGGTGGAAAAGAAATGACTTATAGTGTCTACTCACCCTCCTTTCCAAAATCAATATCACAGATCTCAGCATACTCTAAAATCTCCTTTGTTTAAAAACCCAAGGCTATGAAAAATGAAAAAAATAAATTTGCAGCTCATACCTATACAGGTATAGTTCCCCTTCGACTAGGTTGCATCTCATAAGAGGTTTCTCAGTTGTTTTCATGATTGGGGCTATTGTCCTCTCAAAAAAAAAAAAAAAACAATATCAAATGAACCGTCCTGTTCAAAATCACAACATGCTTCCATTCCAGAAATCAAATTTATAACCTGTTGTTCAAGAATCCAATACCCTAACCAATATGCCATGCATTAAAATTAATATAGATGCTCATGTACTTTACGTTTTGGACAGAAGTCCTTCTTCAGGAAAGTTTGAATAAGGAGAGAATAGATAGACATATGAGTAGTGTGAGAAGTATAGGGAAGGAAGTTAAAAAAACCGATGGGGGTGGTGAAAGGTCTGGCGGGGGGGGGGATTCAGGGTGGAAGGTATGAGGTGGCATGGGTGTGGTTGTGTGTGTGGATGTCAAAATGGAAGTAATTGTTAGCTGCATGGCTTCAGTCTATGTGGCCCCACAGTTTTATGAGGTGAAGTGTGCACACTGGTATGTTAGTGTTAGTGTGTCTGTGAGTTTTCTGTTTTTTGTGCGTGTGTACATGTGAGTGTGTCTACACATGTGTGAAAAGCTGATTTTTTATGTATGTGAGAGTGTGTATATATATATATAGAGAGAGAAAGAAATATTAAAACAATGAAATTAAACTTTACTATGAATTAACCGTTTTTTGTTTAATTTCATTGTTTTAATATTTCTATTTTTGACTCTGTATCCAATAAATTATATCGTTGAAAATTTTGTATTTTAAACTTTGCTTCACGGCTTCTACATACGGATTACATTGAGTTCTTCATACAGTTTAGACCCTACCATTGATTGGTAGATTTATCTGTGTATATATATATAGCCACGGAGTAGGCAGACCCAGAAAAACCTGGGACGACTTGATAAATTCTGACCTCATACACCTCTCCAAGACAATCTCACTGGACCGAGATCTTTGGCGCTACACAGTTATACAGAAGACCCGCCTTGCCTAAGTACAAAGCGAAACCTACAGTCAGTAGGCACCTCTAACAAAATACACCCCCGTCCCACTATCCCCACCCCATCCACACCACCCCCTTAAATGTGAAGTTATGTTGGTACCACAACATCCAGTCCGAGACAAATGAGGTCGTGTAGGTGAAACGACAAAAAAACACACAGTCCACGCTGTAATGTGGCCGTGTAGGTAACATGATAAAAACCTCTCAGTACACACTGTAAACGTGGTTGGTGTTTGGAAGGGCACCCAGACGTAGAAAACCCGCCAGACGTGTATGTGTCTCGACAATAAAACACACAGTCCACGCTGTAATGTGGCTGTATAGGTAACACGGTAAAAACCTCCCAGTCCACACTGTAAATGTGGTTGGTGTTAGGAAGAGCATCCAGCAGTAGAAAACCCGCCAGACAGTCCTGAGCAAGACAACCAATCTTGCCTCAAGTGGGACAATTCCCGTCCAGACCCATGCTAGCGTGGAAAATGGACGTTAAACGATGATGATGATGATCATATATATGTATATACACACACATATTCATATACATATATATAAATAACCACACACACACACGTATGTATATGTATATATATATATATATATATATATATATATATATATATATATATATACACACACATATATAAGAACATATATACATACATAAATATACACATATGTATATATATATATGTACACATATATGTATATACATATATATATATATATAACATGTATTATATATACATATATATATATATAACGTATATTATATATACATATATATATATATATATAATGTGTATTATATATATATATCGGTAGAGGGTCGGACACCATGCTTTGACGCATAGAGTTACGGCCCTTGCCATTCTGAGTTCAAATCCCGCCGAGTTTGACTTTGCCTTTCATCCTTACGGGGTTGATAAAATAAAGTACCAGTAATATACTGGTGAATTGCTGGCATTTTGCCTAAAGTAGAAACAATTATATATATAAAGTGTATTATATATATATATATATATATATATATATATATATATATATATATATATATATATATATATAATAAGAGGAATTCCAACTTTGTCTGATTTACTCGTTTTATTTACAATCCTTTAAAATATATATAATGGTATTATAATGAAATAGTATGATAGAATATTAAATTCTAAGTGTTAATTGAACAAGTACTTTCATGCTTTCGCAATCTTCAGGTTCATGATATGTGGTGACAGTCGAGTTTGCAATTTTCAACTGTAATGAGATGGGTAAATTTCCTACCTTTTATACATTTTATACAGAGAAAAGTGGCTCCAGAATGCAAAGCCCTGTAAACTGTATTTCGACCAATCAGTGTGTAGTTTCACTGAATTACTACAGCTGATTGGTTTAAGCGTCACGGCTGGTTGAGCATGCTAACGACCAATAGTCATATCCAACGTATCAATTGTTTTGCTTTTTTTTGAAATGATGAAAATAGCATTTTCTATTAATCATCACCATCAACATCACTTTTATTATTATTATTATTGTTGTTGTTGTTGTTGTTAGTGGTCGTGGTCATAGTGGTAGTGGGAGTAATACCCCTAGGCGTTATTATTGTTCATTTAGCTTGGGTTTGAATTTATCAATAACATTCTTTTCTTTGATTTTTCTCTTGATTCACTTGGGCTGTGTAATTTGTAGAATGGGAATATTATAAATATTCCCTGACCACATGTTGCCAGGTGGCCGCTTAGGGGTATCTGACGGACATTTGGGTCTCTGATTTGTTGACGGTGTACCCGTGCACGTTCCGATAGTGCATTTCCAGTTTGACCGACATATAGTTCTTCACAATTCGGGCATTTAATGCAGTAAATTAGATTTCTGCTTTTGCAGTTCATATTTGCATTTGGGAATATTTTTCCAGTTTTTGTTTTCATATATTGACCGGCGTGTATGGATTGACATGTGCCGCATCGATTATCATTGCATTTAGATACAGTGAATGATTGGTCTTTGTTGTTAAGGTCAAACTTTGCTTTTGTTAGCAATTGCTTCAAATTTTTTGGCTGTCTTTTACTAAGAGTCAAAGATCGATCTGTGATTAAGCCTTTTAATTCATTACTTTGAGCAATGATCGGTAGGTTTGCTTTGGCTGTGTTGAAGATATTCTGGTGACATGGGTTGTGTGTCATTATAAATGGTATGACCAGTTCTTGGTTTCTTCTTCCTTGGGTTGTTCTAAGTTGTTGTATAGGTATTTTTATAGCCCGCTGTATGCCATTTTCTATAAGTAGGGATGGGTATTTTTGTTTGAGCAAAAATTCTCTTAGTTCTGTTAGGCGTTTGTACCTGGTATTCGTATCTTCTACAATGGTACAAATTCTTCTGGCTAGGCAGTATGGGATGTTGCGTTTTGTATGAGGTGGATGGCACGACTTAAAATTCAGATATTGATGGGTGTCTGTGTGTTTATAATATATATCCGTGGTAATGGTGGTGTCGTTTTTGATTATCATTATATCTAGGAATGGTAATTTGGTCCTACTCATCTCTTTTGTGAATTGGAGAGATGGGTGTAGGTTATTCAGGAGGATATTGAACTCATCCAGAGTATCTAGAGATTCTGTCCAGATGATGAAACAGCCGTCAAGGTATCTCTTCCAAGATTTTTCAATGTACTTTCTAAAGTCAGTACTCTATTTCTTGGTAGAGTTGTTGTTCTAAGTATCCCATTACAGAGTTCGCGTAAACGGGATCAAACTTCGTTCCCATCGCTGTGCCTCTAATTTGGATGTAATTCTTTCCATTGAAGAAGAAAGTGTTGTTTTCCAGAATAAGTTTAACTGCGTCTAATATAAATGGCGCTGTGAATCTAATGGGAATCACTTCTCTATGTTTTTCCACCCAGTATTTAACCGCCTTTATTCCTAAATCATGTGTAATGTTGGTGTAAAGGCTTACCACATCAAAACTGAGTAGAAGTGAATTCGTTTCCGTGGTTTTGGGAAGATGGGACAGGAAGTCGATATCATCCCGGATGAAACTGGGTATTTGAATACATAGTGGTTTCAAAATAATGTCAACAAAATTGCTTAGACGGTGAGTGGGGCATGTTGGACCAGCTATAATAGGTCTAAGTTTTAAGTCTTTGGGGTGTAATAATTTAATGTACTCACTGTTTTGTTCTCTTACTGCCAGTTGTATTTCTTTTGACTTGTGAACTTTCGGTAGGCCATACAGGTTGCTGGGTTTCGACTCAAAATTGGTGATGTAGTCTCTTTCCTTATCAGTAAATGAGTTGTGGTATTTTGAAGCCAGGTTGTTGATCTTCTTCATGATGTTGTGGTCTATATTTGACGGTATTTCATGATAGAATGTTGTCTTTCAGTTGTTCCTCAACCAAATCCTTGTAGTATTCAGTATCCATTATAACAACTGCACCCCCTTTATCTGCTTGTTTAATTATTATTGTTTTATCATTTTGTATACGTTTAAGTGCAGACATTTCTGATTTGTTAATGTTTGGCCTAACATTAGTATTATGTCTAAGAGGAAATTTAGACAGGATGTCAATGTATTGGTCGAGATAGATATTTCTTCCTTTTGGCGGAGTGAAATTTGATTTATTCTTTACTAGTGATTCATCACTCTCATTATTTTTAAAATAAAGTACCAGTAATGCACTGGGTAATTACTGGCCTTGTGCCAAAAGTAGAAACAATTATTTTTATCAGCGAAGAATTCTACAAGACGTAATTTTCGATAGAATTCTTGGGTATCCTCCTTCAGTTCTTGGTGGTTGACTGTTGGAGTCGGTGTGAATTTCAGTCCTTTTGACAGAATTTGCATTTCATCATTGTCAAGATCTCTTTTAGATAAATTAATTATTTTAGGATCTACGTGTACAGCTGTTTTGGGTATGTTTCCTCCTGGAGTTTTTCTTTTTCCGGTTTTTGTTGTCCTGACGTTAAAAAATGGATTTTTCTCTGTTCAGGATTTATATTCCTGTTGGTGTTCGCTTGATGAACTTTTGGTCGTGATATTATATTTGGTTTCGTTATGTATTTTGTCCTATTTTTGGTATTCTGTATATTATTTTTCTTCCTGTTAGCATTATTTTTAACAATCTGGGAAAATGACCTAGGTTTGCTTTCAGGTTTAGATCGTTTTTTCGTCCAGTTTCTTGTGGGCTATCTCTGTTGAGATCTTGAGAGTGATCTGGTTATTCTACGTTTTGTTTCCACATTCCTTGTTGGTAGCCTCTGTTGAGATCTTGAGAATGATCTCCTGGTTTTACTACTTCTCATGGTCTGGTCAAAGGAATACCTATCGTGTTTGTGCGTTTTGTTCATGTTGTGTGCGATAGGGTGTTTTTGTAGAAAAAGCGAAGAGTTATTACCGTAGTTCTTCTTTGATTCAAGGTAAGGTGAGTGTTTGTGTTGGCACGTGTTCTGGCGTATGTTGTGTTGATGAGATTGTCCACTTTTAATGCTTTTTCTCAGGGTTCCAGAGTCTTTACCGTAATTTGCAGCATATTCATCGAGAAATAATTGTTTCTGCTGCCATACCTTTCTTGATTTGTTTTCTTCTTTTGAGATATCTCCGATCCATAGTTCTCGTAGTTTTTCAGTTATAATACCAGTCGTTAGCTTTGAAATTTCAACTTCAATTTGGTCATCAATAGCTTCATATTTGGCTTTGTAGCGGGATTGTTTACATTCAGAAATGGAGATGTCGGTCCTGAATTGTGTCAATGTAAGTTCCCATCGGAGTTTTGTTTATTTTTCTGGTTCTCCTGCAATTTCTGTAATTAGGTATTTACGAGGGAGTATGGGTGCCGTTAGAGAGAGCCATTTCGAATGTGTTTCGACATATTTTTCGCATCTGTATGCTTTCCAGAAATTTTGTTTTCTTATGTTAAGGAATTTTTTCCATGTCTTCCACATTTCTTTTCTTATTCGATGTGTTTTGTTTTCCAAATTTCTTTCGTTTAGTTCTGACATCCAAGGGGGTTGTGGTAGGCTTCCTCTTGTATCTTTGATAACTGTTGGTATAATTTCAGCTAAATTCTTAATTTCAGAGTTTATATGTTCAGTTATAAGTTTTTCGTCTGTAGATTGTTTTTCTATTTCCTTTAAAATAGAGGATTGTGTGTCTATCATCGTGATAAGTGTTGATAATTTCGATGATATCTCCTTTAGAATTCAGTTTACAGGGCTTTGCATTCAGTTTACAGCGCTTTGCATTCTGGAGCCACTTTTCTCTGTATAAAATGTATAAATCTATATATCTCATTACAGTTGAAAATTGCAAACTCGACTGTCACCACATATCATGAACCTGAAGATTGCGAAAGCATGAAAGTACTTGTTCAATTAACACTTAGAATTTAATATTCTATCATACTATTTCATTATAATACCATTATTTATATTTTAAAGGATTGTAAATAAAACGAGTAAATCAGACAAAGTTGGAATTCCTCTTATTAATATAATCTTCTATACACAATCATACACACCCGTGTATGTATATCTATATATATATATATATATATATATATATATATATATATATACACATATATATATATATATGTATATATATCATCATCATCATCATCATCATCGTTTAACGTCCATCTTCCACGGTAGCATGATATATATATATATATATATATATATATAATGTGTATTATATATACATATATATAACGTGTATTATATATATATATATATATATATATATATATATATATATATATATATATATATATATATATATATATATTATATATATATAATACACGTTATTTTTTACACAACATTTCCAACAAGAAAATACAAGCCTAAACCTGCGAAAAACATACTAAAATCAAAATGAGAATCAAGCCATTACAGAGTATTTCCTACACCAACAAACATGTCTTTTTATGGAACATTTAGATTGATGCCTTAAATAGAGAACATTGGTAGGGCTTTTGTTTCCTTTCTTCTCTTTCTGTTCAGATTTTATAAAACTTGAATAAAGCATATCTCTGAGTAAACAGAGACATTGATATAATAGCTTAGAGATTTCAACAGGAATCTATGGAAATTTTCACTGCATACAAATCTATCATAATTATTATTAAATTTTCTTTTTCATAATGCCGCTTGTGTGTGAGTGCATATTATATATTGCAGTTTATATATATATATATATATATATATATATACATACATATTTATATATATATATATATATATATATATACATACATATTTATATATATATATACATACATATTTATATATATATATTTATATATATATATACATACATATTTATATATATATATATATATACATACATATTTATATATATATATATATATATATACATATATATATATATAAATATATATATATGTATATATATATATATACATGTATTTATTTATGTATGCATATATGTGTATGTATGTGTCTATGTAAATATGTGTGCGTGAGTTCTATGTATACATATATATGTGTGCGTATGTGTGTGTATATATATATATATAATATATATTATTTGTTCTTTGGTGTTGTTTTATTTTTTTGTTAATATTTTGTAACCGTTTTGCTGGACAGATAAACACTTCAGTGAAGATGAATAAATAAATATCTGCTTCCATGAATATGTTGACTTCATTAAAATATATCTGGAAATTTTCTCTCTCCAGAAAAATGGACAGCTTTTGGTTTAGCTTGTCAGATAGACATGCAGTCAGACATTTTGAAAAACCGTAGACAAATAAATGCTCACATTACATCAATGTGTGTGTATATATGTGTGTATGTGCTTGTATGAATATGAATGTATATATATATATATATATATATATATATATATATATATATATACTCACTAAATATA
>OZ024741.1:293714356-293766856 GCA_964016885.1 Eledone cirrhosa
AACAACACATGTAACCAATGCTAGCCTAGAAAAATGGACATGAAACGGTGATGATTATATATATATACATATATACATATATACTGGAAGCAGGGACTAGAGAGAAAGGGCCCTCAAAGTCAACATGACAAAGACTAAGGTCCTTATAAGTAGACGAGAAAACAGAACCCAGATCCCCTCAGGGAAATGGCCTTGCTCAGTATGTAGGAAAGGTGTAGGTAGGAACTCCATTCTTTGCCCCAAATGCAAACAATGGGTACACAAGAGATGTAGCGGGATCTCAGGAAGCTTAATTAAGAATGTAGGATTCACATGCAGCAGCTGTGCTGAAACAGCAAGCAAACAGCCACAGGAAACAAGTACCACCAATCTCTGGGAGGGCCCTGTAGAAACAGTAGACAGCTTCTGCTACCTAGGTGACCGAATTAGCAACGGAGGTGGGTGCCTCAGAAAGTACAATAAAATAGGGTAAGAACGGGATGGAAGAAGTTTAGGGAACTACTACACTGCTAGCTGCAAAAGGCTTCTCCTCAGAATGAAAGGCAGACTGTATGATGCGTGTATCCGAACAGCGACGTTGCATGGTAGTGAGACCTGGGCGCTGAAGGTGGAAGACTTACGTAGATTAGAGAGAAACGAAGCCTGCATGCTCCGATGGATGTGTAACAGTAATATACGTGAACGACAAAGCATAAATGAATTGAGAGAGAGACTGAGCATAAGAGGAATCAAATGCTGCGTGCAGGAGAGGCGGTTACGCTGGTATGGACATGTGATGCGTATGAAGGATGACAGCTGCATAAAAAGGTGCAGAGCACTAGAAGTTGATGGAAACCGCGGAGTGGGGAGACCCAAGATGACTTGGGATGAGGTGATAAAAGCCGACCTTACCCAACTACACCTCTCAAAGTCAATGACACACGACCGTGGACTTCTGGCGTCACGCAGTAATACAGGGTACCCGACCTCCCATGGGTACATGCTGAAGCATATAAACAATATGCCCCCCCCCCCCCCACCGCAAGGTGGTCGTGGAGGTGCCACGGCAAAAAAGCACCCAGCCCACACTGTAAAGTGGACGTGTAGGCGCCACGAAAAAGCACCCAGCACTCACTGTAAATGAGGTTGGTGTTAGGAAGGGCATCCAGCTGTAGAAATCAAGCCAGATCAGTTCCTGTATGAGCAAGGCATGGTCAGCCGACCAGACACTGCCCACAACAGGACAACCCGTCTAACCCATGCTAGCGTGGAAGAACGGACGTAAAACGGTGATGATGATGATGATGATGATGATATATATAATATATATAATCTGTGTGATGTTTGACAGACATGAGAATGAATAAAAAATGCATATATACATACACACACACACATATACACTTACATACACAAACATACATACTGTAAGGCATGTTATCTGATGCTCTAATGATTCTAAATAATATCAAATGTTATATATTTCTTTGCAACAATTTCAGATGAAAATATAACATGAGATACTCTCCTGGGAATTGAACTTTAAATATTTCTCTTGCCCAATGAATGTACTACTAGTTATACAATACAAACAAAAACATACACACACACATACAAACACACACACAAAAATAACATGTTAAATGCTGATGTTGATATATATATGTGTGTGCATGTTTGTATATGATTATACACAAATATATATGAATTTATGCTGTGTGTGCGTGTGCATACATATATTGATTTATATATGTATGTGTGTGTGGCACCATTGTACACTAACAGATCTTACCATTTGCTTTTTCACTCAACTTATTTTTGCTAATTCACAACACCGACCACTCAGGAAGAAATTCTCTCCTTGAATTCTTGTGATTATCTTGAATTGGTAAATATGATACTTGAAATCCTCTTGTAAACATCTTTTCTACAACACTGTACCACATTATTTACATTTTTCTCTATATTTACTCATTGGATGAATGTATAAAAAACCATCATTTTCTCTGTGTGTGTATGTGTAAAATTGATGTAGTGGCTGTCAAGACTAATTGATAGTAGAATACAATTTACTAATGTCTTTTACATTTGAGTAGTAAGTGAGGAGAACTAATTTTATTGTCTTCAATACTACAACGTAGCAATTTTTTTCTCTTTTTTTCTTTTTAAATTTCAGATCTGTGTAATCGGTATTATGTCTTCTATTGATATTGAAGATATAATTCTTCTGTATCTATTGCAAACAGAACCAACTATTTTTTTCACTCATTTACACACACTGCACATATATACACCCACACACAAACACTCACCAATGCAATTCCTTTACCTGTCAATAAACTTGACATCAGCAGTTTGTGTCTATTTTGATTCGTTCATTCAAAATTCACACAGATATCTCGATTGTAATGATGTCAGTCTGAGTGATATCTGATCAAACAGTCAATGTTTCAAATATCACCAACCCCTACCATAAACCACTGCTACAAATAGTTTACTGTGTCTATCATGCCAGTGCTTCTTAACTATGAAATAGAGCAGTCAAATAAACTTTAGCTCTTTCGATTCCAAACCAATTGAAACTGCCCTTAGTTCTAGGATACAAAGCTGTTTGTTTTAAAATGTTTATCTAAAATCTTCCATCGTGGTTTTATGCAAAATCCATTGTTAAGTTATGTTCCAAATAGCAGCTTAATTTCATGAAAGTTAGTTATTTTACTAAATCTCCAAAAACTCTTGATTATTCAAAAACCATAGGCACTATCTTTCATTAGAAATTTAGTAATAAAAGGGTTGAATTGCTAACATGAATTCATGCCATCCTATAAATCTGGTTTGGATTAATATTAGTCATCAGTGAGTGCAAATTTCAAGTATCTTCAGGTCAATTTGTGCTTGTATGTGTACATGATATAAGGGGACAATACATAGTAGGTGAAAATAAAAGTATAGTGCAGTGTCAGCAGGGATAAAGAAGATTAAAGAAGTTTAAGGAAGAAGTGGTGAGGTCATATTAAAAGTGCTAGACCTCATGGACAATAACTGAATGGAAACTGTTTTAATATATGAATTTTCTCACATAAACATAAATGGCATCGATCTGATCGGTCTGAATGAGGCTTTGAACTTCGTGTACACAGCCACACCTACTGACATTAATTTAACCAATTTAAAAAGCCTGTGCCTGTCATGGGCACAGCCACTCCTCATAATATTGATCTGACCAATCTGAAAAGAACTGACTCGTGTGGACACTGCCAGAGTTGCCTGATTGGGCTACATGTTGTGCATTACAATATTTTTCAGGACTATACACTAACACATATTTACATTTTTTTAAATTTGTGTCTTTTGTTATTTTGAAATGTTAATTTCTAAAAGAAAGAATTCTATTGAATATCATATTAAATTATCAACTAAGCAAATTAGAAGCGACCTGTAGGCGACAGTATTGACATCAATGACAATAATGGTGGAAGTGGTTGTGGAGATTCTAATGGTGACAATGATGAGGATGGTGAAGATAATGATGATGATGAGGAGGAGAATGACAATAAAGATGATGAGAATGTTGAGGATGATAATGATCAGGATGATGATGAGTATGGTGATGATGATAATATTAGTTTTAAACTGGACAGCTGCAGCCTGTGGATTGTAAGGCCATATTACTAAAATGTTTTTTCTTTGTAATTAGCAAAGATATTCATTTGCCAGCAGCAAATTTATGAGGAATTCAACTTCTCTTTTATTACACTGTCGTTAACAATGTTATCAACGCTTTGCTATTAAAAAATTAATGATATCAGTTTTGTTAAAACTTTACAATTCTAGTTTCTCTCTCTCTCTCTCTCTCTCTCTCTCTCTCTCTCTCTCTCTCTCTCTCTGTGCATGTGTGTATTTCTCTAGTCTCCGTCAATATCTCCTCCTTGATCCATCTTCCTTCAATCTTTCTTTACCCTCCACCTTTTCCTCCCCCAAAATAGACAGAAATGGCCCATGGTGAGTTATGAGTGTCTTTTATGGCCCATGAAGAATGATGCTATTTGTTCAGTCAGAGACATGGCAGTGTTGGGAGGGGGGAAGAAGGTGTTGATTGGACTTTTATATGTTACATTATTTTATTTTCATTTCATTTATCTTATTTTTAATTGCAATAATTTGTAATTTCAGTCTCTATAAAATAAGGAATGATGAAAAATGCTTGTAACATGCCTCTCCCGTTCTCTCTTATTCCTACCCCTTTTCCCTTGCTTCTCTTCTTCCATTACCCAACCCCTACCCAGCAATTATATCACTGCAAAATATAAATATATGAGATACTATTAAAAGACATGTGTATCAGTATCAGCTCTAATACTGCCATCACTGCTGTCAGCTTTGATCAGAGATCAGACACACACTCATACAAATGTACAGGTACACACATACATATACATACATACAAATGCACACATACAAACATATACAAATGCATATGTACACACATACACAAATGCCCAGGTACATACACATACACACACAATTGCACTTGTACACATATGCACCCACATATGAGCATATACAAATGCATATTCCCACACATGCACTTACGCATGCACACAATTATATTCACATATGTTCAGCATTTTACACATTTCTTTCATCTCCACAGTGTCACAGCAAAGGCTCTCACCTTGAGTGGAGGAATATCAATAATATTTTTGGTGTATCCACCTTAATTGTCATTTCTACAGCTAGGTGAACTGGAGCAACAGGAAATAAAGTGTTTTGCTCAAGGACATAATGCTTCAGCTAGTCAAAGAATTGATCCCTTACTTGCAGATTGCAAGCCCAACACTCTAACCACTAAGCCATGTGTCTTCATTTACAATTTATAATACACCAAAGAATAATTTTGCACCCTTTCATACCTGTATTGGATATGGGGGAGTGCACAGTGGGGCTGATTGTGTGTGTGGGGGGGGGGCCTCTCTTTTAACACTCATTGCCATATATCTAATGCGAAACGCTATCTACGATTTTCAAATAATTTTGAAAATAATCAAGAATTTGAAATCATTTAATAATATAACTGAGTTTATCATTATTAAGTTGATATTTGGAACATAACAAATTTTCTTACTTAAAATTACGATGAAAGGATTTTAGATAGAAATAAACACTTTAAAATACACAACTTTGTATCATAGAATGAGGAGCAGTGTCAGGTGGTTTAATATCAAAAGGGTTCATATACCTATACATCTTTAGTATGTAATATAGAATATCAACACACCTTGCCATTGTTGCCTACATAATCAGGCCAGGATTAACGAATTATGCAAAAAAAGATGAGGTTTAGTGTATTAAGGGAAGTGGGAAACCATTCAATTCAAATTAATGGTATTTGTCATTCAAAATAACATTTTTTGGGTAATTTTATATATGGGAGACACCATAATCGTTTAACTTCGTAGCACCTCAAAAGGATTTAATCCAGCTCTTCATATAGTCCATAACAAGGTCATTCAGTAATAGAAAATCTGTCGAAAATTGGAACATATAAGCATAATGTAGTCCTATGACTTATCTATGTGGGCAGTAAATCTTAATAAGAACTGACTCAGACCATAACAACTCATCCAACTTATGCCAATATGGAAAGCATTTGTAGAATGATGATGGTTCCAGCGCACCACCCAAAGATATTCTAATATTCTAATCATAATGTATAAGATATAATTATTTTCATTGATATTCACATATTTTTTTACTTTCATTTCAACAAACACAATTTAATTCATGAAAAGCCTTTCTCTAAAGATTCTTTGTTTTGCATCTAAAATTCAAAATTACTGAATATCATCAAGAAGTTGTTTCATTTCAAAGATTTTTGTGTGGAAGTTTTAACAAATCTATTTTTGACAAATCTATTTAACAAATTCCAAACCCAAGAAATATTTCTCATGCTGTAATGCAAATAGCTCCATTTTAAATTGCTCCATTATTTCTACTGTGCAATTTTTCTGTTTGATAGTGCATATCTTTTGCATTTAGATGCAGCTCTCATTCATTTTTTTGTCTTCTCCATCAGCATCTATTTGGTATTGCATTTCTAATGTCATTTTGCACAATGTAAATTTCATTGCCTTACACATGTTTCTCATCATAATCTGCACACACACAAATGTTCTACCAACAGGCATACATATATCCATTCTGTGTTGTGACTTGATATATGTTCCTTAAATATAATCACTAAAACTACAATAGTTATATGTATATTTATATATATATATTTATATATGTCTAAAGATTAGAGAAGGATTAATCAGTGTTATATCTAATTAAAAACATCTATTTTTATATATGTTTTGATTGATGCAGATAAAAATAGAATTAATTCAAAATTAACATTAAAACATTGGTGATGTAAAACACACTGATAATGCATCAATTATCTGCACTATCTCTTCAGGAATGATAAAGATTGTTAAAACTAGTTTGTCAGTTTATATTGACAAATACCAAACTGACCACAGAAATGTAATAGAACCGCATATACTGAAAAGGCAAAAAAATTATTCATATTGGCGTAAGTTATATTAATAATTTACAAAATATAAAATATGAGGTTACCAATTTAGTGTTAGTAAAAATATTAATAATCACCAATTCACCATTGTCAAAGTGAAAGAAAAAATATGAGATAGAGCGCACCAGATGCAGACGGTGTAAATTTACTGTTTAAAAGATTTTCGTACGAAGATAGACTCACAAACGTTGAAGCCCTGAAAAGTTATTCAAGACATGCACAAGCATGTATAAATGCCTAAAGACAACATATGAAGTGCAGGAAATGGTAAAAACATAACAATAATGTAAGCAAAGCATTCAATACACAAGTGCACACATTAATATTTGTTCATATTCTTAAAGTATGGTCATGTTCAAATATATAAATATGTCTAAATGTACCTATTTAGAAAAATAGTATGTGTGTATATAAACATTTACAACTACCAATTCCTTGTCATTGAATTTCGTAATAAATGTGCTACATCCATAGTGTGAGTATATAGTGAGTACTGACATCAATAATGGTGACAATGCACAGTATTTGAACTTGCAAAGATCACACTGCACAGTATTTGAACTTGCAAAGATCTGCATCTTACTAAGATAAAAACATAAATTCACTGAGTGTTCTCATTGGGAAGGGCATCCAACCATAGAATTCCACCTCGTCATGTCTTGTCTAAGCTATGCCAGCATGGGAAACAAGCATAAAAACGATGATGATCTCACACACGCACATACATGTACAAACACGCACAAACACACACACACACACATGCACACCTACACAAATACACACATACATGCACACAAAAGCATACACTCAATTTTAATATTGTGACTGACTCACTTTGTTGTTATTTGATGTTATATATGGCTATTTATATGGTTTTCATTTGGAAGCAGTACAGCTAATCTGGAACTAAATAAAACGTCTTAAACATATAAATATAAATACCAATCAGCCTTGCAAACAATACTTTTTATGAATCCCTTAAGCTACTCTAGCTATGATGGATAAGCTGTGTGTTCTAAATATGTAGCAAACATACATTATAAGACGACATAGTTAGTGACAGTGAAAATCTCATATGAATGTGTACAGACACTCACAGCTATGCAAATATTTATGCACAGTATTATACATATACACACACACACATATATAGAAATACATACGTGTGTGTGTATATATGTATAAACATATGTAGATGTGTGTGTATATATACGTGTGTGTGTATATATGTATAATATATATATGTGTGTGTATATATACGTGTGTGTGTATATATGTATAAACATATGTACATGTGTGTGTATATACACGTGTGTGTGTATATATGTATAATATATATATATGTGTGTGTATATATACGTGTATGTGTATATATGTATAAACATATGTACATGTGTGTATATATACGTGTATGTGTATACATGTATAAACATATGTACATGTGTGTATATATATATATATATATATATATATATATACACATGTATATGTGTTAATATATATATATATATGTTATATATATATATATATATATATATATATATATATATATTATATATATATATATACACATATATATATATATATGTGTGTGTGTTTGTGCGTGTGTGTGTGTGTAGAGAGAGAGAAATAGAGTCCTAGATTATTGAGACCAATGCTTTCAATAATGATATCAGTAATATCAACGAAAATAACTTCCAATTATATCACACAGAATGATATACAAAGTTTTTATCTCTATTTTTTTGTGTTTTCTCAGTGTTCAATAAATATATTAGATACATCATAAGATAACTGGAAATATCCCTACTCTCTTCTGAAGGACTCAATACATATATGTAGTCTACTATTATGTACAGATTTATCTTTTTGAAACTACTCTGCTCATTAGTCTCTGAGATTGATAACCAAGCATTGCAGTCGTTTCTGATATATCATCATCATCATCATCATCATCATCATTTTACGTCCACTTTTCCCTGCTTGCAAGGGTGGGACAGGAACTGATTCTGGCTTGATTTCTACAGCTGGATGCCCTTCCTAACACCAACCTCATGTACAGTGAGGGCCGGGTGCTTTTTCCGTGGCATCTCCACGACCACTTTGCAGTGGAATGATATGGACTCCAGTCCCTATCATCTCATTTCTACAGCTGAGTAAACTGGAGCAATGTGAAATAAAGTGTCTTGCTCAAGGAAACAACACATCACCCAGTCTGAGAATTGAACTCACAACCTTTCGATTAAAAGGCCAATGCTCTAAGACATGTGCCTCCATATATATATATATATATATATATATATATATATATATATATATATATATATATATATATATATATATATATATATATATATATATATATATATATATATATATGTAGTAGTGTAGTTAATATGAACATTGTAACATATATAAATATATAGTAAAAGACCAATACATTTTTTAAGAGCCAGTACAATACTGTAGAAAAATACAAAGGGCAAATGATAACAAATGAACCAAAACAAAACAGAGAAATATTTTACCCTGTGTATTTTAACATCATATTTCAGGGCTATGACCCTCTTTTCAGATGTGAAGTTAAAACAGTCCAAACAAGTGATCAGCGTTTTCTTCCCTAAATAGTCTATTTGTTTGCAAAATGCAAGTGCATAGTAGCTACAGTAAACATTCTACCTCTTGCATTTTTGACCTATTATTCATTTCTGGATTTATTTGGCTGTCACATCTATGACTCCTCAATGTCTTGGTAGTGAAGACAGGGTAATGTATGTATATATAAGCATGCATTTGCAAAGACATAGACCATTTAAGGAAGAAAAGTCTGTTCATTCATTTGTTTTGTCTTGGACTGTTTTAACTCCACATCTGAACAGAGTGTAATAGCCCTGAAATATCATGCTAAAATACACTGGGTAAAATGTTATTTTGTTTTATTTTGTTTAATTTATCATCATTTGCCCTTTATATATTTTCTCCCTCATTTAAAAAGGGATGAAAGGTAAAGCTAAACTCAGTGAGATTTGAACTCAGAACGTAAAGGGATGTAATTATATACCACAAAGCATATTGTCTGACACTCTACCGAAACTGCCAATCCATTGCTCTTAGGTTTTTAAATAAATACAAACAGGTTATATTAACAGCTTTGTATCATAGAGCCATTACTGGCTTCATGCAGTTGTTTTTTGGCTACTGTTTACGTATTAAACTATTCAGCTGGTTAGTCTTCAGGATTAGTAACGAAGCATTATACTTGTTTCTCATATAAATATATAAGATTTCAGACAAATATATATATGTCCATACCATAACTCTAACAAAAAATTGATGTGTATTAATCCCCCTGCTGTCTTTAAAAACTTAGTTTCTAACATTAGTCATAGGATCTTTAACCTTTCATCGACTAGGGAGATTTTTGAAAAGAGTGCACCTTACTACAACCAAGCCTTCTTAGATAGGGTTTTAAGGACAAAATTATGTAAGCACCCAATCATTCCTAACCCAACAATACTAAAAATAATATTTGCATCTTGGTGTTATTTCCCTTTGTTTTATGGTGTTATCTTTTATAAAAATACATTCTTAGAAAAATTTACTTATAACGGTATCTTATCAACTCGTATTAGCACCTGAAGAAAGGTCACTTTTTTATACCTCTTCTATTCTGGAGGTATGGTGAAATTTTGGCCTTGAAACCTTGGATAGTGCCTTTGTTCCATGTATGAACATAAATAAATGATATATGATATAATATTTCTGCTCTCTTCCCGATTGAGTATGGTTTTCTTTTTTCCCTCTACAGATATTGGTACATACACACACACACATATATATATATATATATACATATATATACATCATCATCATCATCATCAACGTTTAACGTCCGTGTTCCACGCTTGCATGGGTTTGGACGGGGGTTTTCCCACTTGAGGCAAGAGTGATTGGCTTGCTCGCATAGGACTGTCTGGCAGGTTTTCTACAGTTGGATGCCCTTCCTAACACCGACCACATTTACAGTGTGGGTCTGGGAGGTTTTTACCGTGTTGCCTACACGGCCACATTACAGCGTGGACTGTGTGTTTTTTTGTCGTGACACCTACACGATCTCATTTGTTTCGGCCTGGATGGTGTGGCACCAACATAACTTTACATAGAAGGGGGCGGTGTGGATGGGGTGGGGGTGGTGGGATGGGGGTGTATTTTGTTAGAGATGCCTACTGACTGTAGTAGGTTTTACTATGTATTTAGGCAAGGCGGGTCTTCTCTATTACTGAGTACCGCCAAAGGTCTCGGTCCAGTGACATTGTCTTGGAGAGGTGTAAGTGTGTGAGGTCGGAGTTTATCAGCTCGTCCCAGGTTTTTCTAGGTCTGCCTATTCCGTGGCTACCGTCTATCTTTATTGCCCTGCACTTTGTTATACAGCTATCGACTTTCATGCGCATCACGTGTCCATACGTAGCCTTCTCTCGAGTAAACAACATCTGATCCCTCTTATTTCTAATTTTTTCCTTAGTTCGTTTATGCTTTGCTGCTCACGTATATTACTATTACACATCCAGCGGAGTATGCAAGCTTCGTTCCTCTCTAGTCTGCGTATATCCTCTGCACACAATGCCCAGGTCTCACTGCCATGCAACATTGCTGTTCGTATGCAGGCATCATACAACCTGCCTTTCATTTTTAGGGAGAACCCTTTAGCGGCTAATAGTGGTATAAGCTCTCTGAACTTTTTCCATCCAGTTCTGACTCTAGCTACTGTACTTTCAGAGCACCCTCCCCCACTGCTGATTTTGTCACCCAGGTAACGGAAGCTGTCCACTATTTCTATAGAGCCCTCTGAGCATTTGAAAGAGCTAGTATTTGTGGGCACTTGCTGCTACTTATTGCACCAGAGCACCGGCCACATGTGAAATCTATGTTCTTAGTTAGCTTACCTGTGATCCCACTACATCTTTTATGCACCCATACTTTGCATTTCTGACACAAAATGGAGTTTCTACCTACGCCTTTCCTACACACTTAGCATGGCCACTTCCCGGAAGGGACCGCCGCCTTATTTTCTTTCCTACAAACTAGAACTTTGGTCTTAGCCAGGTTAATTTTAAGGCCTTTTGATTCTAGGCCGTGCTTCCATGTTTGGAATTTCTTCTCTAGCTCGGCCATTGATTCAGCTATGAGTGTTAGGTCGTCTGCGTATAGGAGTTCCCATGGGCAGCTGGTCTTGAACTCCTCTGTTATAGCCTGAAGGGCAATAATAAATAGTAGGGGGCTGAGAACAGAGCCCTGATGGACGCCAACTTTTACGCTAAACTCTTCACTATATTCGTTGTTAATTCTAACCTTGCTGACTGTTTCTTTATACATGGCTTGTATAGCTCTCACAAGCCATTCATCGACACCTAGTTTTCTAAGAGCCCACCAGATAATGGAACGGGGGACTCTGTCGAAGGCTTTCTCCAAGTCGACAAAAGCTAAGTAAAGGGGTTTACTTTTAGCTAGGTACTTCTCCTGTAGTTGTCGTACAATGAAAAGAGCGTCTGTGGTACTTTTGCCTATATATATATATATATACATATATATATATATATATATATAACAGCCACAGGAAAAAAGTACCACCAATCTCTGGGAGGGCCCTGTAGAAACAGTAGACAGCTTCTGCTACCTAGGTGACCGAATTAGCAACGGAGGTGGGTGCTCAGAAAGTACAATAACTAGGGTAAGAACGGGATGGAAGAAGTTTAGGGAACTACTACCACTGCTAGCTGCAAAAGGCTTCTCCCTCAGAATGAAAGGCAGACTGTATGATGCGTGTATCCGAACAGCGATGTTGCATGGTAGTGAGACCTGGGCGCTGAAGGTGGAAGACTTACGTAGATTAGAGAGAAACGAAGCCTGCATGCTCCGATGGATGTGTAACAGTAATATACGTGAACGACAAAGCATAAATGAATTGAGAGAGAGACTGAGCATAAGAGGAATCAAATGCTGCGTGCAGGAGAGGCGGTTACGCTGGTATGGACATGTGATGCGTATGAAGGATGACAGCTGCATAAAAAGGTGCAGAGCACTAGAAGTTGATGGAAACCGCGGAGTGGGGAGACCCAAGATGACTTGGGATGAGGTGATAAAAGCCGACCTTACCCAACTACACCTCTCAAAGTCAATGACACACGACCGTGACTTCTGGCGTCACGCAGTAATACAGGGTACCCGACCTCCCATGGGTACATGCTGAAGCATATAAACAATATGCCCCCCCCCCCCACCGCAAGGTGGTCGTGGAGGTGCCACGGCAAAAAAGCACCCAGCCCACACTGTAAAGTGGACGTGTAGGCGCCACGAAAAAGCACCCAGCACTCACTGTAAATGAGGTTGGTGTTAGGAAGGGCATCCAGCTGTAGAAATCAAGCCAGATCAGTTCCTGTATGAGCAAGGCATGGTCAGCCGACCAGACACTGCCCACAACAGGACAACCCGTCTAACCCATGCTAGCGTGGAAGAACGGACGTAAAACGGTGATGATGATGGTGATGATGATGATATATATATATATATATATATATATATATATATATATATATATATATATATATATATATATATATATAAGAATTTAATTGAATTGGGAAAAATGTCTAATTTTCAACTTAATTTTCTTGTAGAAATCAATTTGAAAACCCTGCTGTAGGTCTTCAAGTCAAGACATTAATTGCGATTGTCGCTATTTTTTTAATTATTTTTTTCATTTTCATTATCCATTTATTTATTTTGTTTGTTGCAGTGAGGATTTTATAAGTTCAGTTATTTTATACATTTTATATTAGAAATTCCAAGTGCATAATCCATTTTTAGAAACATTGCTGGACCAAATGATATGATTTTAATTTTTTTTAATCTGAGGTTTTGACTGAGTGTATCTGATTTAGAATAGGTACACAGTATCCCTAATTATTGTAAGAAGTGACTAAAAGGGTTGGTGCTAGAAAGGGCACCCAAGTGTATTTTATTTAATTTAAATCAATCAACAAGATCCCTGACCTCATTTGCTTACTGAGTGGGGTGGAGCTTGGCAAATTGGACCAAGAAAACTGTTTCCATTGGTCTTTCCATTGCTGATACTATCTACTATTTGCAATTCCTTGCCTAAGGATCAATGTGAAATAAAGTGTTTTGCTGAAGGACATAACTTATCGCCTAGTCCAGGAATCAAACGTGCTACCTCACAATTGTGAATCCAATTCTCAAACCACAAAGCCACATCATCTTCACTAGATGTAAAATGTACTTAAAAAGAATTCCATATCTTGAGGCCTTCAAGGATAAAAACTATGATTTTGTAGAGAGAAATAGCCTTAAAACGCTTCTATTTTCTTTATGCAGAGTTTTTTTAGGTCTGAATTTGTTTGTGAAGCATATGATATGAGCTTCATTTGTTGGTTTAAAAACTGGTGGTGGGGTTGTTGATTAGTCTGCAGATAGTAAGGAGGTTATTAATTACAATGAAATGGAATGACCCTTCAACAGTTTCAACAATATGTGTTCTAATTGTTCAATCAACAGAAGAACCTACTCATGAAATTAATGTGTAAGTCACTGAGCATACCACAGACATGTGTACCCTTGACATAATATTTAGAGAGATCTAATGACAGAGTGAGCGACAAAGTTGACCTATTGAAATACGAGTACAGTTTCTGTCTACACAATTCCACTCGCATTTCTTGGGTTAACCTCTGGTGGCTGTAGTTGATGTCATGTAGGGGATCTGAACCTAGAACTTAGGAATGTGAAACAGACTTCTTAACTATTCAGTCTGCATCCACAACAACTACATATACACATTTTATATCACACAAAGAACAATGATTTGAAAAGAAAAGAAATAAAAATCATGTTAATATGTTTACATAGATGGACTAACATCAACATTATCACTGATATTGTTTGACTTTGATTATCTTCATTATGATTTCATCAATATTAATGGATGTTTTCCGGAGCTGTGAAATAGTGGGGTAGTCGTAGTAGTAGTAATGTCTGTCTGGTATTATTCAGCCCGACACTGCTGCTTGTTGTAAATACTTGCTTTATTTTATTTATTTATATATATTTGTTGAGAAAGACTATAGAAGAGGAAATTAACTAGAGACAAAATTTCTGACATTTTGGTTGTTACAGTATGATATGTTATATGTTAGGTTTTGTTTTGAAAAACATTATTTAAACTTTAGAAATATCATCAATGCTACAATTTTAACCATTCTATCTCAACAACAAAGGACAGTGGCATAAAACATAATGTATCAGCAAAGAAAACAGTAAACATCACCAATAATAATGGTTTCTGATTTAGGCACAAGGCCAACAATTTGTTTGGGGGAAAAATTGATAAAATCAACCCCAGTGCATTACTGGTGATTTATTTTAGGATGAAAGGCAATGCTAACCTCAGCGGGATTTAAACTCAGAGTATAAAGGGTTCTAAATCTATGCTGTAAAGTGTGTTGCCTGAATCTCTACCAATACTGCCAATCTACAGTAATAATGATTTCTAATTTAAGCACAAAACCAGCAGATTTTGGTGAAGGACAAGGTGAATTAAATTAACTCCAGTACTTGTATTTATTTTATCAATCCCAGAGGGATGAAGGGCAAGGTGAACTTTAGTAGGATTTTGATTTAGAATTTAAACAACCAGAACAAATATCTAATACTCTACAGATTCTGTTAATCAATAATAAGTAAAGCTCACATAAGAGCAACAATGGAGTACTGCTCCCACATCTGTGATGGTTCCTCTGTTTTTACGCTACATCCTAAACTATATTTAGAGAAACTCCACTTGTCATAAATCTACTGACAGATACACTTCTAACCTTTGAACCACAAACATTCTATTCACTCTTTCTGAGCCCCTTCAGCCCTCCCCCCTTACTACACCTCATATCTAAGCAACAGCAGCTTTTCCAAGAGAATCACTTACCCTCCAGATCACCGCTCTATATCTAGCATGAAAATATCTAGACATAAAGCTGTTGTGTGGTTCACACCACCATTTGTGCTCAATGTAATGACCAGTGTAAGTTGAGAATTCCTAGCCATCCCACATTTTCACTTCCCTGAGGGCCATATATACTGACAAATATTCAACTGCCATACAGGGAAAGTAGGCTACTCTTGTACCAGTAATGTTAAAACCCACATTACTAACAAATGCAAAAGCCTTCCACCTTCCGGATACTCATGCAGAAAGCCAGAGGCATGCCCCCTGGATCAAAATTGCAACACTCCAGCAGTGATATATGAAGCAGAAGTGACCTCCTCCAATCAGAACCACCAAACTGAAGCTTGGACTTAGGTAAGAATGTCTGAGAGCCTTTTCAAAGGCCGTTTCCTGAACCACAAAACAACCTTCAGCCACCCTGACTAAAAACATACCACTCATCTCGCAAATCATAAGTGGAACCTCTAAAGTAACGGCACAGCATTATTCATTAACCCTTTAGCATTTATATTACTCTATATTTGCTATTGTATTTTTGTGGTAAAGGCTTTATGTTCCATAATTATCTCACATAATATCAAATCTATGAGATTTTGATGTTATTAATTTTGAGAACAATACTTTAACGTCAGTATGAGCAGCCAGTTACGGCCAATTTGAACAGAAAGAGGTAAAAAATTCTGGTCGGATATGGCCAGTTTAAATGCTAAAGGGTTAAATGTAGGATACTGGAAAAATCCACCTCTATGTCAATGGGATGAAATTGTGCCAGCTGTGCAACTGTGAAAAGTGGAATATACTCTCACAACTGGCTTCAGAGAAATGCTGCTTAAATACTCGCCTCAACTCCTTCCGTCGCTTTCCTCATGAAGCAAAATTTGTTCTGAAAATGACCAAATTAAATTAACTTTTCAGCTTAACGTTTGGGATCCCTGTATAACACAAGTTGCCTACCTTGGTTTTTTTTTTTTTGCTACATCCCTTTTCAAGTGATTTATCTATTTATAGGAATTTCAGGATTACCTACCCTTAGACGTCTCCTATACTGCCTAATAGTGGGAAAACACTTTTATTTATATGACGGCTAAATGAGTTGGGGTAAATAATCCAATGAAACCTAAGTAGCTGTACATCTCACTGTTGTAACTAATTATACTTAACTCATCCTATGGACTGAGTGCTCTAAACCTTGGATATTTACACCTAATTTGTACTTCAGTATATATATATATTAATTTATTTACTTATTTATTTATATTTCTCTTTTCTTTTATAGGTAAGTGAAGATTCCAGTGATGGAAAATTCTTTAAAAAATAAGTTGAAGCAAAGAATAGATACACATGTTTATAAGTATGTATATATGAGTGTGTGTGTGTATGTATAAAAATATATATATACATATATATATATATATATATATATATATATATATATGCATCTGTGTGTGAGTGTGCACAAACATACACACATGCTCATGCAAACCTTCATACACACATATACAAACAGAAGTGATTGCTTGTTCCAAAACCGTAAGTAAAATATATACATAAGCATGTGTATTCATATTTTTTCTTTTTCTCAAAATAACTCTTTTTTCCTACAATTTTTACTTGAAAAGCTGTCATTTTAGTTGTGTATATATATATATATATATATATATATATATACACACATATGTATATATATACATATGTATCTACATATATACGTATGTAATAAATTAGACAATTATAAAAGTTGTGTTCAAATCATTTATAATATATACATAACTATAAATTGTATTATTATTATATGTATGTATGTATGTATATATATCGTTATGTATATATGTATATATGTAATATATATGTATGTGAATATATATATATATATATATATATATATATATATATATATATATATATATATATATATATATATATATGTGTGTGTATATATATATATATATATACATATATATAAGTATGTATATATGTATGGATGCATATATGTATATATATATATATATATATTAGAAAGTGAGGTTTTTTTTACAAAATGAAAAATAACCGAGGTGTCCTACACGAGTGGAAGTATAAAGAAAAAGGGATGAAATCGAAAATGCAACTGAAGTCTTATTTTTTTAAAAAATATATATATTTATTTGGTTCCTTTACCGGTTTCGCAGTTCTTCTGCTTTTCAAAAGGTGAGTTGAGATGGAGGGTCTGTGGTTTTTCTCACATCTGTGTGAGAAAAACCACAGACCCTCCATCTCAACTCACCTTTTGAAAAGCAGAAGAACTGCGAAACTGGTAAAGGAACCAAATAAATATATATATTTTTAAAAAAAATAAGACTTCAGTTGCATTTTCGATTTCATCCCTTTTTCTTTATATATATATATATATATATATATATATATATATATAATGTCTTTGCTATCTCTGCTCGTAGTTATTTGTATTATTTTAAATTACAGTTTTTCTAAATTTTTTAAAATTAACAGCAATTTTATCATTTTCTCTTTGAAAACAAGAAAAAAATAATCTACATTCCAGTGGTTGTCAGAGGGGTGAAATATAAGGAAATATGTAAATAAAAAGATGTAGAAGTTGAGGAGCCTGTCAAATATTTTAGGGAGTGGAAGAAAAATTTGGTTTTCAGAGAAAAATATCTTGTTTATTATGTTTGTATGTGTAAAACATTTTCTTTGAATATCATCTGATTAAAAAAGCCAGTCCCTTTACGATCTTTTTTCTATTAAGCTCACAGTCATATATATACTTCGTTTTCATATATATATATATATATATATGAAAACATATATATATATGAAAACGAAGTGTATGTTTATATATATATATACACACATACACTTCGTTTTTGTATTTGGTAGCATGACCCTCCTAAAGTATAACAATACACACACACACACACACACACACTTGTTGCTCCATCTGTCTTTTTCACATTATATACATATATATCATCATCATCATCATACGTCCGCTTTTCCCTGCTTGCAAGGGTGGGATATATATATATATATGAACTTTACAATGCAAATGACCACTAGAATTGGTGACATACTGTACTGGAGAAGACAGCTTACCAGCATGGAGTGTGACCTGATTCATCTCCATACCCTGCTCTACTAGCACTATTTAGTAGTTATTTATCCTTACCATCACTGTACAACTCGTTCATGGCCCCCCTCTTAGAAGCTATTTTCATCATCACAACTCATCCCCTTCTTAATGCTAACACACCAGTGAGTACCTTCTTTACAGTTTAGAAGGTTCCCCTCTACACTATTAAGGTCATCCCTCACCCATTCTTATCACCTTGTGAAATCCCACTATACTAGTCATATATCCATAACATTGGCAGTATCGGTAGAGGGTCGGACGCCATGCTTTCCAGCATAGTTACGTCCCTTTACGATCTGAGTTCAAATCCCGCCGAGGTTGACTTTGCCTTTCATCCTTACGGGGTCGATAAAATAAAGTACCAGTAATGCACTGGGTAATTGCTGGCCTTGTGCATAAAGTAGAAACAATTATATTTATCTTCTTTCTTCTCTTCCTCCATAAGGCAAAAGGGGCTCTTTGAGACAATGACCAAGAATATGCAATTAAAAAGGAATCCAGTACACCCTGTAAGGTGACTGGCATTAGGAAGAACACTCTGCTGTAGAAATTATACCTAAAAAGTTTGAGAGACCCTTCAGTTGTGTCAAAGACACAGTGTTAGTGTTAGTGATCTATATGATAAACACATACAGAACATGCTGTAAAGTGGTTGGTAGGGCATCCACTTTGTACGATATGCCAAGCAAAGGGTCATGAGGATCCTTCACCTGTGTCCAAGATATGATAACCCCCCTACTGTTAGTATCATGATAAAATGCTCTCAGTGAAGTGTGTGATCATATGTAAGTGTGAAGCAGGGCCCCTGTCATCTGAGGAATTAGTCGTACTGATTCATTCTGTAATGATCAATCCAACCTTTGCTAGGAGAGAAAAGGGATGTTAAACGATGATATAATATATATATATATATATATATATATATATATACACACGTGTGCACACACTCTCTCTCTCTATATATATGTGTGTGTATGCTGAAAGCATGATAGCTTGGATAAGAAGAGGCTGGAAGAATTTTAGAGAGAGGTTACCACTGCTGAGAACAAAGAGGTTTTCTCTCACAGTAAAGAGCAGACTATATGATGCCTGTGCTTGAACTGCAATGCTACACAGCAGTGAACCGCATGCTTTTGGAACTCCTACCACCTCTCCACCCAACAGTCATTCAACCATATGCATTACGTGTGCATACTTTGCTACATCTGACTCCTCTTCTATCTACTTTTACTCTCAGCTCATTAAAATATATTGGGGGTTAAAATCCCAAACCTTAGCATTGTGTTCAGTATTTTTTTTTTTTTTTCTATTTAGCTAAGGAAGGTAGGACAATGAGTCCAACACTTGTCTGGGCTTCTGAGACTGGTTAGAAGGTGGGATGAAGGTTTCCTCAAACCAAAGACCTGCTTTGCATGTTTGCAATGGAATGGACTCTGATAAACATACCTAAAGGGCAAGTGGTGTTGTTAAATCAGATGAAAAATAAAATAAAGTCTACCATTCAAATAGACTAGGGTTGGATTTAAACTCAGAAATCAAAGAATCAGAATAAATCCTGTAAGGTATCTTGTCCAAAGTTTTAACAATTCTACCAAACCACCACTTTCTACTAGTTTTGTATTTTAGTTCTCAAAGAATGGAAGTAATAGTTTGCTCTGGTAAGATTTTAATTCAGAGTGATAAAACCCAGAACACATACAACAATACAATCAAAGTTTTAAGGCCATTCTCCCTATTAAAACAGGAGTTACTCTTGTGAACTCCATGACAAATATTTAGCTCAATCCTCTGCACCACTCTTCACTTAGCCCCAAGCTTTCATTTGTTTTGTCATGCCCTCCTATGTCTTCCTTTATCTTCATATACTCCTTTCCACATACATTTCAATCACTCCTCTCACTCTGTAACTTTAAGTTCCCTGGTTTCTCATTCCATTTCCTTTCACAACAGTCATCATTGGCTGTATGACCATCATCCTCCGCAATGCATTGCCTTTTTCATTTCTCTAAGTGATACTCAACTTCTGTATCAAACCATTTTCATTTTATTATTGCTCTCCAAGTCATATTGTCCTACCCTCTAACCACTCTGCCAGCTTAGATGGTTGTGATGTAGACAGTATCAGCTTCATCATTATATTGAACACATCACAATAACTTCAGTAAAAATATAAAAGTTCCTCTCTTTATTGAAAATGTTTTCTCTTGTATACTACAAAAAGTTCCTCTCAACCAAGACTAAAATATTTTTTCTGAGAATGGTAAAATAACAAAAAGAAAAACAAGCTTTCTGTTCTATGTTTATACTTCTCATTTGATTCATGCTGCCAGAGGCCATTACTTTAACTTATCTACCAATTCTAGTGACTATCCTGAAAATAGTTTTTCATCTAAAACTATTTATTGCTATGTCCTCTCATATTAATCTGATGTTAGTAACAGTGCATTAAATAAAGCATTGTAATGAATTGTCTGCGATTTCTATCTGTGCAGTTGTCTGTGAACTATCACTTTCCATACAACAAACCTGATCTACACACTTACTGACGAGCTGAAATAGTAGTCGAAATAATCTCCATCAAATTGCATCCTACCAATCATCTTAAAAATAAATAGATGAATTACATTATATAATATACTCTTCAATATTCACCATTCCTGCCCAAAAGATGGGATGGTCTTGAGTGGAATGCTTTCAATCATAGCTCAGCTGAATCATAGCTGCACTGGGTCAACTGTACCAAAAGCAATTCTAGTTCCAACAAGTTGGCTGTGACACTGTTGGGGCACAGCTCTATGTATGCATAACACATGCTCATGGGTGTATGTATAAACACTTTCAACTATCTTGGACAGGGAATTGGAAAAGAAAAATTAAGTATTCAAGAATCTTTATATAGAATGTACGGCTTCGGAGATTTAAAACTTATGTTTCAATTGGTGCTTCCATTTCCACACGGTCCTATTGTCTTATTTACAAAAATATATATTTCTATATATTTCTTTATTTATTTCTCTTCTTTTAGTATAATATAGCGAGTTGTCACCAGTGATGTTTGAAGTTCCTTGGAGTTGGTCAGAGTATCGCTTAAAGCTTTCTTTGTAGCGCCTATCCTTTAATTTATCTTTTTCAAAACAATTAGATTTGACAGGGTTTAAACTAAACATTTTGAGAGAGTTTAGAGATACAACAACATAATTATTTTGGTGTTGTTGTTGTTGTTAGCTGTTTGACCGAGTCACTAACCCAATCTATTTATATCTTTTGATACCTTGCTCGCTTCCCTTCATGCATAGCGGCATCACCACCCCTCTCTCAAGCAGTGAGGGAACAGTGGCGGCAGTGACGATGCAGCAGCGGCAGTGGTGATGGGACAGCAGCGCCATAGGGATGGTGCTGGTCTGTATTTGGCTAGATTTTTTGTGGTAGTGGTGATGGTGATGGTGATGGTGATGGTGGCAGCGGCGGTGGTGCTGGTGCTGGTGGTGAAGTTATTTGGCTGTTATTTTCTAGCCATTTTCTTTTCTGACTATAAGATTTCTGGTACAAAATTAAATATTAAATTAAATATTACATATTGGAGCCCTATGCCGCAATGTGATGCGTTGCCACTTCCTGAGAGTTAAGACTCATATCTTACGTTTCATTTGTAATAAGAATTATTCTATCACAATTGTTTTAAATATGTAAAAAATCAAAAACTTACGGGAGTGATTCCATAAAACCCTATCCACTATGTGCGGACTTGTTTGTAATCAAGGACTTAAGAAATTAAATACTTTATACTGTACACCCATCTTGACAGGTACTATGCTATTATATCACACACACACACATACATACATATATATATGTATATATATATATATATATATATATATATATATAGCCCAAAGATATTTAAGTGGAAGTTGGTGACATAATGACATGAATAGACCTGTTTTTTTCTCTAAGAATTGTTTTTCATTTCTGCTACTGCCTACTCACCTCTATCTTCCTTTTTATTTTTTAATTTCTCATTCTATTTTCTGATGAAGGACTAATGACCAAAACGAATCTTTTCTTACTATATCAAGCATAAAATTAATATATTTCTTCATTTTACTGTGTTGTTTGCTTTGCTATTTCTGTTTTCCTAAGGGATTTGAGAATATTTCCTTTTGTTGTTGCCTAACTCCAGATCAGTTTTGTCTGACCAGACCTATCATCAAAACCAATTCTTCTTTTCAGACAATGTAATTTAACACCACATTATTCAATTTGACTTTTTTTAAAAGAACAGAAGAGTGTAATATGAGGGTGATTTGGTTTCTAGTTTTAGTAGGTCAAGTAATAACGTAGAGGATCCTTCATTGGCTCCTCCCCAAAATTTGTGTTGTCAAGAAATCTAATATATCTCTAAAAACCTTCTCCAACCCTATATTTATATTAGAACTAAGTCTAATACTAATTATATAATCTGCATCCAATGACACACATACTCGCACACACACATAGACACATATAAATACTTAGATACACATATACATGTCTAACATTATTAGCAACATAGTAAGTGTTACAATACATCATTCAACATCCGTTTTCCCTGCTAGCAAGGGTTGAAATATGATAAATTATAAAGAATCTGTTAATAATAATAAACTTAAATAATACATTTATACAGAAGAAATATATATACATATATATATATATATATATATAATGATATGAAACGAAAGGAGCTGTGTGGTTACTAAAAACAAGGTTTAGGGTGGTGGTTAGGACGGAACAGGAGGAGAAAGGAAGAAAGGAGTTTCCATCGTCAGCTGTAAATGTTTCCCGATCCGATGTTTCGGCACTGAATTACAGGACATCGGTGTAGTTCAGGTGTGCCCGAGGCCTTTTATTAATCAAAAGACCAGGTGGAAAAGGAGTGAGAAAGAGAGAAAAAAGGGGAGAAAAAGGAGAGAGAAAAGGAAAGAGAGGGAAAGGAGTATATGTATATAAACAATATAGACTTATAGGCTATATATAACATGTATACAGATGTGTATGAGAATATGATTGCATGTATATACTAAAATATGTGTTGTCATTAAAAGAAAAAGAAAAGAAATACTAGTAGGCTATGAAATAGCTATTTTCTAAATTTAGTTAAATAATTACCATTCTTTAAGATATGCTTCATGATAATCATCAACATCACCATTAGTGCAATTGTTATCATCACTACTACCACCAACACTATTTCTTCTCAAATTTTTTACATCTTTTAATTGAATATCTTATATCCCAATATTTCAATACAAAAAAACAGTATGGTTTACATCATGTCAAGGAATGGGGACATCACCAAAGGGAGACATAGGGGAAATAACAAGAACAGTAATATTAATAAATAGGGGATGTCTGCACATCATTAGCATCTTGACTCCACATGGTGTGGATGTTCGACACTCTACCAATACTGCCAATCCACCACCCTCTATAATAATAATTGTTTCTACTTTTGGAACAAGGCCAGCAATTACCCCAGTATATTACTGCTGCTTTATTTTATCAACCCAGTAAGGATGAAAGGCAAAGTTAACCTTGGCGGGATTTGACCTCAGAACTTAAAGGGTCATAACTCTATGTTGCAAAGCATAGTGTCTGACGCTCTACTGATACTGCCAATTCACTGCCCTAATAATAATAATTGTTTCTACTTTAGGCACAAGGCCAGCAATTATCCAGTGCATTACTGGTACTTTATTTTATCGACCCCCTAATAATAATAATAATGATAATTGAGTAATAGAGAAAATCAGATAAAATACCCTTGAAGATAGAAAACGTGTACGAAGGTTCACGAAAATAATAAAATTAAACATAGTAACTATTTTGTTACAAAATGCTTATATTTAGCTGTCTGTGTGATAGTGTGAGATTTTTTTAAAAGATTCCTAATGAACATTTACTAAAAAGGTGGAAATGGCAAAAAATTAGGTAAGGTATTATTTATTTACTGCTATTTTATTGGTTTATTTTGCCAACAGAAAATGTTGACAGTGAAAATTGGAAAGGAATAGAATTGAAAAATTATTTTCTTTAAATTATCTTATTTTCCACTAATAAATAAATAAATAAATAGCAGGTAGAACATTTTCCCTATTTCATTTCAGTAAATTTTTGCTAATGAAATAAAATTTGGACAAGTTATGATTGCGAATTATGTTAACGAAACCTTATTTAATGAGTTATAATAGTTGTTAATGACAAAACATTAATTGAAGTATTATTATTGTTGTTATTGTTATTATTGTATACTTGATACTTTGACAGAATTGGACAAAATATATTGAGGTATTTGTTGTGACTGTTTACATAATGATTTCAAATACTTTTAACTGCTGTATATACTCATGCATAAATTCTACCTTTGTCCATGAAATGTGATGTGAAAAAACAGCATGTGGAATATCTACTATACCTTATAAAACTTTAATTGATAATTTATATTGTGCATTGTAACTGATATATATAAGACTGATCTGCGATGTGACGTATCATCATCATCATCATTACTGTTTAACGTCCATTTTTCCACGCTGGCATGGGTCAGACGAGTTATCCTGTTGTGAGCAATGCCAGGTCAGGTGACCATCTCTTGATAATACAGAACTAATTTTAGCTTGGTTTTTACAGCTAGATGCCCTTCCTAGTGAGTACTGGGTGTTTCTGTCATGAGACCTACATGACCACTTTACAGTGTGGTTTGGGTGCTTTTCATCATGACACCACATGACCACTTTACAGTGTTGGCTGGGTACTTTTTGCCGTGTCACCATCATGACTACTTTACAGTGTGGGCTGCAGGCATCACTGGATATATACTTCATCTTATTGTTATGGGAGATGTATGGGAGGAGGTGGTGCATGCTATATATATGCTTCAGCTTATATGGTAATCTCTTACCACCACCATTACCACCTAACCAACAACAACAATGACTATGTAGGATTTGATTCAGCTAAATCAAATCTTTCCCCTTTCTGCTATAACTCAAAATGTAAAGAGATGTAACTAAATACTGCAAATCACTTTGTCTGATTCTCACCACATCTGTCAATCTATTACCCTTGGTGCCTTCTATATCTAACAAGTACTTTGTCAGTCTGTTGTAATGCATTGACATCTTCCAATGAACTTGAAATTGGGCCATGGCAGAAATGCCAGACACTTTGACCTTTATTTTTAACTTATTAGCCACCATCATCACTAACAACAACAACCAGCAGTAGCAACAACAACTGCTTTTACTAATTCAAAGTAGGACTTGATTTGGATCAAATCTTTTCCATTTCCACCATTTGATTTCTATCGATAAATACCATCTCTAATAAATTGAATTGTTTTCCTTGTTGACTCAGTTCAAGAAGGAACCAGCTGCAACAGTCATGATGCAGATGATAGTTGCATTGTTGCAGATGATAGCCCCCTTGTTGCACATGATAGCTGCCCAGCTTGCCATAATTTTCCCCCGATGTCGATTATACAGGAGCCAATCGGAATATTGATGATATTTTTATTTAATATTATTTCTTTTTCTTTTTACCTAATCAATATATTAACTTCTGCATCAGAGATCAATATTGATAGTGAATATATTGAACAGAAAATTCTGGTAGTAGTGAATAACACACTACCTTGTATCTGTGTGTGTATGTGTGTCTATGAGTATGTTACCTGAACTTCAAATAGTGAACTGTTATTGTGAATAACACACTACCTTGTGTCTGTGTGTTACCTGAACTTTGAATAATGAACTGTTGTACTGAATAACATGCTACCTTGTATGTGTATGCATATGTATGTTTTATATGAACTTTGGATAATTAATTCTTGTTGTGAATTACACACTATATTTATGTGTGTGTTACCTGACCTGAAGAAGAAAATTGACTACCAAGTAATTAACATTCAATAGGTGTAGTAGAGAATGTGGTGAACTCCTCCCAATAAATTGTCACTGACATTTTCACCCAGGTGTGAGGTTCAATTATATCTGAAATCTGTGATATTTCAGATCAAATCTTCCATATAAAGCTTTGAGATGTTTATCAAATGATTTGCGTTTTTACTTTGCTTACTGTGTTTCCTTTTTGTGGGGTGGGGAGGGCATGGGAGAGAGGCATCCAAATCCTAACATCCTTGACCCTTTCTTATCAGTTAGATATGTTTAGGGTAAGTGTTAAAGGCTTGTGTCAGTAAACTATTAGTTAGCTTATTTATAGGTTGCAGCAGCAACATTTTAATGTTGTGTTCTCTTTTAAAGCAGGAGTCAACCTTGTAGGCCCTCATGAAAAACTTCATGCTCATAACGAGGACTTTGTTTGAATGTCTTTTCTGATGCCAACCATTTTCCTCATCTCTTATGACATGCAGGGATATGGTTTTCCTTTTCTAAACTAGATACACACTGTGTATGTTTATCAGTAGGTAATAAAGTGATATCCGCTTTAAGGGTAACATTACATTTGGGGCCAAGAAACAAATTAGCTACAATAGACGAAAATAAAGAATTCATTCTGGCTTGCTGTATTGCATGCCAGGTCTACCATTTATGAAATCCTTCCTCCCCGCTTCCTTGGAAAAACTCTATGACTAAACAATAAAAAAAGGAAAATTATTCCAATATTTGAAATTACATTTGAGGTCCTCTCCAAGAATTCTTGTAACTTTTATAAAATTTAAATTGGTAAAGTTCTTTCATCACACATTATGTGACCTTCTCAATGATTACAGAATAGATTGTCATTGAGGAGGTCACAGAATGTGTGATGAAAGAACTGAGAGAATTAACAAATAACTAGTAATAAAGAAAAAGTGAAAATAATATGGTGTGTGAATTTTTCTTTTTTATTGGCAATACTGGCAACATGACCATCCCAAAATATAACAATAAATTGGTAAAGTTATAATTAAAATTTGTAAGATTATAATTATCAAATGATTTACATTTTTCAAATTATAATTTTTGCAGCTTATTAACTTTATCTTTAGAGACTAAATAATTTTCTTTATTTTTTTAAATATCTATATCTATACTGCATTTCAATTAGTTTGACTTTTGATCATTACCAGGTGTCTTATTTCTACCAGACTTGATTCAAACAAATCGAAAACTACTGTAGATATAAATATTGATAATTTTTTCATCTGTAAAGTTGAGGTTAACAGCCCATAAAAAAATTATGATTTTATTAAAAAGAACTCATCTCAGACATTGATTTGTACTTTTCTTGTATTTATTTTTTTTTATTTTTAACATCAACTCTTTAACGTTAATAATAATAATTTCAGCTTTTTTAGTAGTGGGGGAAGATAAAGTTGATTAAATCACCCCTAGTACTTGCCTAAAACTTTATTTTATTAATGATAGAAGAATGAAAGGAAAAGTTGATCTCAGCGGGACATGGACTCAGAAAACGAAGAGCCACAAGTCTGATGTAATAACAACTCAGCCAATCCACTGACAATCTATCATTTATATCAATAATAAATATAATTGTTTCTAATGTTGGCACAAGGCCAGCAATTGGGGAGAGGAAAGTCAATTAAATCAAAGCCAGTGTGTTGCTGGTACTTTATTTTATTTATTGATCCCATAAGGATGAAAGATAAAGCTTTAACCTCGGCAAGATTTGAACTCTGAATGTAAAGGGACAAAACTATATGCTACAAAGTATGTTGTCCAATGCTCTACCAACACTGCCACTCCACTACCCTAATAATAATGATAATAATAATAATTTTACTCACAAAGCATTGATCAACTCAATTCTATAGTAGAAGAAAGTTGCCCAAGGTGCCATGCAGCATACTCCTTAACCACACACACGTCTATGCCTGTTGATCATTTTAACCTCTTTTTACTGATAATGTGAAAATGTCAATTTATCATTAATTGATTTTATTATTATTATTTTGACAATATTATAGGGTGGTGGATTGGAAGTATTAGTAGAGCATCGGACACCATGCTTTGTGGCATATAGTTACATCCCTTTGTTCTGATTTCAAATCCAGCTGAGGTTAGCTTTGCCTTTCATTATTGTAATGGGGTCAATAATAAAATAAAGTAACACTGACAGACTGGGTTTGATTTAATCGACTTCCCCCTCCCCTTTAAAATGTTGGCCTTGTCACTAAATCAGAAACCATTATTAAAGTCAGAAGTTTGGCAGTATTGGTAGACCATTGGATAACATGCTTTGTGTCATATTGTTACATCCTTTTATGTTCAAATTCTGCCAAGGTGGGCTTTTCTTTTCATCAATAAAATAAAGTACCAGTTAAGTACTGGGATCACAATAATCAACTTTCCCCTTCCCTCAAAAATTGCTGGCCTTGTGCTAAAAGTTGAAACAATTATTATTAATGCTATTGAATCCATCCATGGAGGAATATATAAATGTTATTCTATTTTTATGAAACAAATATACCAATCTTTATTTTTCCACTTATTAGTAATTGTAAAGATTGGATTAATCTTATTTCATTGATGTTTCTGCATGCATTTATTTAGGTCTGTCTGTTTGTCTGTATTGGTGTATGTATACACAGTAAGGCATATGGCTTTGCGGTTAGGGTACTTGACTCAATATAGTAAGGTTGGGAGTTTGATTTCCAGCATATGTTTCCCCAGCCCACTTTATGGACAAAAATGTATTGTATCTGTAATTCAAAGTGACAGCCTCATCACACACTGTGTCATGCTGAATCTGCTTGAGAATTATGTCAAAGGTACACATGTCTGTGGAAGGCTCAGCTACTTGCAGATTAATTTCACAAGCAGGCCAAAATGGTGTTCCTCTAAAGGTATTTGGAGTAATGTTAAACGATAGAGTGAGATCAGAGAGTCACTCCAGGTAGAGCAGCTACTTCTCCTAATTGAGAGATCAGAGCTTCGATTCTATGGGCATATTGTTAGAATGTCTCAGGAAAGAATTACTTGACAGATTTTATGGGCAAAACCAGATGGCAAGGAGACCCAGGAGTAGACCCCTAGCAAGTTGGTTCGATAACATCCATGAACTCGGCTGGTCTCACTTGGTGATCTAGCTGGATCAATTAGAGACAATTGCTTCTGACCATGCTAGCATGGAAGAATGGATGTAAGACGGTGATGATGATAATGATGGACTTGCTGGAAGGAGTGTTTGAGGACTCTGCCTCCCTTGACCCTCTCAGGAATAAATGGGTGAAGAAGAAGAGGCTGTTTTATTTTTTGAATCAGCTAGAACTCTCATTGCTGGAATTGACAGAGGTACAACATGTGAATATGTGAGAGAGGTATTTTGTGCATGTCTAATTACTTTGGCTTATATAGAAGTGACTGAATTGTACCTGCACTTGTGTGTAAAAGTATGTGGTAATGTTCTAAATATCAGCTGTCTAACGAAAAAGTTAGTTATTTTATTAAATTCTACCAAATGTTTGGCTATTTTAAAAACGAATTGAAATATGTAGACAAAGTGTTTCATTAGACATAAGGTTTAAAAAATGGTTAATTGAACTGCACTGTACTGTAAAGGAATGTGGCCCTGTGGTTAGGGTGTTGCACTCATGATCATAAAGTTGTGTGCTTAATTCTTGGCCTGAGTAGCATGTTGTTTTCTTGGGAAATATACTTCACTTTATGTTGTTTTTTCATCAAAACACCTGAAACTGCATACAAGGCCAGCTAAACTTGCTTATGTGTGAGTTATAAATTTCCTCCTTTTCTTTGTTCTACTGTACCATATACACACCTTAGACAAATACATTGCATGCTTCACCTACTACAGCAAAGTCACCTCATGCCCATTTAACAAAATAATGGTTTCTTATATAGGCACAAGGCCAACAACTTGGGGGGAGGGGAAAGTCGATTAAATCGATCGCAGTGCATGACTGATACTTTATTTTATTGACCCCATAAGGATGAAAGGCAAAGCTAACCTCGGAGAGATTTGAACTCAGACCATAAAGGACCGTAACTCTATGCTGCAAAGCATGGTGTCTGACTCTCTACCGATACTGCCAATCCACACCGCCTTTATTTTACAAAATAATATCGCGTTTATTTTTGTACTATTTTTTTATTTCACTGATTAATTGATTTTCATATCAGAATCTTTGGCCGATTGAACAAATAACTCCACCTGCCATTTTATATACCTCACCTGATCTGACCCCTTTATATATATATATATATATGCGTGTGTGTGTGTATGTGTGTGTGTGTGTGTGTGTGTGTGTGGTATGTGTGTGTGTGCGTGTGGAGTTATGTGACTTAGTGGTTAGAGAGTTGGATTCACAATCATGAGGTTTTGAGATCAATTCCTAGACCAGGCAATGCATTTTGTTTTTGAGCAAGACATTTTATTTCATGTTGCTCCAGTTTATTCACCTGTAGAAGGGAATGTTCTAGATCCAAAACTCATGATCCTTGATGACCAAAGGGGTCTGTACCCGTTCAATATCATCATCATCATCGGTTTACGTTCGTTATTCCACGTTAGCATGGGTTAGATGGGTTGTCCTGTTGTGAGCAGTGGCAGTAGCTCCCTGAACTTCTTATATATATATATATGGAAAAGAATGAAACGAAATTTCATTTCTCACTCTTAGTACGGCTGGTACTTAAATGTAAGTATGTATGTATACATACATATATGTATACAGACGTACAGTAGTATGTATATATATACATACATGCACATATATATATGTACGTATGGGTTTACCGAACATTTATTATAATGCTCGGTTTGTTTGTAAACAAACAGCCCGAATTACGCCGTACAGTGTTCAGGCAACCATCATCACCTTTTTGTTCAACACTGACATAGGAACGATGTACTAGTTTCAAGATTATTAGCTATCGTCAGCATTGTATACCTTTCTGTCAGATGGTTGAACGTCTGAAAGTATATACTTTTCTTATGCATATTAACGGCTGAGCTGCCTAATTTGCATATCGAGTGAGTTAGTCGGCCGGGCGCACCGAAAATGATAAATATATATATACGCACATATATCTTTCTTTCATTTTCTTCGGGAATGTATTCCTGTTCTATATATTTGTCTCTGGATGTATCAGACATCACTATTGTTTACTGTCTTATTTGTTGTTATGGTTGTTTTTGCTGTTGTCTTTGTTGTTATTGTTTATTCTTGTCCTTAGTGTTTATTACTGTCGTTGTCATTGTTGTTGTTTTTTAAGCATTTAATATTTCGAGATCAAATACACTCATTAACTTTCATGTTTTATGTTTTTTATTATTAATATTATTTTTCTTCTGCTTTCTTTGTTTTTCGGAAATCACATACAATTAATTCAGGATATCAAATGACAGCAGTTAAATAGAATTCAACTGAAGCTGCCAAGAGAGAATATATGTTACCAAAATTGATTTTTCTTCTTTTACCACCACTCTACCTTTCCTTTCCATTTCTTTTCCTTCTCATTCTTCTCTCTTCATCATCATTTTCATCGTCATCCTCTTTCACCCATAGTACAAGCTGAATCACTCAATTAACTGCTAATATTTTTTCCTGGTGTCAGCAGCTAATATAAAAATCTGCTAAACAAATTGGTTTTTCTTGTACAAAGATCAAAATCGCTTTTAGTATATATACACATATTTCACTCTCATTCATTTTCTTTCTCTGGCTGCCTGCTTTCCTCTCTCCTCATCCCTCTATCTCAACCCCTCCTTTTCTCTCTGTGTACATATATATAAAGGATAGGTTTATATATTTATGCGTGTATATGTATGTATATATATATACATATACACGCATAAATATATAAACCTATCCTTTGCTTGCTTTCTCTTTCTCTTTATTTTTCAGCTCTCTTTCTCACTCCCCTAACCTCTATCAAATAGTTTCTACACAACTCTGTCTTGTTACATTCCAGGAATGAATTTCTAATGTTTTAATAAGAATTGAAAACAAACATTTAGTGGATATTTCACTGAGATATTCAGTGTTGTCCAACTAAATACTTTAGCATTTTGCAGTTCTCAGTTCAAATATCCCCCTAGGATGTGTTTAAGGAGCTTAGTTAGTCTTTTAGTCATTCAAAGATTGATGTGTAATATTCATGTGCTTTAACAGTGAGGCATAAGAGAAAAACTGGGCAATTAGATATGTGCAGGACAGAAGATTGCACTGGTATAGGCATGTGATGCATGGGATGTTGATTGGGTGAAGAAATGTCAAGATATCTTAATGGAAGGAAACTGCAGTATGAGAAGACAGGAGAAAGACCTGTAAGATGTGGAGAGATGATTACAAAATGTTGAATCTCTCAGAGGAGATCATGAAGGAATACATCGTGGAAAGAGGTTATACTGGAAAAGACACATCTAAGCATAGACAACAAATATAATATGATGAATGCATAAGTTGGGAGAAGGCTGCCATTTATCAAGGTTTCATGTGGTTTTGGAGAGTATAAGACTCCTCTTTGGTTAGGATGCTTGTCAGTTATTTGGGTCTCCTGTCAGTTGGTTTTGCTCATAAAATCTGTGGCTTTTGATAAGGCTATTAACGCAAACTAAAGAACATGTACCTATATATGTTTCATTGTTGTCAGCAGACAGTATCGGTAGAGAGTCGGACGCCATGCGGTTGATAAAATAAAGTAGCAGTAATGCACTAGGATAATTGCTGGCCTTGTGCCAAAAGTAGAAACAATTATTGCCAGCAGGCAAATTAAACTGCCTTTTCTTCCCTGCTAAAGGAAGATGGCAATGTAATCTCCACAATGGACTCAGTTGATAGTAAACTCTGTCCCACATGTGACATCATGTGTTCAACATAAACCCACAAGTCAGCAATACTTGGATACACAACGAGTGCATGCAGCATTTCCTGAGAGTCCTCTGGAAAAGAGTAGCTAGTTGATTTTCATTGGCCCTCAGAATCTCCCCAGGAACATTATCAATTTTACCCACCACGAAACCTCTATCAAATGCCAGGGTGAGTTTCCAGCAATTGTACTGCTTGATTGGCTGATGGCTATGAGCATGTGAAGACATTTCAGAATGATAAAAATAATAATAGGTTCTAGCTGAATAACATTATGGACACCTATAACAAAAGCAAGATTTCAAAGTAACCAAGTTAGATTGCCAAAACAAAGTGAATCTAACTAGAAAACGATGAAGAATATGAAAGACAAAAACCAATGATCCCTACCAAAATATATTTAAGTATGACTTGTTTCTATCATATAAATCCTTTTGTTGACACTGGAAATATGTGTGAAAAATACCAGTTGAAAAACAGCCAGAATAATGACTAAAACATTAACAATAAATCAAAAGGGGAAAAGAAAGCAACAAAAACCCTGATGTATGCAAGTAACAGTCATAAAATGTATTGATTGTTGATGTATGACAAGTATTCATTCATGAAAACATGTGTGTAACAAAAAGGGACAGAACTATCCCACACAAATACAACAAACACTAAAAATAAAACATGTAAACACTGTAATTCTGTGGAAAGCAGATAAAAAATGGTGATACACACTTTGAATTTAAGGAAAGAGAAAATACCAAAAAAATGTGAAAGCATTGAAACAAAAAAATGTCACCCGACAATAATGATGGCATTCTAAATAAAGTGCCAGAATTTACACCTCAATTGGCACAAATAAAATTGTAAACATAAATATATACGAGAAGAAAATGTTTGTTCTATATACATATTTTATAGCTACACAGTACTCTAAACATGAAAACAATGGTTTACTCATATAAAATCTGGTAGGAAAATAACCGATATCTTGATTTAAAATTCAATCCCCAACAAACTAGCAAACCTAAGAAGATATATATCAAAAAGAAAAAAATACTGGAAATAGAGCATCTAAAAGAATAAATACATAATGAAAACACAAATAACAAACACAGAACAACTAACAGGCATAAAATAAACCATCAAGATAGAACCAACATATCCAAAACAAAACAAACTCCAACCTTAAAAGACATACCGAGGACTGACCAACAAAAGCAGATTCAGCTCAGCACACACAAAAATACAAATGAAAGGCAATATGAGGAGGTTGATGTAAGTAAAAATAAACCTTGAAGATGGAATTCAGGGTCGCAATAGGTTAAAGATGGAAATAATCCAAGAATTCAAAACAGCAGATCTCCTATGGAAGAACCCCCCCCCCAAAAAAAATCATTGTTGAAATAGCAACAGTTATAAAATACATTAACTTGGCCGAAACAGAATTCAGTACAGAGTGCCATACTCTTGGGTCTCGAATAATCACCCCCGCCTCTCAGTGGTGGATTTAAGGAATAGAGCCCAGTCGGCATTGGTCAGTAAGGAGGCCCCAGAGTGAAAATTAAAGTACCTTCTTTTCGAGCGAGTATTGAAAAAGTTGTTTTTTTAATTTCCCATTTAGCTACCAATAATCATTAAGAAGACAATTAAATTACAAGTACACTTTATTTGAAACAAACAAACAGATGTGCTGTACTGTAAACAAATAATAAAGTAATAAAGTTGTATATATGTTAGTCTTTTACACAAATTGCTTTTACATGCGCAGACCTCTGCGAGCTTTAACAGTTGAAAAATGAGTTATAGCGTGGTCCAAGTTTACTGATTTAGTCATTTTGTTTTCAATTGCCAGCAGGGCAAAACTGGATAGCCTCTCCTGGCCCATCGTTGAACGAAGATAATTTTTAATTCTTCGTAGAACACTGAAAGAGCGTTCCGCACTTGCTATGCCAATTGGTAAAGTGAGAAATAGCCTTACCAGAATTTCAAACTCGGGAAAGACATCACACAAGTCATTGTTCAGTAAAAATTTCAGATATGGCATAACCCCACTTTGTTTTAAAGCTGCGTTTGGCTGTGAAAAGTAGAGGCCAATGAAAGAAAAGAGTTCATTTCTGAGTTCCAGTGTGAATTCATTTGGAAAGTTATCTACCAATGTTGCTACATGTGTTTTTAGTTCATCATCTAAGCATTTAGCCAGTCGATTTGGACTCAAAAATCCAAAGATTGAAGATATTTTTTTTATTCCTTCAGTTCGGGCTCTCATCTCCCCAATCATACTATCCAGTGATTGAAAATAAATTGCAGTGCGATATCTATCTGAAGCAGTAGCTAGTCTTTCAACACCACAAACTTCACCATCCATAATCTTTCTTCTCCTTACTCGCGTTATTTTAAAATCAGCTTCAGATGCATCAAATCCCACGTCATTCCAGGCTTTTTTTGCCTGGTCCACAAATTATCTGTTGAACGTTCAAAGCACTCAGTCACAAGGAATAAATAAAAAAAAAACTAAAAAAAAAAACAAGAAACTAACAAAAATATCGCCAAAAAAACAAAACAATGAAACTAACAAAAACGTTTCAAATAAATAAATAAATCTATATTTCTTTTAACGGCTAAAAAAAAGGGAATGTAAATTTGTTGGAATAGCCTCATTTCAGCAGCCAGCAGCCACCAGCGAAGTTATTTAGCCTCATATCAGCAGCGAACAGCGAAGTTATTTAGCCCTAGGCATGGGGGAGGTATTTTTGGATATCGCCCAAATTACAATTTTTTTTTTTTGCAAGCGCCCAGTCAGCAGGGGCCCAGTCGGCATTTGCCACCTTCGCCACCTGTTAAATCCGCCACTGCAGCCTCTCACCCTATTAATTTTTCTGATTGTTTCTGATTGCTAATCTATCTCTGGCAAAATTTTATTTTAAGTGGTAGCATTCCTGTGACAGTTAATTTTCTTTATACATTGAAATCATTATACATGACAAAACGAACATTACAAGAAATCCCATATATTATAAAATAAATTGAATGGGTTGGGGTCTCAATATGTAAACTAAATGACTAATTCTGGTTTTTAAAATAATCAAGTGAAACAACTTAGAAATATAGCCAATTTCCCAACCCCCTATTATTTGGGACCTGAGGGTAACTAAATATCATAAGGCACTCTTTGTCCAATGCTCCAATGATACTGCCAATCCACCAGTCTCATGATGATAAGAATGGTTTCTGATTTAGGCACAAGACCAACAATTCTACAGGAGGGAAGTCGATTAAATCGGTGCATTATTGATACTTTATTTATCAACCCCATAAGAATGAAAAGCAAAGCTAACCTCGTCGGGATTTGAACTGATAACGTAAAGGGCCATAACTCTATGCTGCAGTGCATATTGTCCAATGCTCTACCGATACTGCCAATCCACTGCCCTTATCATGCCGGTGATGATAATAATAACAAGAATTATAAAGTATGCATGTTCCTGTAACTCCTGAGGCACCGTATTGACATTCCAAGTCTGACTATAGCAGATTTCTTCCAGAGAAGGATAGAGAGTGAGAGAGATATATAGAAGAAGAATCAACCTGAATACTTGACTGGTACTTTTTTTTTTATTGAAGTTGATCTTGATGGGATTTGAACTCAGAGAGCTGGTATGAATATCACAAAGCATTCTATTTGTCGTTCTCACAACTTTGCCAATTTGCTGCCTACAATAATCATAATAATAACAAATAAATAATTCATACTGATTTTGAAATGATGTCAGTGTGATTTCTTCAGTGAAATTCAGTAGAGCAATGGAGACTTATAATGCTTATTTATGCCAATCTGTCAACTTTGGAAGCAAGAATTCACCATTCCGGTTGTTAACTTGGACTGTCAACAATATTGAAAATGATGTTGTTGTTACTATTGTTGTTGAGAGAAATGATGGAATATTTCTTCCGGACATTGATCTACACATGTTCTAATGGAATGTCAACAACATTAATCTCAGGAAACTCAGGAGGACCAGTAAAAGGTCATATATACTCCCATTTCTCCTTCTCCTCCTCCATGTTTTTGCTTTTTTCATTCTTTTGCTGGTTTCAATTTTGGGAATGAGGCCATGCTGGGCTACAGCCTTAAAGTGTTTTTTGTCAATGGTATCGACCCCCAGTACTCATTTTTTAAAAGTCTTGTACATATTTTCTCAATCTCTTGTACCACTAAGTTATAAACAAAAAAAAGCAGGAACATATGTAAAGACATGGACATATATACACACATCATCACTATCATCACTTTTCATTCATGTTTCCTGAATACATATATGTGTGTGTGTGAGTGTAAAATGAGGTTCTGTATAGTTTCTGCCTATCAAATATCATTTACTAGACCTTCGTCAGTCTAGAGCTATAGTAGAAGACTCTTGTACAATATGCCATGCTATGGCATATCTGTCCCTACAAACAGCTATATGTATGCCTATTTTATGAAATCAAAAAAATGAACGAGACAATTGGTTTTTGAAAAATGAAAGGAAAATACAATTTACAACTCATACTAATGGAGTTTTAGTTGGCCACCTTCAGATATGCCTCTCATAGGAGGTTTCTCAATTATTTTAATGATAGGGGTTCCCAGTCCTATCAAGAATACCAGCATAAAATGAAATTATTTGTTCAAGAAAACCACACATCATGAGCTGAATGCTATAACCATTAGGCTACATGCCTTCACAATTGATGTTTGCTTTCATTTTCTTTTTTTTTTTTTTATTCCTAAATGCCCTTAGATTGATGTTTCTTCTTTGGAAGGACGAAATGCAAAGGCCACTATATCATTATTGGATTTGAACTCAGAATACAAGGAATTTTTGGCTATTCCCCATCTGTTCACATAATTGGTTGAGGGTGGTAGTTTCACAAAATGATTAAAGTATCTAACTGCTTTGCAATATTTGTCCCAGCTCTTTATATTGAGTTTAAATTCTACTGGGTCAACTTTGCTTTTCATCCTTCTGGGGTTGATAAAATTAAGTTCCAGTCAAATACTAGGGTTGATTTAATCAAGTTTTCTCTCTCTCTCCCCTCAAAAATAGCTGGCCTTGTGCCTAAATTAGAAACCTTTATAATTGGTTGAATTTACCTCAGTATATTACTGGTAGTTATTTTTTTTGTCCCCAGAAAAATGAATGTAAATCAAAATTTGACCTTGGAAGTTTTTGACCTATGAGTATAGTTGGACAAAACTAAATAGTGTAGGTTGTATAATCAAATGAATTACAACTTAGGCCAACACATTGTTCAAAGAATGTTGTTAAAAAGACTAAAGATACTTGAATGTCTTTGACATATTTGTCTGAAAAGGGATTAACTAATAGCTGAATAATTTAAATTATTATTAATAATAATAATAAACATATTGGCAATTTCTCAATATTGCTTCTGATCTATAGATCAGTGTAAAACCCTGTCAGTGTTTGAACAATCTAAACTCTGTCTTTTGTTAAATGATCAGTATTAATCAGAATTTTTGCCTTGTTTTCTATGCAAATTTATTGCACAACTCAGCTCTCTGTTGGTATCATAATTATAAGCAGCTGTTTTATCGAGTCTCATTCATTAAGATTATAGCATATAAAACATTCATTGTATAAGATGACATTTATCAATGTTTAGGAATTCAATGGATATAGCATGAGCCCATGGTATTTCCTTAATCCATGTCTTCTAAAATTTAGCAGCTATTCTCTTTCTATTTTTTTTTACTATAAATTTTTCTTTTAATATAATTTCTTTTAATCACAATATTTATTGGATTCTGTTGTGTGTATTAGTTAGGGATATGTTTGAATCTTTTGATCTATTTTGCTTCTATATTAGATTTATGATAAAGTCTTAGAGAAGAAAAATATAATGGAAATTATTTGAGGCAAAAAAATTCAGCTTGCTTGTGGGAAAGTGTGTAGCTTAGTGGTTAACGTGTTCAGATCAATTGTCAGGTGAAGAGTTTGATTATGAGCAGTACATTGTGTCCAACAGTACATACAGAACTGTTTGTGAAAAGAGGTAGCAATGGCAGAGTTGTTAGAGCATAGGACAAAATACTTTGCAATATTTCTTCCAGGCCTCTGTATTTTGAGATAAATTCCATTAAGTTTAACTTTTGCCTTTTCCTCTCTTTATGTCAATAAAATAAATTTCAGTCCAAAGTATTGAATTGGCAAAATGATTAGAGTATTAAACAAGATGCATTGCAGTGTTCAACTTTGCATTTAACCTTTCAGGTTCAGTAAAATAAAATACCAATCTAAAGTGGTGAATTGGCAGTATCATTAGTGCATTGGGCAATATGCTTTACAGTATTACTTTGGTACCTAGGCAAAATAATTTGAATGTAGAATGCAGAACCCTGAAACAGATACCTACAATTCCACCAATCCATCACCAGGGTCGGATTCAAACCTTGATGCACCTGGTGCAATTCAGGTTTCAGGAGACCCTCATACACAAATAATTATAATACACACCAAACCTCCAATTTAACATATCAATGCCAGCTGGCACAGGTAATTTGAATTGAAAAGTTATACAAGTATTAAATTCAAAAAATTCTAACCATCCTCATTTTATGTCCAGTTTTCATGCTGGCATGTTTTGGTCAGTTTGGTGCAATCTGATACATCAGAGCCACCTTATCTTGTCCATGCAGTATATATTTGGCATGGTTTCTATGGCTGGATGCCCTTCCTATCATAACCATTTTAGAGTATTTACTGGGTGCATTGTTTTTTGCAATACCAGCACAACCACTTTACACAGCAACATCAAATACTTTTTATTAGAATATTGTTTTGATAACAGCCTGATGTCTTTAAAATTGAGAAAATTTGATGAATTTTGCCACAGTAAGGATATTAAATACTTTTTGTTAAAAATATAGTTTTCATTATCAATGAGATAAAACTAAAAAGCCAAGCAGAGAGCATAATTAAATTGCTATGGCCCCGTTGGTAGAGTCCCTGCAGCTGGGTAGTGCAGTTGCCCCTTTTGCTTCCTCATTACATCCAGCTCTGTCCATCACCTTGGCCTGGTATTTCAATTATCACCCCCCATCTCCATAAAAGGTGAAAGGCAAAGATAATCTCAATGAGATTTGAACCGAGAACACAGAGCATAGAATAAATACTGCAAGACATTCTATCTAATACTTCAACAAATCTACTAATTTGTATACCTTGTATTAGCTTTCCATCTTAAATATATGCATACACAATTACATATGGTTCCATATATAGGGAAATTGGAAATAGCAAAAGAGACTTGAATTTATCGTTTAACACTTTTCATGCCAAACCATTTAAAACTGACTATGGTTCTATTATACAAAGCTATATATTTTAAAGTGTTTATGCTGATATAAAAAACTTCCATCGCAATTTCATGTTTGAAAATGTATGTTCCAAACACTGGATTAATAATTAGAAAATTAGATATTGTACTAAATCTTTTAAAAGCCTGGTTTTCAAAATGATTTTAAAATTACATGCTGCCTTTCATTAGAAATGTGGTAACAAAAGTCTTAAAGTCAATTTATCTAAAAATGTTTCATCATTGTTTTATATAAGAATATGTTCCAAACACCAACTTAATAATGAGGCAGTTAGTTACATTACTTAATCCCTCCAAATGTTTTATTTTCAAAATGATTTGGAAATTATATGCAGTACTTTTATTAGAAATTAAAGTGTTTATATTTATCAAACAACATTACATCATAATTTTATGTAAGAACCTTTATGTTAGGTTTCAAACACCAGCTTAACAATGATAAAGTTAGCTATTCCATAAAATCCCTCCAAATTCTTGATTATTTTCAAAATGATTTGAAAATTATTGACATTGTTTATTGTTAGAAATACAGTATATAAAATATAAATGAATATATATTAGATTAAAAACATTGAACAAAGAGGGGAATGTCGAAGTATGCTTTGATCTAGGTGAGAGGCGGAATTATATTTTTACCTTTATCCTAATTATGATAACTATTTCTTCAGAACAGACTCAGTCAACAGAACCACTGATGTATACCTATCTAGATAATAAATATCTCTTATATTTATATATATTGTATTATGTATTTGTATCTAAATTCAATGAGACTAGGTTATGTTATGACAGATAGAATGGACATTTTATATTATGTATGACGGAACTAATAGACTAAAATACAATATTTACAACATTAAACAGACATGAAACTGTATGGAATTATCAATTATCATTAGGTGTATATGTTGTGTAAAATGTAAACATGGGTACACATTCTTACATACTTACACACACACACACATACATCTATACACACATTCGTACATGCACTTACATATAAACACATACATACAGACCTGCATTGGTCACATCTAAAGTATTTCTTGGAATCTTCAATGTCATTCTTCATGAGGCATATTGCTATGGTTTCATACCTCCCTCTTTCTCTTTCCTACCTCCTCCTGATATCTCTCTTTTCATCTTTCCTCCCTCTCCTTCTTTATATTCCCATACTTCACTTTCTCTTCTCTCTTCCGCTGTCTTCATTCCCCTTCTCTTTTCTCTCTCTCTTCTCCTTATTATATATATCTTCTCTTTGATCCAGTTCCCTCCCCTTTCCTTTACCTCATTCTCTATCTCCCTCTCTCTTTTTCTACTTTTTCTCAACATCTTTTTCTCTATCCATCTTCCCTCAATTATTTCCTCCTCATCATCATCATAATCACTCTCTCTATACTCTCCTCCTACTCTGCCTCCTCACATCCTCTATACTCTCCTTCTTCTCTGCCTCCTCACTCCCTCTCTCTATTCTTATCCTCCCCACCCCCTCTCTCTTGTTTACTGTGTAAATAATAACAAATGTTTTATAATATGTACTGTAGTGATTTAGAGCTTTACCAAAACAGGTAGTTAGAGGCAATTCTCATCTATTCTATAATAAATAAATATCCCCATCTAACTGTCATATCAATTCCTTGCTGTATTATTTTGTGGATGTCTTGAAGAATATTTCCAAAATTATCCTTCATTAGCATTTCAGTCTTTGCTGAGATGAAAGATAAAGTGTGAAGAGAGAATATATTTACTCATCTTCAGACTTTGGAATTTCAAGACTTCGATGATTCAGATGAAGAACCTATATATTATGGTTTGGAATAGAATTATTTTCACACAAAGAAAATTATAGATTTCTCAAATTTAAATAAATTTCTTTCTTTACTTTCTTTTATTTTCTTTTGTTTTTCTTTCGCTTTTCAAGATCAAAAATGTTGAAATGGAATATCATTATCATCATCATCATTTTCATCATCATTACCATCATCATCATTACCACCATCTCCATCACCATCATCCTCATCATTGTTGCTATTATTGAAAAATGAACAAAAAACACATTATTAAAGAAATCTTTGCCTCAGTTTCGATCGTTACTATATTTATAATAAAAATTTCTGTTTTTAGTTAAATGTAATTAGAAAGAAAACTTTGGTAATTTATCATCTTTCCATTCCATCACATCTTATTGAATTCAAAAATTGTTTAATTTATAAATAATCATTTGTCTGTTCTTCTGTAAATACTTTAATCACATTGCGCCATATTGAACTTAACAAAAATTCAAGCGCTGTATATTTTTAAAATGTATCATATAGTACAGTGCTGGATGTAGGTTAGGTGGAGCCCTATGCCTCTGGAACCCAACCTGGTGTTAGAGACCCTAAGAAATCTGCATAGAGGATATACAAAGAAAGTAGTGGTGGTTCATGAACTAAGTTCAGAATTTTGAGTAATTTTGTTAAAATGATATGCACATGGTATTGTGTATCTATTCTTCACTAAGTATAAACATTTCTCTCTTTTAATTGTTATTCTCAATCTGGTAGAGGATTAGTTGTAGCTGAGCCTCTCTCAGTAAATTAATTTCAATAAAAAGAAGCCTTTATAGTGTCAAGATTGGGAACCCTATGCTCTATAATACCTAGAGACACCTCTTTAAAATATTACAAGATATCAGAAAAATTCAAAACATATATGACGTTTAATTATTTAAATATTTTCATACATGCTATAAAGTGTTATATTGATAGCAAGTGTCAGTCATAATAATTTTCTATGCAGGTTGTAAAAGAAGAGTGAAAAGACTTGGTTCATATAGCTGCAAAACATTGCTTTAAAAAATACCTTACTATGAGCATAAAGCCTTTTATTGTGTCTGAAAGTTAACCCATGCATTAGCAGTGGAAAATGGCCTGTAAATACTTGATACTCTAGGTGCCAATCCCATGGTCATTTATGACCGTAGGTGGTTTTTACCCTTTATATATATATATATATGTGTGTGTGTTTGTGTGTGTCTAGTACTGATGAAACACAGCAGTCATAACTACATACATACAGTACCTATGTGGATGATGTAAATGCATAATAGTCAGAATATATTTGTTCATTTGCAAAGCAAATAAGACAGGCATATAAACTAGTTTTCTTCTTACATTGAATTGCATGTCAGTGGTGCAATGATGCAACTGCATGTTGTCCGTGCAGAATATAATTGTTTATTGTGCATCACTTGTTACAACTCTTCATCTCCTTTCTTATAATTATCTGCAATCAATGAGTTCATATGAAACAATCAAATCTCTTACAGCTGATGGACTCTACAACTGATTATCCTGAAAATCAAGCACTCTCTCTCTCTCCCTCTCTCTCCTTCTTTCTCTCTATCTCTGCATATATATATATATACATACATACACTTATCTATATTCGTGTAAATATATATATGCATCTGCATAAATTATGTGCAAGTGTGTGAATAAATATATGTACATGTGTATATATATGTATGTGCATATATATATATATATATATATATATATAAATGAAAGGTATAGAAATTGTTTTAGCGAGAAGCTAATAGTATTCCATGACATATATGCGACTATGGTGTCAAGATATATATATATATATATATATATATATATACACATTTCTACAATTTCTGGCTCAGAAACTCACTTCAAGTGTGTATTGAGCCCTCTTTGAATCTATACTAATACATAACTGTCCATGTTGTTGTGTTCATGTGTGTCTGTCTGTGTTAATTATTAGTACTTTACAGTGTGGACTGGGTGCATTTTGTCATCATACTTACATGAACACTATACAGTGGAAGACGAGGGGGGTGGGGGTGGGGGGCAAGATAGACTAAAAAAATTATATCTGTTAAAGAACTGAAGGAAGCCGCAATTAAAGTAAGATAGTATAAGCATCAGTTAGAGAGTGTCCCTTCCATCTGTGATTGATTTAAAGCTTTCATTTACATTCCATAGTGAATTGGCTTCATGGGGTTTATTCTTTCAGAGCACAAGGAAGAATTTTGTAAAAAGCTTCATTTTGTCCAGTTTTGGAGTGTGTTGCTGTCTTGGTCAACTTAATAGACTTCCCACTCACAATCTGAACAAAGGATATTTCAAACAGCCATTAGTATGTACAATAGCCATTGTGATTCCTTCATTACAATCCACAATCAATTGGCCTGTATATCTATCTATCTATATATGTATATATATATATATATGTTTGTAGATATATATATGTATATATATATATGTATATATATGTATATATATGTATATATATATATATATATATATATATATATATATATATATATATATATATATATATATATATATATATATATATGTATGTATATTTACATATAACTCTGAGTAGATAGCCAATCCTAAAAGTAATTTTTGTTTAATTTAGTTGTATTGTTCTGAAGTCTATTTCTTGTTTCAATAAATATAGTATATATACCTTGTTTATTTCCTTACATTCTTTTATTCTTTCTCTTTTTCTATTTTTTCATTTCTTCTTTCTTCATATTTATTTCATGTAGAGAATCGAGTTGATATCCTTGAATTAATAAGTTTTATTTGATATCACTCTACATTTTAGATATTATTGCGTCATTGTTATTTTATTCTTTGAATGTATGTATACACACATGTGTAAGCATACGTACATATGTATATATATATATATATATATATATACACATACACACACACATGTGATATACACACATACACATATGAATGTGAAAGTGTGTATGTACATATTTAAACACGTGTATGAATGTATATATGTATGCATATGTGTATGTATGTATTTAAACACATGTCTGTATATATATATGTATGCATATATGTATATACGTGTATATATGTATCTGAATTTATATTTAATTTTTACTAAATTTTTTTTTGTTTTGTTTATCTGTATATGAGTTTTTATATAAAAATATTGCAGATATATGTATGTATAAGTTTGTATGCATGTATAAATGTATGTGTGTATGCATGTGTCAATATATATATATTGTTCATTATATTCATATATGTAATTTCATAAATATTTGACAAAACTCGAGGTATTTTATGAGTGTATTTGTCTGTGTATGAGTCATGTGTATTTAAATCTGTAAGCAAATATATTTAATTGCAGTGATTTTTGCCAAATTTCATGGTTTTCTCTGTATGTCCATCTGTGTATATAAATTTAATTTCAAATTGAATTGATATTCTAGTAAATTTTATATCATAAATTCATAGTTGTGTCCATCTGGGTAAGTATATTTCAGTATATGGGAGAAACTTGGATATAGTCTGTATGCAAATATGCATTCATACATCTATATATTAATATATATATATATATTGAAAGTCTGCAGTGCCATGACTGGGAAAACCACAAATCAGGGTAGTACTCCATGTATGGGAAAAAGCAGAGTGGGTATAAAGGAAGGTATAATCTGTTTGTGATGCATAGCAACTTCAGCTTGTTAGTAGCAAGCCTTCTCATGGGTATACTGAGTTATGAAAAATCTTTCCCGAATTTATGCAGGAAACAATTTGTGAGAATGTAGGAATTAAGTCAATTGTTGAGGCTGATCAGTTCTTTGAGCCACTAGTACTACCAGATGGTCAGGGATGTCATTGGGAAAGGCTGGCAAATGAATTTTGTATAACCTCTAATGATAGAGGTTAGTGGAGGAGAGTGTAGAAAATGGTAGATGTCTCTAAGAAAATAGTATGAGGGGGTGTTATTTTCACACAAATGAAAGGTGGAATATTCTCAGAAACCTATTTTCTAATAAGAGATTCTTGAAAATCTATTAGTTTTGATTTCTTCAACCACAGCACACATAAAACAAAATTCAGTTTGATGAATTGGTTGAGACTTGACTGAGGCTATTAGACATTTCTTCTCAAGATCAGTTAACTTCTCTACTAGATGAGCATAACATTCTTATACATTAACTATGCCTCTTATTCTATGTACCTAAGTTAGCTACCATTTATTCATTTAATTATAGTTCTTTCCTTTACTTTTTCCAGACTTTGTATAATTCCTTGCTCCTAACTTTTAGACCGCCTAATTACCTCCCCTTGCTTCTAGAACTCCTATATGTAATACAATATTCTGAAAGTTAATCCACTATAAATTATAGTGGATTAACTATAAGTTTGACATATTATAGTATAATATGGAAAACTGATGATTTGGCATACTTCAATACTCTAATAGAAAGCTTGTATTCCTATTAAGTAATTGCTGTAGTAAATTAGTTTAATTGTATATTACAACTCATCCTCTGTACTGAGTGCTCTGTCAACTTTGGATATTTTTTTACCAAGTTTCAACTACAATACTATATATGGAAGAAACACTGCAAACATTTTGTTGGACGCTCTACCAGTACAACCAATTCACCTCAATAATAATGGAGAGGGGAATGTTGATTAAATTGAATCTAGTGCATTATTTTGTTGACACCATAAGGATGAAAGGCATAGCTAACCTTAGTGGAATTTGAACTCAGAACATAAAGGAATGTAACTCTATGCTATAAATCATGTTGTCTGATGCTCTACCGATACTGCCAATCCACTACAATGATAATGATTTCTGATTTGGGCACAATGTCAACAATTTGGAAAAAGGGGTAAGTTGATTAAATCAACCCCAGTGCATTACTGGTGCTTTATTTTATCGATCCCCTGAATGATGAAAGTTAAAGTTGTCCTCAATGGAGTTTGAACACAGAATATAGAAAGTCATGACTAAATACAGCAGAGTATGTTATCCAATGATTTGCTGATACTGCTAATCTGTAATAACAATAATAATTGTTTCTACTTTAGGCACAAGGCCAGCAATTACCCAGTGCATTACTGGTACTTTATTTTATTGACCCCGTAAGGATGAAAGGCAAAGTCAACCTCGGCGGGATTTGAACTCAGATCGTAAAGGGACGTAACTATGCTGGAAAGTATGGCGTCCGAGCCTCTACCGATACTGCCAATCCAATAATAATAATAATTGGATAGAAACTTAGTCAATTATCATCTTAACAAATTGTTTATTTGTTGGGCTATTTTGTTGTATTTTTGTTTTTATTTGATTGGTACTCTTTTTTATGGGGGGGGGGGGGATTTCAATGTTTAAATAGTCTTCCATCTTGAAGATTCCACTTGTCTTAATCGACATTCCAAGAAAGTATATAAGAGATGAAGCCATGTCACAAGCGATCAAGACTTTGTACTGACTTTTTCTATATACACTCTGTCTGTCTCTCTCTCTCTGTCTCACTCTCCCCCTTCTGTCTTTACTTTGTTAGCTTTCATACTTCAATACACTATAATATTTGAGATTTCCTTTAATGATACTTCTATAGTCAACAGGTTGAGGTTGGGCATGGGAAAGAAAGGTGGTCCAAAAATGGGGGGGGGGGTCTACCCTCCCCATCCTCATCTTCTCTACTAGCTTAACATTTGTTGTTGTTTGTTTTTTGTTTTTTTTTTTGTTTTTTCAAATCTTTTACCAATAGCTTGTTTAATGACTAAAGAGTGTTTTAGCTGAATGTTTTGAATATAAGGAGAGGAAGAAGAAACTTGCTTTGCCAATTATGAAGATACTTTAAAAGAATTATTATTAATGTCAAAAGATTTTATGTAAAAGCTATTAACTATCTTACTGAAGAGAAACAGATATATTGTTGGAGGACTATCTAAGGAGAAGTTTGTCACTATCAAGATATGTTGAATGAAATGTATGTTTGATTGTGAGTAAAGCAAGTATTGTTCATCTATGCTAGTTCCTTTCTGTTTTTGTTTTTTGTATTTTTCAAAGTTTCATTTTCTTAAGTATTTTTATCCTTAAATCGGGATGGCAGAACTAATGATTACATGAGATTTGCATGTGTGAGAGAAACACAAAATAATTGTTGTTGTTTAAGCCCAGGTCAACTCTGATTGACAGCTTTATGATGAATGACATTATGAGCACTGACTACGTTATCTGATGTGCTTTTTCCTTAATTAACATACTAAGATATGATTTGAAGTAGGTTTGGTTGCTGTTTCTAGAAGATTGAACAATCATGTAAAAGCTCACTTGCTGACTTGGAGTGTAATGGTTAATAGGGTTTGTGTTTAGTTTGAATTGTTAACTTAATTCCACTGTAAAGCATATCATGTAGGTGACACGACTAACAGCACCCAGTCCACACTGTATAGTGGTCCTATTGGTGTTATGACAATAAGCACCCAGTCCACACTGTAAATATGGTTTGCATTAGGAAGGGCATCTAGCTGTAGAAACCAAGCCTAAATCAGTTCTGTATGAGTAAGGCATGGTCATCTGACTTGGCTTGCCACCCAATAGGACAACTTGTCTAACCCATGCTAGTGTTGAAAAATGGATATTAAACAGTGATGATGACACAGAAAAGTTCAAATGATATTTAGCAGTCTAATGAATGTCTAAATGTAGAATGTGACTTTATAGAAAATCCAACATTCAAAAGTGAAGCACAGATTGGGAAATAGTTTTCTTGTATTTAACAGATTTTTTTAATGTAATATTTTGATGCCAAGCATAACACTAGTCCAGGAAGTCCGAATATATATCTGGGCTTTATAAACACTGTGCAGCACATGAAGGCTAAAATATAGTTTAATATTTATATAGGAAAACCAATGTCCTATTATTATCCCCAAATTGGCTAATGGGAACATTTAGGTTGTAGAATTAATTCAATGGAATGAGAATTTACATGATTAAATTAATGAATTTCAATAGTGATTCTGCTATATAAAGTTTCAGAGACTTGACATTGATCTCTGTGACCACTTAGATCATGCTGTAAGGGTTAATGTCAGAGGAAAACACTGATTTATCATTTCATCAAAACTCTTACTAAAATGCTGACAGTTTGTTAATTAGTTAATTAAAAACTTAAATCTCTCTTTAGAAACATGAGGTCAACTTTTTGGACACAAGATCATGTATTCAGACATATGGACTAGTGTCTAAAGGTCATTTATTGCGCCAAAATGTCTATTGGTGTTACAGAAATAAATTCTAAATCTATTATTACTTCCTACTTTTTCAATCTTCTTCACAATTTCTGCATTTTTGTGTTGGGTTTTCCTAAGGATTTATCTCTCTCTCTCTCTCTATGTATATATATATATATATGGAGGTACATGGCTTAGTATGGAGGCACATGGCTTAGTGGTTAGAGCATTGGCCTTGCAATCGAAAGATTGTGAGTTCAATTCTCAGACCGGGTGATGTTTTGTTTCCTTGAGCAAGACATTTTATTTCACATTGCTCCAGTTTACTCAGCTGTAGAAATGAGATGATAGGGACTAGGGTCCCTATCATTCCACTGCAAAGTGGTTGTGGAGGTGCAACGGAAAAAAAGCACCCAGCACTCACTGTAAATGAGGTTGGTGTTAGGAAGAGTATCCAGCTGTAGAAATCAAGCCAGAATCAGTTCACGTCCCACCCTTGCAAGCAGGGAAAAAGCAGGCGTAAAATGAAATGAAAAAAAAATGATTATATATATATATATGTGTGTGTGTGTGTTTATATATATATGTATGTATATATATATGTATATATATATATATATATATGAGTTTCAGAAGATCCCGTTAAGGGTGAAAGCAGTGATTCTTTGCTTAAACTTTAATCTGTTATTTTAATATATATATATGTATATATATATATGTATATATATGTATATATATATATCTGTATATATATATATATGTATATATATATGTATATATATATATATATGTATATATATATATATGTATATATATATGTATTTATATATATATGTATATATATATGTATATATATGTATATATATATATATATGTATATATATATGTATTTATATATATATGTATATATATATGTAATTGTATATATATATATATATATGTATATATATATATATATATATTGTATATATATATATATATATATATGTATATATATATATATTAGCAACGGAGGTGGGTGTTCAGAAAGTACAATAACTAGGGTTAGAACGGGATGGAAGAAGTTTAGGGAACTACTACCACTGCTAGCTGCAAAAGGCTTCTCCCTCAGAATGAAAGGCAGACTGTATGATGCGTGTATCCGAACAGCGATGTTGCATGGTAGTGAGACCTGGGCGCTGAAGGTGGAAGACTTACGTAGATTAGAGAGAAACGAAGCCTGCATGCTCCGATGGATGTGTAACAGTAATATACGTGAACGACAAAGCATAAATGAATTGAGAGAGAGACTGAGCATAAGAGGAATCAAATGCTGTGTGCAGGAGAGGTGGTTGCGTTGGTATGGACATGTGATGCGTATGAAGGATGACAGCTGCATAAAAAGGTGCAGAGCACTAGAAGTTGATGGAAACCGCGGAGTGGGGAGACCCAAGATGACCTGGGATGAGGTGATAAAAGCCGACCTTACCCAATTACACCTCTCAAAGACAATGACACACGACCGTGACTTCTGGCGTCACGCAGTAATACAGAGTACCCGACCTCCCATGGGTACATGCTGAAGCATATAAACAATATGCCCCCTCACCCCCCACCGCAAGGTGGTCGTGGCGGTGCCACGGCAAAAAAGCACCCAGCCCACACTGTAAAGTGGACGTGTAGGCGCCACGAAAAAGCACCCAGCACTCACTGTAAATGAGGTTGGTGTTAGGAAGGGCATCCAGCTGTAGAAATCAAGCCAGATCAGTTCCTGTATGAGCAAGGCATGGTCAGCCGACCAGACACTGCACACAGCAGGACAACCCGTCTAACCCATGCTAGCGTGGAAGAACGGACGTAAAACGGGGATGATGATGATGATGATGATGATATATATGTATATATATATATGTATATATCATCATCATCATCATCATCGTTTAACGTCCATCTTCCACGCTTGCATGGGTTTGGACGGGAGTTTTCCCACTTGAGGCAAGATTGGTTGTCTTGCTCGTATAGGACTGTCTGGCGGGTTTTCTACGGCTGGATGCCCTTCCTAACACCAACCACGTTTACAGTGTGGACTGGGAGGTTTTTACCGTGTTACCTACACGGCCACATTACAGCGTGGACTGTGTGGTTTTTTTTCGTGACACCTACACAACCACATTTATTGGATCAGGGGAACACACCAACCAGGTAGATTATATCCTTACCAGAAGACGTGACAGAGTGTCTGTTGTAAACACTAAATACCTCCCCCATAACGAATGCACCTCTCAACATAGACTCCTAATTAGTGACCTCATAGTCAGGACGAGACGTACTCGACAGCAAAAGAGGTCTATCCTCAGGAGAAAAATATGGAAGTTAAAGGACCCCACAACCAGTAATAAATTTAAAAGCATATTACTTGTGGCTTTTGATAGTAAGGAAGAGCATATATATATGCATATATATAAATGTATATATATATATGTATATATATATATATGTATATATATATATGTATATATATATATATATATATATATATATATATATATATATATATATATATATATATATATATATATA
>OZ024741.1:293771856-293784356 GCA_964016885.1 Eledone cirrhosa
ATATGAAGAGTGGCTAGCAATGATATGTAGCTAAAATACAAGGACATACACATTAGTGAGGGTGCTGTGTATTGGAATGAATTGACATGGTGTATATGAATATGTATACACACACACAAATATATATATATATATATACACACACACATAAATAGATATATAATCTGACTGCCATGGCTCTTAGAATAATGTTGTCTTACTGTTCCAAAATAATGATTCTAACTTGTCTTTTAATAATGGTTTCTGATTCAGTCACAAGGCCAACAATTTTGCAGGGAAAGCGAAAGTCGATTAAATCGGCCACAATGCAATACTGGTACTTTATTTTATCAATCCTATAAGGATGAAAGGCAAGGCTAACCTCAGTGGGATTTGAACTCAGATCATAAAAGGATGTAATTCTTTTCTGCAAAGTATGTTGTGTGATGTTCTACCAACGCTACCAATCCACCGCCCTATTCTTTTAATAATTGTTTCTACTTTAAGCACAAGGCCAGCAATTACCCAGTGCATTACTGGTACTTTATTTTATCGACCCCATAAGGATGAAAGGCAAAGTCAACCTCGGCAGGATTTGAACTCAGATCGTATAGGGATAGGGACGTAACTATGCTGGAAAGCATGGCGTCCAACCCTCCACCGATACTGTCAATCCACCGCCCTATTCTTTTAATAATGATGCTATTTTTGGGGCCTCTGCGTGTTCAGTTTTAACAATATGTGCACCTACTGTTGAAATAACAGAACAGACTGCTCAATAACATGCAAGTGGCTGAGCATTTCACAGACAGTTGCACTGAATATAATTTTCAGATAGATTCAATGTGACACAGTGTGTGACAAGGCTGGCTCTTTGAATTACATGTACAACTAATTTTTGTCAGCTAACTTAACTGGAACAATATGAAATATAACTCTTGAGTTACCAACACAACCAAAACAGGTTCTGGTTCTATGAAATAAAACAAGCCATTTTAAATGTTTCCAATTTAAATTAAAATCTTCCAAATGATCTTATATAAGAACCTTACATTAAATTACTAACTTAGTAATGAAGGAATTCATAATTTTAGTAAATCCCTCAAAACTCTTCATTGGTGGATTGGTAGTATCGGTAGAGGGTCGGACACCGTGCTTTGATGCATAGAGTTACAGCCCTTTCCAATCTGAGTTCAAATCCCACCGAGGTTAACTTTGCCTTTCATCCTTATGTGGTCGATAAAATAAAATACCAGTAATGCACTGGGTAATTGCTGGTCTTGTGCCAAAAGTAGAAACAATTGATTAATTGAAATAGTCTATTTCATTAGAAATGTGGTCATGGAAGGGATAATGTGTTGCTCAAGGAGAGAACGTTCTACCAGGAATTGAACTCATAATTTCAATCATGTGGCAAACACCTAATCACTAAGCCACACACCTCGACAATTATTGATAATAATGACAATAATGATAATAGCAATGATAATTTCTATATTAGCCACAAGGACTTGCACATAGAATGCAGTAAACATTATAAACACATGGATTACAATACATATATATGGATGCACTGTCAAGCCATCTGACTTGCTAACTGTTATTGGGGAGTGATTTCTCTGATGTTGTGGGGTTCCTTTCCTTGTTTCTTATGTTGATGTTTTCTAATTGTAATTCTATTTACTATTATCTATTAATTAATATGTCTTCATTGTTATATCTAAGTCCACCCTTTTACTCAATATACCCCTCCCCACCTGTGTCTAAAATAAAAAGTCATAGGTTATATTGTGAAATAATTCCTTCTAAATTAAAGAATCAATAATCTGTTGAGTTGCTGCAAAATCAATAAAGAGTTTTGATGCAAAAAATAAAGGGCGAAAATCAATTTCAGATCAATCAAATAATAGTAAATAAAAAAAAATTATTTTTGTTTATGACAAGAAGTTAATTTCAAACTTAAATAATAATTATTAATTTCCATATTTTTTTCATCATCATCATTTTTAGAAATTATTTATGGTTTGACATAGACAATTATTATCATTGCAGCATAGAGTTTTGGCCCTTTATAATCTGAGTTCAAGTTCCGCCGAGCTTAATTTTGCCTTTCATCCTTATGGGATCGATAAAATAAAGTTACCAGTTACGCACAGGGATAATTGCTGGCCTTGTGCCAAAAGTAGAAACAATTATTTTAGTTACATCTGGCAGTAAAACATTGCCCCCAAAAGAACTTCATAATGGGTATGAAGTCTGTCATAGCGCCTGCAGTGTCATTAGAATGTCTGATATAATGTAATGCGTTGTGGTATTTATTCTGGCTCTCTGCTCTCTGTGTTCAAATCCTACTGACATCAACTTTGCCTTTCATCTATTTGAGGCCGATAAAAAAGTACCAGATAAGTACCGGGGTCAGTTCTTCCCCTGTATCACTTTATCACTTCCATTCTCTCACTCTCTATCCTTCTCTGGGAGAAATCTGCTGTATTCAGACCTGGAGAAGATATGGGCTTCACCAGATTTAAAAAATAAAATGAGCTACAAATGAATTACAGGATTATGCATGGTGCCTGCAAAGCTCACCCTTGATTTAGTAGGAAGAATAACTTTTAAATGTTTGATGCATTATTGTTATACAATGTCATCCTTATCCTGGATAGTCCTCAGATGACATTTATAACACTCTTAGTTTAGAAATAATGGCTCTTTACTGAAATCCAATCCAGGACTTTTTACATAACCCCAAAGAAGACATCTAAATATGGTTATCTTTTTATACCATTTAGAGAAGAGGTGAGGGTTAGACAATGTACAAATACCATGTAATTTGTTGGGGCTTCCAAGACTGATGGAAGGAAAAAGGACTTGTCCAAAATACTTGCAACAAAGTGAACACTGCTGAAACACCCAAAGATGAGTTTGTGGTGTTAAACTGGGCAACGGATTAAGGCTACCACCCTAATTGATGATCAAACTGATAGAAATGCTATTAAAATATCAATATACACTCTACAAGTGAGGCTATTAGTCTGAAATGTTATAATTTTAACTTACTTTTCCTAACAAACGGCTTCATAAGCTTTCTTCTGATTAGTCAATTCACTTAACTTGTGTGTGTGTAGGAGAATCTATTTCATATTTTGTTTTTTTTAATTTTTGTAGGTTTCAATCCTATTCAAACCATTGCTCATGTGAGTCTCTCTCTCTCTCTATCTATCTATCTCGCTCCATACACTCTCACACCATTAGACACTACACCATTAAAAGCAACATTTATAAGAGTCATTGACCATTTCACCCAAGAGACACATATAATGACATTTATAAAAGACAATGTCTTGAAGTGGGTCCCAAACTTACTGAACCAAACTTTTGATGTTAACAAAAACTGGCCATAATCCAACATTCTACTTTTGTTGTTCTTCTTCTTCTTATTGCTATGATTACCAACAGATGGAGCAGTTTTACTAACTATTACTAGTATGGAGGTGGAAAATTTGTTAAAGCATTTCATGTAATACCAAATGTTATTTAGTCTGGCTTCTGGCATTCTGAGGTCAAATCTCACTCTGGTCATGTTCGTCTTTGAATTTCATATGATCAATAAATAAAGTACGAATTTAGGGTAGTATACTCCAATATACTCAACTGAAAATGAGTACCAGCAATATCTGGGGGTTTAACCCTGTAATAGACTAGTGTCCGGTCCAGGGGAGTCTTGTACTCTCAGTTGCATCACACTACAGAAAACAATATAATAGAGACATAGATTATGTTGCAAGTATTCTAGCAAGGTCTCCAATTTGAAGGTATTTTCCTCCCATCCTTAAAACCACTCATGGAAGCTCCTGAAAGGTTCATGGGCATTAATCTTCCAGAATAAGTAATGAAAACAGAAAAGGATGTATCACTTATTCATGTTATAACACTATGAAACAGAGTGAATATCACTTACATCATACCATGAGGCTAATGTGATGAAAGCTAACTGAAGTCACTGGTGACTCAAGTAGTTACTCTATGTGCCACATCATGTGTTTGGCATCTTCCTAATACAAAGATAGACTAAATTCTTTAGCAATTTTATCAATCAATAAATTACATTTAAAAAAAGATGTATATAGAAAAATCTAGATCTAACATAAAGAACAAAATGTTTTAGTTAAAATAATTGTTTCTACTTTAGGCACAAGGCCAGCAATTGCCCAGTGCATTACTGGTACTTTATTTTATCGACCCCGTAAGGCAAAGTCAACCTCGGCGGGATTTGAACTCAGATCGTAAAGGGATGTAACTATGCTGGAAAGCATGGCGTCCGACTCTCTACCGATACTGCCAATCCACCGCACTATAGTTAAAATAATGATTTCTATTATAGGCACAAGGCCAATAATTTTGAGGGAGTGGGAAAGTCGATTAAATTAATTACTGGTGCTTTATTTTATTAACCCTGTAAGGATGAAAGGCAAAGCTAATCTCAGCAGGATTTGAACTCAGAACGTAAAGGGCTAAAACTATGCCACTAACTATATTGTCCTACGCTCTACCAATTCTGCCAAATGTACGTTTTACAGTATCCATTGTGTTGTTCACATTTTTTGATTTATTAAGAGAAAATTCCTCACATCTAGAAGGGATACACAATTATCTTAAAACAATCTCTCGTCTACCTATCTTCCACTCAGTGTTTGTTTATTACAAACGCTGAAGTGGAGACCTTTGTGAAAAATAAAAGAAAAATTCTACCTGTAAGGGCACTGAAATTCATATCACTTAGACTACCAATAACCAAAAGGGATAGCGTGAAGTATGGCCTCGTGTTTGTGGACATCATAGATACAGACTGTTATTGTGGATTGGATGGCTTCCAGCTCCAGTAGCAGAAACATAGTTACATATTATTTAACAACGTTTGACAGCTTTCGATAAAATTCTATATTTCAAAAAATAAGAATATAAAAAGAAAGAAGGGAAAAAAACAAAAACCGATAAAACTATGGGAAAAAAAATCTGCACAAAAGAAATAAATGAGGCTTATTCATGAATACTATGGCAATAAAATTTATATAGAGATGTTTTAAAATACATAAATAAAAATGCACCCACACAGACAGACTCACATTTATATTTATATACATATATGTGTGTAAATGTATGTATATATATGTGTGTGTATGTGTGTGTATATATATATATATATAGATATGTATATATATATATGTGTGTGTATACATATATATAATGTGTGTGTGTACACATACACATCTACACACCAGACATGCATACTATCTATCTATACCACACATACACCATATACACATGTACACCACAAATTCTGTAAGCAATCCAATTACAAAATATTCTGCATTTCAAATATCTTGTACAGCTGAGGATGTCTTCAGAAAAGTACAGAAAACTGTTATGGTCATAATAATAATAATAATAATAATACCACCAACAACAACAACAAAAATTGTTATTACTATTGTGTTGTATATATACACATCAATGGAATAGGAGATTTATACATGAATGTCTCTATACGCTCACACATACACACATATGTATATATATATATATATATATATATATAAAAACTATCTCTGTTATTGTATTAATATATATATATATATATATATATATATATATATATATATATATACACATGCACATCTAAATATGTATATATGCATATGCTGGTAGACATGTACACCCAAAAGATAGAAAAATGAATGGAAATAGCATGCTAGTTAGGTGTGTGTATATGTTTGTTATTCATGTATATATATATATATATGCTTGCACATGACATATGCATTGAATGGTGATATTTCAGGTTTATAGTTAACTAACCATTGTCAAGTAGGAGCTGTCATATCTGGAGAGTCATAAACTGCACTATTATTATATATTATTCAATATACATGTCATATATGTATTTCTATAACGTCTTTCACTAACTAAAGTTATGTGTTTTCTACATATTTACTGGTTTATTATACAGAGGATATAGAATCGTATTGTTTGCTGTATGTATATATATATATATATATATATATATATATATATAAGTACATAATGATTAGGAAAGCACTAGGTATTGTGTATTGATATGATTCTTGTACATACATACACACATACATATATACATGTATACACACACATATTCATTACATACATGTATTACACACATACATACATACATACATACATACATACATACATACATACATACATACATACATACATACATACATACATACATTCCTTCCTTTGCTAATTGTGAATGAATGTCTTCTCAATATAAGCTTCTCCTGAGATATAACCTTAAAATATATATAGCCATTCAATTCAAACATAAATATAATATTGTTGTTTGGAATCATAGAATAAAAACTTGTTCTGTTGTGGAATTCAACTTACCATTTGACATCAATATGGTAAAATCATACAATAGACAGAAGATATCTATGGTCCATTGATGACCAGTTTACAATTCCAGTACCCAAATACTTTCAGCATTACAGTTACTATTATTGGATCAGAGTGTGGCTCAACTTATATATAGAGAGGGTAGGTGAAAGAATCTGCCTATTTAAAATAACTTTATTAATTATTGGTCAATTTTCATAAAACATGTTTTATTTTGTACAGTATAATGGTAGAAGTAGAGTACAGTGATACAATTTTGCATAGGCACCAGCATTGTCCACTGGAAGTTGGTTGTACATGACGAATATGTTTCTTCAATTGAGTCAGCTTTTTCTTTTGAACTACAAACTTCCTCCTTCGCTCACTCCTACAGGAAAAAATCACATGGCATTAAGTCAGAGCTTGTTGTTGGCCATTCATGTTAATTTCAATGGGCATCCAACGTCCTGGAAATTGGACATCAAGCCACTCATGGACAGTGCATGTAAAATGAAAAGAGGTCCTGTCTTAGATTAATATGAAATCATTGATGTTGTTCCAAGTGATCACACTAGGCCAAAAGTTCTAAGTAATTTTCAACAGGAAGGTTCTTTCTACCCACCCTGTAATTTCTAATTCATGAGCTACCGAGGATCATGATTTCATGATTTCAAACAGGGTTGGATTAAGTGCTTTTGAGAATCTAAGCACTTGAAAAAGATTATGATGCCTCCCCAACTCTTATATATAAAGTCTGCAAAAAATATTTTGGGAATGACAAATATTTTCATTTTAATAAAATAGTGTACCTTTTACTTTGATGCACTAAGTATGTATTCATTTTGCTTAATGTCTCATGCAGTTTGACTACAAAGTAAAGATCTTGACCACATAGCCATATCTGTCCTATATCTGGCTAACTGTGGCATATATGGTGCTTTGAATCCAATCAATGTAGCATTACACCTCATTTGTTTTGTGTTATGGGGATACAAGGAGCAATCTTCTGGATATTTAAATACACCTTATGTTGGTTGGTACTGGTTGGTTCTTTCTTCTTACATTTTGATAAAGAATAGATTGGCTATTACTAGTCCAATTCTTTAGAAGAATACTTGTGATTGATTTTGTTCCAATTCAACGTTTGGGTCATGGAGTAGTAATATACCTTATGTTGACAACAACAGCAGCAACAGGGTCTTGGAGAAATAACATAGCTATGTGAATAATACCTACAACAACAACCTAGCTTTAGAGTAGTAACGTAGCTATGTTAATAACAACAACAAAGGTTTAAGAAATCCAGTTGATAGAACGTTAGTGAATACAATTCTTTGTCTCTGTTATATTTATATATATATATAATTTACTTAGATTTCATTCCACGAATATGAAAGGCAAAGCCTTCCTCAAATTTATTGTATTCTTCTTCTCTGCCCCACTCTCCCCTCTCCCTTATTACTTAGCTTATCTTGCTGACATCTGCAACTGGTGATATTCAGTCCAGCAATTCTCATTTCTCTCTTGTAATAAACATTGGCAACTCTTTACTGTGGTGAGGGTCAGACAACATGCTTTGCAGCAAAGAGCTACACACCTTTACGTTCTGAGTTCAAATTCCGCCATAGTTAGCTTTGTCTTTCATCCTTATAGGGTCAATAAAATTAAGTAGCAGTAATGCACTGGGGTTGATTTAATCATTTTTCCTCTCCTTCAAAATTGGTGGCCTTGTGCGGAAAACATAAACCATTATTATTATTGTTTTCATCATCATCTGCACTGTCAAAAACATAACCCCCAACACCAGCACCATTACAACCAGCACCACATCCACTGCTGCCACCACCATCAATATCAGTGCCATCATCATTATTATCATTGTATATTTTAAATGTTGGTATCAATTCCAAATGTTTTTCAGATGTATATACAGTATATCAAAACTTATATACAACTACTATTTTTGAATTAGAAGTCTTAGCTGTGACAAAAACTGAATTGTGAACTGTAAAAATGTTCAACATACCTAAGTCTAAAGTCTGTCTTGAGCCAAGAATCTCATCAGGCCAGTTCTTATCCTGGTTTCCATGGCATAAAGCTACTGAGATTACAATACTCCCCCTGGACAAGACGCCAGTCCATCACACAATTAAACTCCAAGCTACTGCTGGTACTCATTTTCAGCTAAATATACTGGAACAACATGAAATGAAGTGTTTTGCTCAAGAACACCACACACAAGCCAGTCCAGAAATTGAAACCACAGCATTATGATAATAAGTCTAACACTTATCACTAAGTCACATGCCTCCACTTTCAACTATATCTCTGTACACATAAAAACATAAGACATTATTCTTATGCCAGCAATTCAGAGATTCATGTTTACTCACTCCAAAATAACTACTTATATGATCCCATACATGGAGGAATGCTGCATCAAAGCATGGATGGGTTGATAAAGAAACTGTGTATAAGAGGGATAATTTATAGTGTGCGGGAGAGAAGACTGCGATGGTATGGGCATGTGATGCATATGGAGGATGACCACTGGGTAAAGAAGTGCTAAGAAATCCCAGTAGAAGGAAGACGCAGTAGAACAAGACCATGAAAAACATGGGTGGAGGTGGTGAGGGCAGACCTCAGATCACTGAAGCTCATGGAGGTGATGAGGAAGGACTGCGACAAGTGGAGAGATGATGTGCCGAATAGGACCCACCCCACCCTTGCAAGCAGGGAAAAGTGGGCGTAAAATGATGATGATGATCTGCATATATCTATACACACATACACAGAGCTGATATCTGGAAGGTATACGGTTCAATTCCTCAGTGGCCCATGGCAACTTCTTTTTCCATCTTTAAGTGTTTTTATGCTATTTTTATAGCATCTCTGTGCCTGACTACACCACTCTTTATATCACATATATGTATAAATATATATATAATACAGAAAATATGTATATATATGCATATGTGTGCATACATATGGAAATACATACACAGATATATAGTCACAAACACACATATTTTTGTATTTATTTATTCTTTGATTTTCCAATCAGAGGAAGTATACTTCCACCTTTGATTCCATTTTCAATCATTGAACAGTGAAATATTATTTCCACTGTCAGTGGTGGTGGTTGTTTTAAAATATGATTTTAAACCATTAAAATATAAAATATTTTACTTAGTTCTTCATATTGACGACATTTCCAAGATTATGATTCTTCGATAATAACAGCCATTGTTTTAATATAATGGAATTCTGAAATAAAAGTAAAATTTCCCCCGATTCCTGTCATTCATTTCCTCTTTATATGTCTGCACAATTTAATGATCTTGACACACCGGAACTAAATTTATTTTCCCCATTAATAACTTAGAGCGTATTGATGCCTTCAAAACATTGATGGTGGATTCTGTCGTTGTTTTGTAGAAGAATTTACATTGTCATCATCATCTTTCTCATCCTCATGGTTGTCTTTATCATCATCATCAACATGATTGTCATGATGTTGTAGTTCTTGTTGTTATTGTTCACTCTTAGCTTCAGTCCTGATAGACATATGATCAGCTGTGAAAATTTCACAGTGCATCTAGGACTACATTTTCCAATATGTCCGACCTTGTTGTTCAGACAAAAGTCTGTCCTGACCTAGGAAACATTTGATTTTCATTGTTCCAGCCATGACAATCCTAGTGTATTATCCAATGTATCCTTGTCCTTCCTTGTTATTATTGTTCAGGCCCAGGTCAATCATGATCAAGCAGACATATAATGGACGGCATTCTAACCATAAAAATTCCACCTGTTTCAGATATAGTGTATTTAGGAATACATTATCGAATGTGTCCTTTTCTTTAAAGACAGTATGGTTTAATTTGAGGGATATTTGGTTGCTGTGTCTTGCAGGCTGAGCAGCCATGTAGAGGATGCACCCTGATTGACTCATCATCTTCATCACCATAGTATTGTTGATGATCTTCACTAATAGAAAAAAATATCTTAAGGGTTAATTTAACACGCATCCTAGGTGTTACTGTTTACCTATGAACAATAGATGTAAAATATACTAAACCTCACTTAAACACTACAACGCAGGGATATATATTTTAACTCTTTTGATACCAAACAGTTTGAAACAACCTATGTGGTTTTTTAAAAATGACATCAAAATTTCATGTAAAAACTGTTAAGTTATATATCTATATTATAAATTTTTCAAAATTCTTGATGAGTTTGAAAATTATTTGAAAATCATAGGCAGTATCTTTCATTAAAAGTACGATGATGAAAGGGTTAAATTATAAAGAAAATTAATAATTTCCTCTGTTTTCACACACTGAGGAGACAAAGGTTTAATGTTACAGAAATATTGGAAACTACTATACTACATGGTTGTTCAACCTGTTAGAAATAGCAGCCAAAGCTCCTTCAAACCACATCTTAAAAAGGGAAGAACATCTGAGATAATGTAATCAAAGATGTTGCTAAAATGGGCATGATTAAAACCAGGGTCCTCCAAGAGAAATTTTGCAAAGTACAACAAAATTGTTTTCTTCACCCTAACTCACTTCTGAAATTCATGGAGTTGACAATATGGGGTGCATGATCTCAAACTTCCATAGGGCCCCTTTCAGAATTACATTTCTAATGAAATACTCACTATTTCAATTAATTAATGAAGAGTTTTGAGGGTTTTCCTAAACTTATTATTTCATCACTAAGATAGTAACTTAATATAAGGTTCTTATATAAAATTATGTTGGAAGGTATTTAATTTAAATTGGAAATTTAAAATGATTGTTTTATTTTATAGAACAAAAGCATGGTTTTTGCTGGGTTGGTAACAAAAGGGTTTGTTATCCATTATTGCCAACTATAACCCTTTTGTCATCATTGATTGGGAATTAATGCACAGAAAATGTGCAGATTGATACAGGGACTACAGAACCTGTAGTACATTTGGGCATTCATGTGCAGCTGTTGTGGGGTGTTGCTCTTTCTGTACATGGTATGGATCTGCTTGGACTGTAACTGGGTCACTTGGCGAGCCTTTGCCACAGCATCAATGATCAACAAAAAACTAGTATCTCACAATATCACCCATTTTCAATGTTTCTTATCGAGCAATGTGCACAACATATACCAGGAGAACCCATCATCTCCATCGATGGAAAATGAAAGACAGCCCAACATTTGACTGTGGGGACCCTGACCAGAGAGTGTTGCATGTTGATTGGGATTGCCCCCTCAGACATTTTCTCAGCAGCCTGGGGGCAATCCATAATACTACAAATGACACCTTAGTCTATCTCACCAATCTCAATCTGCTCTCTAACTATTGTGCATATATCATACGACAAGAAGGTTTCTTATTTAAAATTAAATCCTCAAAGATAATTTGCTATAAAATACTTCTGTTATGTTGCAACAAACATTCTAATAATGGAATAATAATTTTAGTCAATCCTCCTCAATTCTTCATTAAACCTTTTGATATGAATCTGTATGAAAATGCTCCTGTTTCGAGGAAGCAAAACCACCCAATTTAAGAGGTTTCTACTTAAATTAAAACCTTTTACTTAATGTTGTATAACATTTTGTTATGTTACAAATAATATCTTAATGAAATTATAATTTTAATAAATACTTTATTAATAACTTAAAATACAAAGTATTTCATCAGATATATGATAGCAAAGGGGTTAATTGACCATAATACAGAGCGTGTTATTAGAGTTTCAATAATTAAAGAGTTAAGATGATTTAAAAGGCAATTTACCATTAATGTTTACCACTTAAAGATTACTTCCTGTCTTGCTCCATTAGATGTCATCAAATTCAGTATTGCCAGGGTTTGACACTTCACTTTACTGTCACCATCACCACCATCAATTACAGCCTCCTTTACCATTAACATCACCATCTATGCAACATCTATTACCTTGTTCACCACCATCATTGCCACCACCACCACCACCACCACTACTACTACTACTACTACTACTACTACTACTACTACTACTACTACTACTACTCCTACCTCCATTAACAATACACCCTTCTTTTCCATTACCATCACCATCTATACAACATTCATT
>OZ024741.1:293789356-293799356 GCA_964016885.1 Eledone cirrhosa
CCAGGGCTGTTGAAATAAGTACCTGAATCAATTAAATTAACTATTCCTTCCCCCACAAGAAATTGCTGGCCTTGTTTTAAACTACAAACCATTATTATTATTATTATTATTATAGTTGCATTTATCTTGCTTTATGTTCATACGAGTTATCACCAAGTCACAACCAGTGACTTCAAGAGACAACAAGGTCTGCCATGTTCAAGAAAGAACATACATACACACACATGTATCTTTAGGTGTTTAGACTTGTGATGTACTTATATTGACAGAATCTTCCTTAGTATATGGGCAGTTCCCGTTAGTACTATCTTTTGTATTTCTCCTATACGCGGGTTTCCTGGGATTTGCGATAAGTAATCATTAGACCCCTTAGGTATCATTCCTAGAGCACCTACAACCACTGGTATTGTTTTAGTTCTCAATTTCCACATTTTTCCAATTTCTATCTCCAGGTCCTTGCTCAATTTTTCAAATGTTTTTATAGATACATTCTTGTCTATTGGAACGGACATATCAATTAGCACGTATACCCTCTTCAGTATTATATCAGGTCTATTTGCATCTATTTTTTGGTCTGTTTGGATGCTAAAGTTCCACAAGATTGAGATGTGATCTTTTTCAAGTATGGGAGGTGTTTGATGCTCCCACCAATTCTTTTGATGGGGCAGGTCAAAATTCTTACACATTATCCAATGTATGTATTGTGCAGCTCTGTCATGCCTGTTTAGGTATTCGGTTGGAGCTATAGGACTGCACATTGAAATTATATCATGAATGGTCTTTGGTTGTTTTTTACATACATGGCATAATGAGTTGCATCCATTTTTTATTATGTTCGCTTGGTAATTTTTTGTTGGCAGACACTGATCTTGTGCTGATACAATCAGTCCTTCAGTTTCTGATTTCAGTCCAGAGGATGCCAACCACTGATGGGTTAAAGTTTTGTCAACATCAGGATTGTTAGCTCTTTCTGGGTATCTTTCATACAGAGGCTTTTCTTGCCATTTCTTAGCCAGTTTCTGTAGCAGTTCTTTCTTTGCAGTTACTTTTACCTGCTTTGCTTTTTCTGTGTTTTCCATTTCAGCAGTAAATGGGACTTCTGAAATTTGTAGTCCATTACTGTATCTTTGTGCATCTTTTGTAATGGAGTATGATCTTTTGATGCTTTCGTGTTTCAAAACGAGTTTTATCATCCAATCATGTGATTCCCTTAGGAAGATTCTGTCAATATAAATACATCACAGGTCTAAACACCTAAAGATACATGTATGTGTGTATGTGTTCTTTCTTGAACATGGCGGACCTTGTTGTCTCTTGAGATCACTGGTTGTGACTAGGAGATAACTCGTATGAACATAAAGCAAGATAAATGAAATAATAATAATAATAATAATAATAATAATAATAATAATAATAATAATAAAAACGTAAAGAAAATAAGAATGAAGAGAGAAGCAGGCGGACGGACAGAGAAGAGGGGGGAAAAACTAAAACTAAAAAAACAAAAACTAAGTCAGACATTCGAACACTACATTACAATGAAACTTATGCTTATTCATTTTTGGGGCCCTTTCTGCCTGTGTGTTTGTTTGTTTATGTGTGTTCGTATACAGCGTGGTGATAATGCCACACAAGGGCCAAGTGGAACGGCGAATCCACAGATGGCTATGTAACCATACATTCGCCAATCCTCGATAAGAGTGTTTAAATATCGAACATAAACAGTTCGAATAACGGTGAAATGGAGACTAGAACGTCATGTGACAGACTCTCACCCAACAGGTGCCCCCTGGCTCAGCAGCAGGAACCTGACTGTCAACCAAATACTGCTGATGTTGGAGGAAGACGAAGAAGGAAAGGGGTCAGAACCAACTGGACGAAAGAATGGAATAGAACTGTCATGCAATGTTACCTGAAAAGTAACCCCAAGGAGAGGGGCTACAGGAGATGGATGCATAACATCTGGAACGAGATTGGTCTATTTAAATTAGATGAACAAAAATTGGCCGGGCAGGCTCGGGTAATAAGAACTAATGGGTGGATAAGCAAGCTGGAACTGGAGGAACTGAGCAGAGAGAATGTCTTGGAGATGGCGGGTGTAGTATGCCAGACAAGCGAGCCAGTGGGAAATGAAGGTGAAGAGGTCCTGAGAACGGAGGAACCACCCGAAGCAGACAATGATCTGAATACTGAGATAAATAATACCTGGAACAGAGATACGGCCACTGAGGAGATGAATGCTGACGGGCTAGGACAAGATTCGGTTGACATCCTAAATTTAGTGGTAGATGAATTGAACAATGATAGTGGGAGACCTATGAACCTAAGATTTGTAGACAGGAAAAAGTTAAAAGAAACAACAGCTAAGGTAAACAAAGTCATCCCATACCTTGAGGCGAGGAGCCTTCACCAGTGCAACAATATCCTCAAAGCAACAGCAAATACGGTGAGGAAACTACTTGGTATAAAAGCGAGAGGAAACAACAGACAAGAAAGAGCAGAGCCGTGGTGGAAGAAACGACTGAGTGGTCAAATCGGGGAAATGAGAAATGACATAGGAAAGCTTGAGTCACTACTGAATGGGACACTAAAAAACATAGGCACTAAAAATAGACTGGAAATAAAGTACAAAACTAGGAGGAAAACGCTAAATATTATCATAGAGGAACTGAAGCAACGCATTGTAGCAAAGAGTGCAAAAATCAGGCGATACGAGAACAGAGTCAGTCAATATAAACAGAACCGCATGTTCGACAACAACCAGAAGATGCTGTTTGGACAGCTTGAAGGGAAAGAAAGAGGCAACGACTTGATCCCTGAGGCGGAACAAACTAAAACATTCTGGAGAGGAATATGGGAGCAGGATGTTAGACATAATGTCCAGGCAGGGTGGATTGAGACAGTACAGAGGGAGATCGGTGAGCAGGCACACCAACAAACTGATTTGAGTATCACAGTTGAAACTCTTAAGGGGCAGGCCAAAAAACTAACCAACTGGAAATCACCAGGCCCAGATGGTGTGCAGGGGTATTGGATTAAAAATTTAACATCCCTCCACCCGAAGCTGACGGCCATGTTCAATGACTGCTTGGTGTCGGGTGAGGTGCCAGAGTGGTTGACAAAAGGTACCACAGTTCTGATAATGAAAGACCGAATCAAGGGTAATTATGTTACCAACTATAGACCTATCACATGTCTGTCCGTAATGTGGAAACTGTTGACGAGCATTGTGTCTGAGGAAATCTACCATCACCTCCACACAAACAACTTGTTACCGGACGAACAGAAAGGATGCCGAAAGAAGTCACGTGGTACAAAGGACCAGTTACTTATTGATAAGATGGTAATGGGGAATTGCAGGAGGAGACACACTGATCTTGCCATGGGATGGATAGACTACAGAAAGGCATTTGACATGGTGCCTCATTCTTCGATCACCAAAAGCCTGGAGATCTTCAGGGTGGCAGATAACATCAGACAGTTGCTGGGGTCCTGGGAGACAGAGTTGACATCAACTGGAGTATCCTTGGGAAGCGTGAAGATCAAGAGAGGTATCTTCCAGGGAGATAGCCTGTCCCCTCTGTTGTTTGTCCTTGCCCTGATGCCCTTGACCATTATGCTGCGAAAAGTGTGAGCAGGATACAATTTGGGAAAGGGAGAGCTTACCATCAATCACCTCCTCTTCATGGACGATCTTAAGCTCTTCGGGAAAAGTGAGAAGGAGTTGGATGTGCGTGTTGACACTGTCCGTATTTTCAGCAGTGAAAATGACAAAACAAAGGAATTCCCACAAGAAATCTATTTGGCAAGAGAACATCAATCGCCAAATAAACCTTCTCCGATCTGACATAGAAATTTTAACAAACTACAAAGTAGGTGAACATGTTAAACAAACTAAACTTAGAAAATTGAAAAGAAAATACAGTATAAAATCAACAAATGACATAGACATGCTGATAGAAATAATCAAGCAAAAAGTGTCGGCCAAAGCTGCTCATATAAGGCACTTTGAAAAACGATCTAGATTCTATAAGGACAATAATATGTTCAAAAACAACCAAAGAAACTTCTACAAAAAAATTGGCAAGTCAACAATAACTGCTAAATCAATACCACCCAAGGAGGAAGTGCAAGAATTCTGGGAAAAGATCTGGGCCGAAGAAAAAATTCATAATATACATGCCCCATGGATAGACAGACAAATGAAAGATACAGCTCACCTTGAGGAATAAATATGGGAAAATATAACAGTTGAACAGTTGCGTTTGGCTCTTAGAAAAACCAGCAAATGGAAATCTCCAGGAAAAGACAAAATACCAAATTTTGGGATAAATGCCTTCACAGAGTCTCAGAGCTGTTAGCCCAACTTTACAATGAAATAGTTAAGGAGCCAGAAAAGATACCATCATGGCTAGTTAACGGCATTACATTCCTGCTTCCAAAGAATGATGAGACAAACAATCCCAAAAATTACAGACCGATAACTTGCTTTACCACAATGTATAAAATTTTAAAATCAGTCCTAACTGAATACACGTATGACCACCTGATAACAAATGATCTATTTCCAATGAGCAGAAAGGGTGTTAACGAGGCTCATATGGCTGTAAGGATCAGCTTTTGGTTAACAAAATGATACTGGAAGATTGTCATAATAGACACAAAAATCTATCAATTGCATGGATAGATTATAAAAAAAGCATTCGATAGTTTGCTACACAGTTGGATTGAAAAATGTTTAGAGATTTTCAAAATATCAGGAGGTTCCTGTCATTCACCTATTGAATAGTGAAAAAAAATCACTGGAAGCTGGAGAAGTTAATATTAATTGTGGAATTTTTCAGGGTGACTCTTTATCACCACTTTTATTCTGCATCGCACTTATACCATTAAGTAAAATGCTCAATGAAACAAAACATGGATATAAAGTCTATGACAAAACCATTAATCACTTGTTCTACATGGATGACCTGAAACTATTTGCAAAAAATGATGAACAATTGCAAGGGCTATTATCCACTGTGGAGCAGTTCAGTGATGACATTAAAATGGAGTTTGGACTAGATAAATGTGCTAAAGCAACCAGAGGAAAGCTGCTGCAAAGTTCAGGCATTAATCTTGATCGGGGGAATATGATAAGAGAACTTGATCAAGAGGAAACTTACAAATATCTAGATGTTTGTGAAGGAGACGGAATCAAGCACTCGACAATGAGGGAAAGGATAAGGAAGGAATGTTACCGCAGAGTAAGAGCAATCTTAAGAACGGAATTGAATGCAAGGAATAGGATCGATGCCATAAACACGCTTGCCATACCAGTAGTAACCTACAGTTACATTGTCATCAACTGGTCAAGCACAGAGATCCGTAGGCTCGATACAAAAATTAGAAAGAATATATCTCCCTAGGAAAGAAGGCGGACGTGGGTTATCCAGTTAGATATTGCGTTGAAAACTGCAACAATTGGATTATCTACATTACTCTTTTACCTGTTTCAGCCATCCGGCTGAGGCCATGCTGGGCATATTATTATTATTATTATTATTATTATTATGGAAATGTGGATTGGCAGTATCAGTAGAGGGTCAGGTGCCATGCTTTGCAGCACAGAATTATGCCCCTTTATGGTCTGAGTTCAAATCCTGCCGAGGTTTACTTTGCCTTTCATCCTTACGGGGTCGATAAAATAAAGCATCAGTAATGCACTGGGATATTTGCTGGCCTTGTGCCAGAAGTAGAAACAATTATTATTATTACATCCTCTGTTTTTTTGTTTTTTTTTACATGCAGAAATGCCCATTTGTACCATCCTGTATTGTTCTGTACTGTCCTTAATGTCTACTTTGTGTAAACCCTTGTGGTTAATAAAGAAAGTATTATTATTATTATTGTTCCTTGAGTCTCAGTCATTGATGTTAGTTAACTGGAAAGTTTGTTGAAATGAATATCAAGCCACTACCTGCAGCCTCAGATATTCAGGACGTATCGGAGGGTTCTTGCTGTTCCCAGCAAAGCATGCCTTTTGAAGCGTTCCAAAAAGCGTGGCGGGACCAATTTTCTTTAACCATCCCTGGAAGCTTCTTGAGATAGTACCTAGTGCGCCTATGACAATCGAGACCACTTTGACTTCATGGCAGTTCCAAATCCTTTTTAACTCCCACTTTAAGTCCTGGTATCGGTTAATTTTCTCCCTCTCCTTCTCTTGCACTCTCGTGTCGAATGGGCAGCCACATCCACAATCAGGCACGATCTTTTTCTCTTGTCCAAAACCACCAGGTCAGGTCTATTGTTTTCCAGTTTCTTGTCCGTCTGTATCCTGAAATCCCACAGCACCTTCTGTTGATCGTTTTCTATCACCGACTCTGGTTTATGCTCATACCACTTCTCAGAATGTGGTAAATTGTTTACTTTGCATAGGTGCCAGTGGATCACCCTGCCCATCACATCATGTCTCCAGCCCTTATAGTGAGTCCGGGCTAGGTCTTTACACTCGGATACAATGTGAGCCACAGTCTCCTCTCTCTCTCCACAGATCCTGCACAGTGGGCTAGCCTCCGCCTTGTAAATATGAAAAATAACAAAGTACCCCCCCCCCCCCCTCCAAATGAAAACAGAATGTCTTAAAAAGGTAAATACAAAATCATTTGATCAGTAGATAATAATGATTTCTACTATAGGCACAAGGCCAGCAATTTTGGGGGAGGGGAAAGTCGATTAAATCGACTCCAGTGCATGACCAGTACTTTATTTTATTAACCACATAAGGATGAAAGGCAAAGTTAACCTGGGCAGGATTTGAACTCAGAACGTAAATGTCATCTTGCTTACATACGTTCCCACCTTCTACAGATTGCACTGAATGCATTTTATCATGGCACCAGCACTAAGGAGATTTTTATTTCATTGACATGAAGAGTTTTTCACCAGGGAATATCTTCTTCTTCACTCCGTTATTAGTGGGAGGATCATGAGGATGGAGTGATCAAACACTCATGCCAGTGGGTCCTGTCAGAAGCAACCATCTTCAATTGACCTGGCTGGGCTCCTAAGCAAAGCCAGTTGAGCTCATGGATGTTATCCAACCATCTTGCTCAGGGTCTACCTCTGGGTCTCCTGTGCATTGGTTTTGCCCTTAAAACTGATTCAGCAATTCGACATATGTCAGATGGAAACTGTATGGAACTGGACAGAAAATGATGATGATGAGGTATATATATTCAATTCAACAACTACATTGATTTCATTGGCTGATCAATACTGACCTGTATATTTGCAGTGCATTACTAATTAGATTGTATAACAAGATGAAAATTCAGAAGAGAATTTTAATGCAGATTGTGGTAATTAAAAATATACTTCTACTAGGAAATTCTCTCTGTAAAGATAGATGATGAAAGTCATTACAATATTAGCAATTTATTAATTGTAGCATTTAATGAAAATCTCCATTTTAAAATAAACTTTGAAACAATATAAACAATATAAAAAGAAATCAATTTTACTTCAGTAATATTTCAATTAAAATGAAAAACCAAGAAAATGTGTGCGTGTGTGCACGTGTATAAATATATGCACATATATATATTACAAGAATTGTATGTATACACACACACACACACACATATATATATATATATATATATATATATATATATATATATATACACATACACACATACACATGCTCCTACACACCTAACCAAACACAATACAGACAACAAATTAGCTGACTGGAAGACTGTATGACTGCAGCACTAAAATCAGGGATGAAAGCCAAATAAATGGATGCATTTATTGGAAGTAATTGAGAAATTAGAATTACATTTGAAAATTAATAAATCCACTTCTGCTCTTGATTTTTACAATTAAACAATGCATTTTGCTTTTTCCTTGCTGTTGCTGTTGTTGTTTTTTTTTGTTTTTTTAACAGAGAATCATATTTTTTTTTATTCCTGTCGGTCTTTGGAAAAAAAAAAGGAAATCTTTTTAATTGATTTAAATTCATTTAAAAATGTTGATTCTTTGTCCTGCAGCACCAAATTAATTTTGGAAGGTAGACAGTCAGTAGATGGTTGGGTGTTTGTTTAATGGTGGTAGTGGTGTCAGTAGGGTGGTCAGTGTTGGTGGTGGTGAGGTTGGTGAGAAGGGGTCACTGGTGGTGGTGGTGAGGTCAATGGAGGGATGGATGGTTGTAGTTGATTGGTGGTGGTGGTAATGATGGGGAGGTTATTGAGGGTTGGTAGTAGTAGGGAGGTTGGTAGCAGTCAACAATGGTGGTGCAGAGCTAACTGAATTTCCACAGTAACTACTTTTTTCCTTTTTTTAATATTTTATTCTTTTATTGTTGTACTGGTTTAAATCATTGTACTGTGACAAAACTGGGGCACCACTTTCAATTGACAACCATATTCTGAAATGTGACTGTGATCCTTAATGATTATTTTTTTTGTTTTTTGTTTTTTTGTTGCTGCTGCTGCTGTTGCTGTTTAAAACCAAGTCAATCCACATCAAGTACATCTATAGTTTTGATAATACTGCCATCCAACATTGTTTTATATTTTTAGCTATAGCATATCACAAACTACATTATCTTATGTATTGGTTTTTAGGACAGTAGGATATAGTTTGTAGGAGATTTGGCTACTATTTCTAATGGGTCAAACAACTACATAAAGTTTCTTCATTGGCATTGATAGTGTTACAACTATCTAAGGCTACATATTCCAATATGCTCTTTGTTTTTTTCAACATAAGAGTGGTATTTGGCTGCTATTTTTAATGGATTGAGCAACTATGTTGAGCTTTGTTTGTTGTTTACATTGAGGGCATAGGAGTTACAATTTGAGGGACATTTATTTACTATTTCTAGCATCTCTAACAACCATGTATAGGCTCACCCTATAGCTCAGTGTTTATAGATGTTTTGTCATGGTATTAAAACTTTCACAGAATTAAACTTTAATGAAAAAGGATAAAGATAAGTTAAGCCATAGAAATCTTTCTAAAATCAGTAATGATCTTAAAATATTATTTATTTAAATCTCTCACATACTGGTTTATTAACTTGTTTATTTATATTTTCAATTTATTTTTTCTTTTGTGGCAGATATTTGATGATGTTGCTTTTGTTATAACAGATGCTTGTGTAGATTTAGTTTGCCTCCCATGAGGTAACATCTCATAGAAGATTTGGGGGTGTTTTAATGATAAAGGCCCCAGTCCTACCAAGTTTCCACTTTTTTCTTTTTGCAACAAGAGGTGGGATTTGATTTCTGAAGAGATACTTTAAAGCATCCAGACAGTCTCTCTGGTTAACAGAAATAAAATTCTAGGAAAACAAGCGCTACTTTTAGTAAGAACAAAAGTTTAAACCAGAATTTAAGTTATTTCAGTGTATTTTTTTTCTTATATAGATCTAATTTCACTGAAGTTGAATTCACCATTAAGAACATATGTTCCATGCCCTGATATCATTCACCGTGTGAGCATCTGTGTTTCTCATATATAGGCAAGCAAAGGAATTCTCATGGAAGAAATATTCACATAAGGAAATAGGATGATTAATTCCTTATGCCACAAGAAGTGATCACATTTATTTAATTAAGCCTTACTTGGCTCTATATACTAGTTCTTGGCTGTATATACTAGTTTATATGAAATAAATGTCAGTTTCTGTTTTGTTTTTTTACAAGCAGAGTGTATATTTTATTTTACAAAGCTGTCTATACAAAAACAAAACTCACTTTTAAAGGGAACCAAAAAAAGGAAATGTAAAGAAGAAAGGGTTAGGGTTAGAGACAGACACTACACCCCAGTCTGAGCGGTACCTCAGCCTCACCTTGCGGACAAAATGGCAAAGGCATTACTGTGGAGAATTGCCAGAGACATATACTGCAATATCCACCCCACCACATGGGGCTCCCTTCTCAAGTGGACTGCCATCTTTCCAATTTTACGGAGGAAATCAGCAATGTGGGAAACAACAAAACCAGAGGTCTCA
>OZ024741.1:293804356-293834356 GCA_964016885.1 Eledone cirrhosa
GCCCCACTCGAAACATTGCATACAACCCATTGCCTTGTCACCATAAGCTTGCTGAAGCATGTTCAATATTTCTGTAGCAGACTTCCTAAGCTGAATGCAAAGTTTCATGTTGGCTCTGTGTTCCAACATCCTGTTCATGACAAAATCGCAGGGTACAGCATACATGTGATCACAAAAACACAAATTTCACAACTTGTGAATTGAGCACAGCAATGTCACTTGACATACTGGCACGTGAAGGTCACTGCTAGCTCTCACTGCACAAGCAACCATGGGTTGCCTTCTGTTGGCACACTACAGAACTAATCTAGAAACATTTTGATATCACCTTGTTTATATGTATGATGGGCCTCTACGGCCTCTATCTACCAAATTATTTTCAACGCAAAGTTATAGAAGTCATCTACGATGCTGCACAGCAGAACTGGAACCAGAAACATGTGATGGTGTATATATTTCATTACACTACTAAAAGAATGATTTACCACAGACATCATATAGTGATATCATACTATACCACTATTTTATATATCATTAACTGTTTCATTTAAATAAGTATCTTTCCATTAGTTTTCATGATTATGACTTAGCCATTGTACTTTCTGGCCTTTTATAGGTACTTGCACAGCCAAATCCATATTTAATGGGAGGCAAATAGGGCAAGTACACAGGCCTTCTTTATATGTGTATCTGTGTGTGTATATGTGTGTATGTGTGTATGTGTGCATCATTCAAGTTCAAGGTGAACATCAACATTAATTTCATCAGTGCTCATGGGACCAGTGAATGTCATGAGCGTTGCTCTTTTCCTTTTGACTAAGCTTTAAAAAATTGTACTAAAAAAAGAAAATACAAACTAACATGCATTAATGGAAGCTGCCAAGCATTCTAATTAAATATATGCAGAAATGTTAAAATAATAATATTATATTAACAGGCAAAAGGGTATATAATTTATATATATATATATATATATATATATATATATATATATATATATATATATATATATATATATATATATATATATATATATATATATATAAATATTATATTACATTTTTATATTTTATATATATATTTCTATGTATTATATATATATATATATATTTTATGTTTTATTGAAATACATTTTATGCATTATAAATACTTTTTTTATGAATTATATATATATAAATTATTTTATGCATTATATATATATATATATATATATATATATATATATATATATATATAATGCATAAAATAATTTATATATATATAATTCATAAAAAAAGTATTTATAATGCATAAAATGTATTTCAATAAAACATAAAATATATATATATATATATATATATAAAAGAGTAATATAATACATAAAATATAAAAATGTAATATAATATTTATATATATATATAAATATAATTTATTAAATATATATATATATATATATATATATATATATATATATATGAATCGTTAAGCATGTAAAATCAGTAAATCTGTTGCAGAGTTAGAGACAATATAAATGGTTGAATAAAATGTTTTGACAATTTAAGCTCACATAGTGTGTCTCATTGGCTCAAAAGACTTTGATGTTATTTATAACATTTGTGTTGTTTGAAGCGGAATTGCAGTGTGGAAGTGTGATAGTGGTACTGATGGAGGATAGGATAGAAAGGGAGAGAGGTAATGGTGAAGAGAAATATAGTGTGAGATAGAGAAGAGATAAAAATCAATGGATTTCAATAAATGAAGTAAAATAATTTTTTGCAAACTTTTTATTTTCTTTCTACCACTTTCACTTTTCCTCCTCATTCTCCTCTTTTCTCACTCTATATATTGCTCTTTTCATTCACTCTCTCTCATTCATTTCTCCCTCTTTTATGCCTCAATCCAGCACTCACTCTCTCTATCTCTCTTATGGAAATATATTTTTATGACAAAGTGAAAATTATGGAGGCAAAATGTAGAAAAGATGAATATTTAGTTTAGTGCGCTCTGCTTTTTCTTTGATTGTTGCTGTTGTTGTTGCTATAGCTGTTGTTGTTGTTGTTGCTTTTGTTGTTGCCTGTTAGATTTCTTGTTGATGTAAAAATTGTGCACAGAATCAATGTTTAAATCACTTCTTCTGCCTTTGACTCAATTTTAATGTAAGGTTTATAAATTAGATTGTAGAAAACAAAGGAAGTCATAGCTAAAGCCGTTTGTGTAATGTTAGTGGAGGCCTGTCTGGAATTTCTTCTACTCTCACTCTTTTCTTTCTTACTCTCACCCTAATATTTTACTCTCTCCTATATACTGACGCTTTCCTCCTTCACTCTCCCTCATGCTTCTCTTTCACCTCTCACTCATGTACTTACTCATGCAGACATTTTCTCTTCCTCTCCTTTTTTTTTCTTTTTTTTCAACATTTTAGGTGTGTATACATATATGTACTTATATTTGCATCTATAGCATACACATATACAACATGTGTGTTATGCATATTGATGTATGTGAATGCAGGTGTTTAAATACAAGGTGAGCCAAAATTACCTTACTCATTACCAATAAACATAATAAAGGTGTACCTGCAAATGGGCAGAATTTCAAATATTTAATATAACTACATAGACTTACATGAACTAAGTCTAAAGTCTGCCTTGAGTCTGGAGGCTCATCAAGCTGGTGCTTATTCCAATTCTCATGGCATTAAGCGAGTGAGAGTACAAAATTTCCCTCTGGACAGAATGCCATCATGAGGCTAAACTCCCAGCTACTGCTGGTACTCATTTTCAGCTGAATATACTGGAGCAACAAAAAAAATGAAGTGTTTTGCTCAAAATCACAACATGCAACCTAGTCCTAGAATCAAACCCATGATGTAATAATTGTAATTTCAACGCACTTACCACTAGGCCATGTACTTAGCTATATATTCATTTTGGAATAATATCATGATTTTCTTTTTTAATCACATTTCTTAATTGGAGATCATTGGAGGTGTGAAGGGTTTCTTTGTGACACTATTTTCTTTGAAGAAGAATGAGCTTTTTTCAGAAATGGCAGTTAAGATGATACGTTGAGCTTAGTGGAGAGGTGACGGCTTGCTATGTCTTGCTGGAAGAAGAACTTATTCATTAGAGATGGGTACATGGTTTCACAACCACTTCAGTAGGTTTCTATGACACCCAGAACCCATTGTTCTTAGGGTTTATCTTTCCCTCTAAGTGAAAGTGGGCTTCCACAGTAGATTCAGAAATTTGGTGTTATACTCCATCTTAGGCTGTATTCCATCTTCTCTGCATTTTCTCAGACATAGGTCTTCTTTTGGTCTTATCAGCTACAGTAAGCTTTTGTTTAGTCTGTATTTTGTAGGGGTATTTCTTAAGATTCTTTTTGACAATGTTGTGACAGATGATCTGTGGAGAGACCCAAGGATTGGCTTCTGCTGTACAGTGATTGTTTTGGGCTCTGTTCAACTGACTTTTGGACCATGTCAATAACTCCTTGTGTACATTTCCAGAGTCATCCAAAGGGGATAGATCGATCCTCAAACATTGTATTGAAGTTCTCCACTGTCCCATAGGTCTCAAACATTTCTACCAAGTTTTGTATAAGATTTTTCGGTTCCGAAAAATGTATGAAATTACTCCTGGACCCGCTTAAATTCAATGGGTGCTTTATCACTAACATGTGAATTCTAACTTCTTATGCAGTTTGACATTTATAGAAAGAGAAAAATCCTGTCATTAACACATTCAACATCAGCTAAAAATATTAATGTATACAAATACCCTACATGAGTATGTGTGCATTTACATATTTACATTTGCAGATTCAGTCTTATATATAGAGGAATACATATATCCATATTAGCCTATACACAAAACAAAGTATGCACACACACACACACGACTCTGTGTGTGTGTATATATATATATATATGCATATATGTGTGTGTGTATATATATATATATATATAGAAAAAAGTATGAGCCCGACGGCAAGCTCAAGCTGTTTCGACGGCTATTTCTAGACTCAGAAATAGCCATCGAAACGGCTTGAGCTCTGCCGTCGGGGTCATACTTTTTCCTATTTCCCACTCTACTACCCTAAGCATTGAGTACTCTGGTGCATTATGGTCCATCTGGTTCCTTACCACAATTCCTTTGTTATATATATATATATATATGTGTGTGTGTGTGTGTGTATATATATATATATGTGTGTATATGTGTATATATATGTGTGTGTGATTATACCAAGATGATGGCCTTTTCACCTTGCACAAAGTAAACCCCAGAGCCACTGATGGGTTTTGGAGAAACTTAAGCTCATTCTTCCATAATCTAAGATTTAGAATAACCATAGAATCAAATATGACTAAGGCCCACTTTTAGATGTCACTCTTGACTTAGATACTTCCCTCTATTACCCATACCACAAACCTAACGAGTCCCTCAGACAAATAAACGTTAGTTCGAACCACCCCAAAAACATCACAGATAACTTAGTTAAAAGTGTCTCACTCAGAATTTCCGGTTTCTCGGCCAATAAAGATATCTTTAGCACCTCTGCCCCTTACTACAACGGTGCCCTCGCCCACAGTGGCTTTAAAGAAAAGATTACTTATCTAGAAACCACCCCAAGACAACCTAGGAGAAATAGGCATAGGTAGATTAGTTGGTACAGCCCCCCCCCCCCTTCAATAGAGAGGTTTCTACACCTATAGTTAGGACTTTCTTCAAATTGCTGAATATACACTTCCTCACACAACATAGGTACTACACTATCTTCAATAAGAATACAATAAGACTCTCCTATTCCACTACACCTAACCTAGCTAGGAATCTAGCCAATCTCAACACTACAAAATTAAATAAGCCTACTACCTCCGAAACCCATCCTCGGATGGGAGCTTTGTGCAACTGCAAAAATCAGGAAACCTGCCCACTTGAAAACAAATGCCTGAAGAATGACATCGTATATAAATGTGATGTCATCTCAGGTACTGGTGACAACAACAAAAAGACATATCGGAATGACTTCCAACAATTCTAAGACCCGGTGGTATGCCCATACCCACTCTTTCAGAAGACTGGACAAATACAATCAGACAACACTCACCTCCTATGTCTGGGACCTCAAGAGGAACTCCACCCCTTTCACGATCAAATGGAAATTACTCCAGAAAGCGCACTCATACATGGGAGGACACAAGTGTTGTGACCTTTGTATTTCAGAGAGCTACAAAATACTATTTGCAAAGGGCCCAACACTGAACAAACTCTCTGAAAACTGCCCGAATTGCATGCACAAAAGCTTTACAGCTTTCAAAAATCTTAAGCCAGTGTTGAAAGCCAGATAGATAAAAATAAAAAATATAAAAACCCACTCGACAGAATATCCCCTCCACCTCCATCCCACCCTACCCCTACACCCATCTCAACCCGCCTCACGGTACTATGTAATTACTTCTTACCTATCTGCTTTTTCCACATATATAACGTACTTGAATTGTGCCTCTATGTGTGTATATATGTGTGTGTATATATGTTGTATGTTTGTGTATATATGTGTGTATGTCTATGTATGTGTACACATTGTGTGTGTTTATGTGTGTATGTGTATGTATGTGTGTGTATGTATGTGTGTGTGTGCATCTATGTGCGACTGTAAAAAAATTAATAAAAATTATGAAAGAATATATAAATGTGAATATATATATATATGTATGTATATGTATGTGTGTATGTAGGTGGTTTGTATTTAAATATATATATGTGTATAAATGTATACATGTATGTGTGTATGTATGTGGTTTGTATGTAAATGTATATATATGTATGTATGTTTACATGTATGTGTGTATGTAGGTGGTTTGTATGTGAACATATGTGTGTATATATATATATATATATATATATATATATATATATATATATATATATATATAGAGAGAGAGAGAGAGAGAGGTAGAATACTGGAAGGTAATATCCGTAGTGGTAGAGCACACAGTCCATGGGACGAGTTTGGTAGAAGTAGTAACACAACCGTTAGTTCACCATTCCGAGAACAATTGTTTCACCTTATGCGGATCTTCAGCTCAGACTGGTAATGGTTATACGGAACAGGAGGAACAACCATATGAACTTGCGTGCGCAGGAATGGTCACTTCACCCAAGCGATACTAAATCATGGGCGAAAGATGTAAGGGAGATAACTGCAAATGTCCAAAATAAAATGTTCAAGTTGATTAGAAAATTAGAACGTTGTTGATATTCAATCAGGAGCATTGTAGTTATGCAAGAGGTGTTTCCAGACATGTGGACAATCGAGAAGATTTCATCTCTTGATTTAGGCAATCACTATTGTATAATCTCCTTAGAATATTTATCCTTTCTTCAATACATAATGCACAAGACGGATTGCCCGTTGCGTATGGCTTGGACTTAGTGATAGCTTTCCATTGAATCTTTAAGGGACCATACGTGGTTTGCGAGCTTCGTGGATGATCGTTTGTCCAGGTACCTAAAGGTCGACTGATGGTTCAGGAAGCGTTCCTTAAATTGGCCGATAATTTTTAAAGAATTCCCTTTTCTTTAAACCCATCAACCAATGACCTCCACCCATTCCAATCACCACCCTCTCCTACCACCAGAAAAGATATAAATACCACCATATTGCTTGGACAGTCGGCTTCCTGATGATTCCTCCTGAATTAAACAGTTCTAGTCCTGTAGAAGCCTTTTCTATATTAAATATATATATAAACTCATGCAAGCGTGGAACACAGACGTTAAACGTTGATGATGATGATGATGATGATATATATAGATATATACCAGAAGCCTAACATTATTTGTGTAAGCGGTCAGTACTTGATTTAGGAGTCGCAGAAACCCAAATGGTGGATTTTACCAACTATCCAGGGGTCCGGGTATATTTTTTCAATCACATATATTTTTATTTGTTTGACCCGAATTACTTGGTCGTTTTTGTGGTTGTGCGGATGATTGTTTAACCATCATATCAGTGTGTTTGGCCTTTAACGTATGTTGTAGCTCTGGTTCATCTGAATCATTGAGCGCTTGCCACACATCTCGGAAGTTGTTTTTCGTTAATTCCTAAGCCGAAATACGATTCTCACTAATTTATATTTATATATATATATATATATATATACACAATGAAGTTTGCTACTGTAACATGTAAACCAGTTAGTAAAATATATATGCTAATATAATCATCAGCACAGATCTTTAGCAAACAAAAATATATCAGGCAATATAATTATAGAATTTAGCAAGAAAAACTTCCTTCTTTTAGTTTAAATCTAGGAATCTGAATTAAGAAAAATATATTAACAGAGGGTAGAAAAACTCGGGGAAAATGTAAATTAGATTAATTTAATTTAGTTAATGAGATATATTATTATTGTTTGTTTTTCCTTTTCCTTCAGTTTTGTTTCCATTTCTTGCTGATCTACTTCTTCTTCTTCTTCTTCTTCTCATCATCACCATCGTCACTACTACTACTACTACTACTACTACTACTACTACTACTACTACTACTACTACTACTACTAGTATTATCATTATTATTCTTTGTATGATGAAAGCTTTACGAAAATGTGTTATGAGCACCATTGTTTTTTGGTTTGTTTTATTTAAGGGCAAGAAAATGTTACAAAGAAAGTAGACTTAATGAAAGAAGTTGTCGATAATGAAAGCACAAGTCAAGTTTACACATGACTTGAAAGATGTTTTAGATTAGATAAATTAGGAAGATTTTTTCTTTGATTTGCATAGAAACAAATGAAATCTATCTATAACGTTAAAATTAATATTGATTTCTAATATAGAAACAAGGCCTCAAATTTGAGGAAAGTGTTTATATATACATATAAGATAGTAGTTGAACAGTTTATTTCACAACATGGTTGCAGCTTCTGTCACACTGTGTGTCATGTTGATCATGTGTTTTCTTGTTGAAGAATGTCATGTTACTCTGGGGTTTCACCTGCACACATGCAGGATCTTCAGACAAGACATGTGTCTTGTCTGAAGATCCTGTGTGTGCACAGATGAAACTCCAGGGTAACAAGACTCACTACTTTTCTATAATAAATATTTAAACCCTACTTTGGTATTGAGTAATCTTTGCTCTCTTCTCTCAGCTACATACACACACACAATATATAAGCCAGAATCAGTTCCCCTATGAGCAAGACAAGGTCAGCCGACCGGACACTATCCACAACAGGACAACCAGTCTAACCCATGCTATCGTGGAAGAACAGACGTAAAACAGTGATGATGATGATATATATATTCAAATATTGGAATGATGAAAAGCAAAATTGTCCCCAGTGGGAATTTTTAACTTAGAACCTAACAACCTAACAAGCTGACAAATTTGTAAAGCTGTTATAGCATCAGATTAAGTACTTGGCAATATTTCTTCTTGCTTTCTAACTTGTGTCTCCCATCAACAGAAACCTCTCATGAAATACAACCTTTCTTGAGGCTAATGAAACCTGTTCAAGTGTAAGCTGTAACTACTGTACACTGAAAGGCCAGGTATCAGATTAGGTTTAAGATTTTAATATAAATGCTATCAGATATTGAAAACAAGTTGAATGAGAAAATTACAACAGGAATGAATACAGCACACTTGGTCGAACAGAACACAATATTAATGGCTCAGTGTTTAGAATGTTAGAAAAGGTAGTATGTTGTGTTTTTGACCAAGACTCTTCACATTACATTACTTTCCATAATAAGATTACAGCCTTATCTTTAAAACACCCCAAAAGCCTCCTATGAGTTGCAAACCTGCTGGAGGCTAGCTAAATCTGCATATGTGTAAGCTGTAAGTTTTGATTTTCAGACCATTAACTCTCTAGAAATCTCTCAGAACCCAGCATTATAGTTGTGATGAGGTGAGTAAATGATGTCTTTAAAAAAGCTGTGTTTGCAGATCTGAGAGAATTACCAAATTGGTGATTAGTGCAGAGATGTCCACTTAAAACTGCAATATGGTTAGATTCAATAAAAGCATAATTCTTAGTCAGTGTCATAATGGCAGTGTTTTATGAGACTGGAACCTTTGAGAAAAGTCCTGTGCATACTAACTAAGCAATTATAAAAAGAACATGATAAAACATAAAACAACTTACTCTTGGGTCTTGAATAATCGTTCCCACCCCCACTTACTAGTTTTTCAGATTTTTTCCAAACAACCACCGCCCTGTCTCACCACTTATTAGATTTTGCTAATCTATCTCTGGCAAAATTTTATTTTAAGTGGTAGCATTCCTGCGACAATTCTCTTGATGCAATAAAAAGCATTATACATAACAAAAAAAGGACATTACTAGAAATCCCATATATTATAAAATAAATAGGATGGGTTGGGGTTTCCATATGTAAACTAAACGACTAATTCTGGTTTTTAAAAAAATCAACGGATATTTTTCACTCCACTGCTTATTCCAATAACTCCTCTTATTCCAACCATCTGCTTATCTCATCCCCCATAATAATATATTATCACCATCATCATCATGATCATCACTATCCCCATCATTAGGATTAATTTTGTTATCATCACAGTCATGAACATCAAGATAAATAAATATAAATATATAAAACAAGAACTACAACAACAATGACTAACATGACCATATGTTAACAACTCCAGTTTTTGTAGTTCAGATGTAAAAATAAATATTGGAATGAAATAATTAAAAAATTTATTACATAATGTTGAAATAAAATAGAAGTAAATTGAAATTCAAAAGCAATTTTAAATCAAAGTTTAATATCTTGTTTGTATTGTAAAAGAATAAATATCCTTCTGTATTAGTGTGTATTTCGATATGTATGTGAGTGCATGTATGTACGTATATGTGCATTTATGTGCATATATGTGATATGTGTGTGTATGTTTATATGCATGCATTATGTGTGTATGTATGTTTGTATGTATGTGTATATGTATGTATATGTTTGCATATGTATATGCTTGCATATGTATATGTTTGCATATGTATATGCTGCTTGCATATGTATGCATGCATATGTGAGCATCTAAGTATATATATATATGCTCACATATTTATATATACACACAAATGCACACACACAGACGTTTGTGTGCATTATTGGATATATGTGTCTATGTGTGCATGAATTTGTGTACTTTGTGATGTGTATATATTAATCTCTATTTATCTCCACCCTCTCACCCCCTTCATCCGTGTTTATATACATATATAGCCATTGTATATCATATTGAAGTATATATGCATTTATGTATATATGAGTCTGGTCATAGTATTGTGTATCTATACTACTAGGTGGCTATGTTTAAGCCCAGGCATATGTATGTATGTATGTTTGTCTGTATTAATGACTGTATGTACACACGTGTGTGTGTGCATATTTGTTGAAGAGTGTATGTATATGTAAGGAACACGTACAAGCTATTATCTGTGTGTTTTTGTATTTCACATACACATGTCCAAATGAAGGTTAAGTACATTCTCCATTCTCCCCTTCCTTACTACCTATTTGCTCTCTATCTCTTTAAATTGCATAGACATCGTCTTAAGTAAATATCTTGAGGAATCTTGATGGATTTTTATCACTTATCAGCAACATTTTTTTTATATGAAACACAGAAAACCTTTGTATCAGTGATTTAATTCATTGAGAATTATTGATTTGGTAAACATGGCTCCTGAATGAAAGGTGGCAAGTTGGCTTAATCATTAGAACATTAGATTGAATACCTTAAAGTATTTGTTCAGATTATCTCTGCTCTCATTTCAAATCTTGCTATGATCAACTTTGCTTTTCATCCTTTTGGGCAAATAAATGAAGTACTAGTTTAATGTGGACATGGGCAAATTTGCTTGAGCATCAGAGTGGCACATGGAGGCACATGGCTTAGTGGTTAGAGCATTGGCCTTGCAATCGAAACGCTGTGAGTTCAATTCTCAGACCGGGTGATGTGTTGTTTCCTTGAGCAAGACACTTTATTTCACATTGCTCGAGTTTACTCACTGAGGTCCCTATCATTCCACTGCAAAGTGGTTGTGGAGGTGCCATGGCAAAAAAGCACCCAGCACTCACTGTAAATGAGGTTGGTGTTCGGAAGGGCATCCAGCTGTAGAAATCAAGCCAGAATCAGTTCCCGTCCCACCCTTGCAAGCAGGTAAAAGCGGACGTAAAATGAAATGAAATGAAAATGAAATGAAAATCAGAGTGGATGCCTTACAGTATCTGATCTCTCCTCATTTTGTGAATTTTTATGTTTAAGTCTCACCTCTTTCATCATCCTCACAACCGTTTAATGTCAATTTTCTTATGCTAGCATGGGATAGATGAATTGTCCAATTGTGAGACAAATCAGATCAGATGACCATGTCTTTCTCACATAGAACTGTTTCTGATTTGATTTCTATGGCTGGATGCCCTATCTAATGCCAACCACATTTACAGTGTGGACTGGGTGCTTTTTGTCATGTCACCAATATGACCACTTTACAGGGTGGACTGGGAGCCTTTTATTTGTCACTAACACAACCACTTTTCAGGCTGGACTAGCTGCTTTTTGTTGTGTCACCAGCATGATCATCTTACAGAGTGAGTTGGGTGCTTTCTGCCAAAATGGTGACATGATAGGACTAAGGCCTTTATCATTAAAATGCTCCAAGAGAGTACCTATGATATGTTATACTAAAATGGATCAATCTTAGTTTTAGCAATGCCTTTTTTTCCCTGTTGTTCAATCAATGGAGTAACCTACTCATTGAATGAACATGTCCACAACTGGGTATTCTGCAGACACATTTCTTTGATGAAATTCACAAGAAGATTCAGGGTGACAATATGAAAATGCTGCTTCTTTGAATTAAGGTATGCTCCATCAAACAGACTTTCTAACAGTTTACATAATCTCCCCAATCTAGCTCAAACATGTTGGGTCCACCAAAGATTATAGTAAAAAAAAAAAAATCACAAGGATGCAACACTCAGAACCTCATGGTTGTGAAGAAAACTTTTTTAACCATTCAAGCATGTTATGTCCATGTGTTACAGTATCAGGTGTCAGTTACCTATGAGTATATATTGTGTACAGCAGCAAATTGCCAGGCTCATTAGAATGCTTTCATTACAGCTCTCCTGACAAAATCAATTTTGCTTATTTCATTTTTCTGTGGTCGATAAATAAAGTAAGTCAAGTACTGGGTCGATTCTACTAATATATATATTTCTCACTAGCTTTCTTCTCACAAAGAAATTTTCTGTTCGAGACCTGAAGAGAAAAGGACAGCACCAGGTTTAAATGCCCAAGCAACTCTACTAAAAAGGTCTAAAGTCTGTCTCAGGCCTGGAGGTGTATCAAGCTGGTACTTATCCTGGCTTCTGTGGTGTTAATCAACTGAGAGTACAAGATCCACACTGCTGCACAGGACACCAATCCGTCACAGGGTTAAACCTCTAGCTACTGCTGGTACTCATTTTCAGCTAAATATACTGGAGCAACATGATCTAAAGTGTTTTGCTCAAGAACTCAAAACACAACTCAGTCAAGGAATTGAACCCATGACATTATGACCATAAATCCAACACACATACCACTAGGTCACACACCACTACTGAACACACTTTGGAAAGGCATTTACTCTTGGCAGTCAGATGAGTCATGGATATGTATGATACCTAAATTTGCCCCTAGAGAGCTGTACCCTTGTTAGAGATGTATCATTTCATAACTTTTCTATGCATTTGTTTTTCATATCAACAGGGTGTCTCCCCCAAAATATACACACACTTTAAATGACAGTAAATGCATTGATTATTGAGTCAGAAAAAATATTAATGGCTATGGGGAGTAATTTTTTGGTGGACACCTTGTATTTTGTTCTCAATCGATTCATATATAAACCTCCACCATTTATTTAATTTCTTATTCTAATGTCCACTTTATTCAACACTTTTATGGCTGATGAAAAAATGAAGCAAATGATAATAATGTTGTTATTATTAATGATTCATTTTTTTATTTTCACGATTACTTTAAAGACAAGTCAGTCTTTCTTTTGCAGATTTGTGCAAATTGGCTTGTTCATTTTCTAATAAATTTGTCATCACGCCTTATAGCTAACTCACTTCTTATAAATAATTCAGTATTATGTTATATATATATATATACACACATACACACATATATATATATATATATATATATATATATATATATATATATGTGTGTGTGTATATATATGTATGTGTGTATGTGTATGTGTATGTATATATGTGTGTGTATATGTGTGAGTGAGTGACTTGTGAAATACCAAACCCAGCATCAATTCATTGAAGTGTGTCGGACGGAGAGTAGCTGATGGGCAGTATGGCAGCAAATATTGGCCATATATGTATATATGTATATATATATGTATATATATAAATATATGTATATATATATATGTATGTATATATATATATATATATATATATATATATTGTTATACTTGGGGAGGGTCATATTTGTGTAATAATATTGCCAGAATTAATAACAGAACACACTCACTGTTTGGTTGGTTTTCGCTTCTGTGTCTTTTATATATATATATTATTAAAAAGGAAAAGAAAATACTGACAAATTTTTCCAAGTGAAAAATAATTTCATTAGGAATAAGTATTAGTTAGTATTCAGTTTTAGTTTTAAGCTTTTACCGGTTGCGCATTTCTAATGCTTTTCAAAAATAATTTTGAGATAGAGCGCTCGTGATTTTTGCTCTAATCTGATCAGTTTTGGAAATCCCTCCTGTTTTATGTGAAAAACATGGCTTGGGAGGTATTAAGATTTGGTTGGTTGTTGAATGTCATGTGAATAAGCACTATAAATTTCGCGCCAATTCGTGTTGCAAAAATTCTTGTCGTCAAAACAATTTTGATTGGTCGGTAGAAGTCACGTGAATGTTAAAATTGATTTTAGCGCGAACTGGTTTCGCACCAAATGTAGGTTTGTCGAAGAGTGTCCTTTTCCGCTTGATTGAGTTGCAGTCATGTTGACCTTTCAACATGACTGCAACTCACACACGTACACACACATCCCTACTGACGATTATCACAACAATGAACCACTTTACTACACACACACACACATATTTGTCTTAATAGACATATTTTTCAGTGACTTCTCAACATGACTGCAACTCAATCAAGCAGAAAAGGACACTCTTCGACAAACCTACACGCATGCACACACAGACACACACACACACACATATAAATAGATACATACCCACACATACACACATACACAGACATATTTATATATACATACATGAAGGCACATGGCTTAGTGGTTAGAGCATTGGACTTGCAATCGAAAGGTTGTGAGTTCAATTCTTGGACCGGGTGATGTGTTGTTTCCTTGAGTAAGACACTTTATTTCACATTGCTCCAGTTTACTCAGCTGTAGAAATGAGATGATAGGACTGGGGTCCTTTCTATTCCACTGCAAAGTGGTCGTAGATGTGCCACGGCAAAAAAGCACCCAGCCCACACTGTAAAGTGGACGTGTAGGCACCACAGAGAAAAAGCACCCAGCACTCACTATAAATGAGGTTGATGTTAGGAAGGGCATCCAGCTGTAGAAATCAAGCCAGAATCGGTTCCCGTATGAGCAAGACAAGGTCAGCCGACCAGACATTGCTCACAGCAGGACAACCCGTCTAACTCATGCTAGCGTGGAAGAATGGACGTAAATGGTGATGATGATGATGATGATGATATAATGTATTTTCAAACTATATTACTCAGAGACATTATTAAAAACCAATAAATTCCTCCTACTATTGATCTCAATAGCAGGACAGATTCTGAATAATTAATTTGTAAATTTCTAGTGTAATAGAAAAAAAAGCACTTAAAATCTATATCATGATCATCCTTATCTCCATCTACATCCTTATCATCATTATCAACATTATCACTACATTCTTCTTACACCATCCTCATAATCATTATCACCATTCTTATCATCGCTATCTCTATCACTATCATCATCATCATTATCACTATCCTCATAATTATCATCATCTACATCCTCATCATTCTGATCTACATCCTCATCATTCTGATCCCCATCCTCATCATTATTATCACCATCCTTATCATTATCTCCCTCATAATCATTATCACCATCCTCATAATTATTATCATCATCTACATCCTCATCATCTTTATCCCCATCCTCATCATTATTATCATCAGGTACAAACTCATCATTATTATCCCCATCCTTATCATTGTTATCTCCATCTACATCCTCATCATCATTATTACCATCCTTATCATCTTTATTACCATCCTTATCATCGTTATTACCATCCTCATCATCATTATTACCATCCTTATCATCTTTATTACCATCCTCATCATCATTATTACCATCCTTATCATCATTATTACCATCCTTATCATCTTTATTACCATCCTCATCATCATTATTACCATCCTTATCATCTTTATTACCATCCTCATCATCATTATTACCATCCTTATCATCATTATTACCATCCTTATCATCTTTATTACCATCCTCATCATCATTATTACCATCCTTATCATCATTATTACCATCCTTATCATCATTATTACCATCCTCATCATCATTATTACCATCCTTATCATCTTTATTACCATCCTCATCATCATTATTACCATCCTTATCATCATTATTACCATCCTTATCATCATTATTACCATCCTTATCATCTTTATTACCATCCTTATCATCTTTATTACCATCCTTATCATCTTTATTACCATCCTTATCATCTTTATTACCATCCTTATCATCATTATTACCATCCTTATCATCTTTATTACCATCCTCATCATCATTATTACCATCCTTATCATCTTTATTACCATCCTCATCATCATTATTACCATCCTTATCATCTTTATTACCATCCTTATCATCTTTATTACCATCCTCATCATCATTATTACCATCCTTATCATCTTTATTACCATCCTTATCATCTTTATTACCATCCTCATCATCATTATTACCATCCTTATCATCATTATTACCATCCTCATCATCATTATTACCATCCTTATCATCTTTATTACCATCCTTATCATCTTTATTACCATCCTTATCATCTTTATTACCATCCTTATCATCATTATTACCATCCTTATCATCTTTATTACCATCCTCATCATCATTATTACCATCCTTATCATCTTTATTACCATCCTTATCATCTTTATTACCATCCTCATCATCATTATTACCATCCTTATCATCATTATTACCATCCTCATCATCATTATTACCATCCTTATCATCTTTATTACCATCCTTATCATCTTTATTACCATCCTTATCATCTTTATTACCATCCTTATCATCATTATTACCATCCTTATCATCTTTATTACCATCCTCATCATCATTATTACCATCCTTATCATCTTTATTACCATCCTTATCATCTTTATTACCATCCTCATCATCATTATTACCATCCTTATCATCATTATTACCATCCTCATCATCATTATTACCATCCTTATCATCTTTATTACCATCCTTATCATCTTTATTACCATCCTTATCATCTTTATTACCATCCTTATCATCATTATTACCATCCTTATCATCTTTATTACCATCCTCATCATCATTATTACCATCCTTATCATCTTTATTACCATCCTCATCATCATTATTACCATCCTTATCATCTTTATTACCATCCTTATCATCTTTATTACCATCCTCATCATCATTATTACCATCCTTATCATCTTTATTACCATCCTTATCATCTTTATTACCATCCTCATCATCATTATTACCATCCTTATCATCATTATTACCATCCTCATCATCATTATTACCATCCTTATCATCTTTATTACCATCCTTATCATCTTTATTACCATCCTCATCATCATTATTACCATCCTTATCATCTTTATTACCATCCTTATCATCTTTATTACCATCCTTATCATCTTTATTACCATCCTTATCATCTTTATTACCATCCTTATCATCTTTATTACCATCCTTATCATCATTATTACCATCCTTATCATCTTTATTACCATCCTCATCATCATTATTACCATCCTTATCATCTTTATTACCATCCTCATCATCATTATTACCATCCTTATCATCTTTATTACCATCCTTATCATCTTTATTACCATCCTCATCATCATTATTACCATCCTTATCATCTTTATTACCATCCTTATCATCTTTATTACCATCCTCATCATCATTATTACCATCCTTATCATCATTATTACCATCCTCATCATCATTATTACCATCCTTATCATCTTTATTACCATCCTTATCATCTTTATTACCATCCTTATCATCTTTATTACCATCCTTATCATCTTTATTACCATCCTTATCATCTTTATTACCATCCTCATCATCATTATTACCATCCTTATCATCTTTATTACCATCCTTATCATCTTTATTACCATCCTTATCATCTTTATTACCATCCTTATCATCTTTATTACCATCCTTATCATCTTTATTACCATCCTTATCATCATTATTACCATCCTTATCATCTTTATTACCATCCTCATCATCATTATTACCATCCTTATCATCTTTATTACCATCCTCATCATCATTATTACCATCCTTATCATCTTTATTACCATCCTTATCATCTTTATTACCATCCTCATCATCATTATTACCATCCTTATCATCTTTATTACCATCCTTATCATCTTTATTACCATCCTCATCATCATTATTACCATCCTTATCATCATTATTACCATCCTCATCATCATTATTACCATCCTTATCATCTTTATTACCATCCTTATCATCTTTATTACCATCCTTATCATCTTTATTACCATCCTTATCATCATTATTACCATCCTTATCATCTTTATTACCATCCTCATCATCATTATTACCATCCTTATCATCTTTATTACCATCCTTATCATCTTTATTACCATCCTCATCATCATTATTACCATCCTTATCATCATTATTACCATCCTCATCATCATTATTACCATCCTTATCATCTTTATTACCATCCTTATCATCTTTATTACCATCCTTATCATCTTTATTACCATCCTTATCATCATTATTACCATCCTTATCATCTTTATTACCATCCTCATCATCATTATTACCATCCTTATCATCTTTATTACCATCCTTATCATCTTTATTACCATCCTCATCATCATTATTACCATCCTTATCATCATTATTACCATCCTCATCATCATTATTACCATCCTTATCATCTTTATTACCATCCTTATCATCTTTATTACCATCCTTATCATCTTTATTACCATCCTTATCATCATTATTACCATCCTCATCATCATTATTACCATCCTTATCATCTTTATTACCATCCTCATCATCATTATTACCATCCTTATCATCTTTATTACCATCCTTATCATCTTTATTACCATCCTCATCATCATTATTACCATCCTTATCATCTTTATTACCATCCTTATCATCATTATTACCATCCTCATCATCATTATTACCATCCTTATCATCTTTATTACCATCCTTATCATCTTTATTACCATCCTCATCATCATTATTACCATCCTTATCATCTTTATTACCATCCTTATCATCTTTATTACCATCCTTATCATCGTTATTACCATCCTCATCATCGTTATTACCATCCTCATCATCGTTATTACCATCCTTATCATCTTTATTACCATCCTTATCATCTTTATTACCATCCTCATCATCATTATTACCATCCTTATCATCTTTATTACCATCCTTATCATCTTTATTACCATCCTTATCATCATTATTACCATCCTTATCATCTTTATTACCATCCTCATCATCATTATTACCATCCTTATCATCTTTATTACCATCCTTATCATCTTTATTACCATCCTTATCATCTTTATTACCATCCTTATCATCTTTATTACCATCCTTATCATCATTATTACCATCCTTATCATCTTTATTACCATCCTCATCATCATTATTACCATCCTTATCATCTTTATTACCATCCTCATCATCATTATTACCATCCTCATCATCATTATTACCATCCTTATCATCTTTATTACCATCCTTATCATCTTTATTACCATCCTCATCATCATTATTACCATCCTCATCATCATTATTACCATCCTTATCATCTTTATTACCATCCTCATCATCATTATTACCATCCTTATCATCTTTATTACCATCCTTATCATCATTATTACCATCCTTATCATCTTTATTACCATCCTTATCATCTTTATTACCATCCTCATCATCATTATTACCATCCTTATCATCTTTATTACCATCCTCATCATCATTATTACCATCCTTATCATCTTTATTACCATCCTTATCATCATTATTACCATCCTTATCATCTTTATTACCATCCTCATCATCATTATTACCATCCTTATCATCTTTATTACCATCCTCATCATCATTATTACCATCCTTATCATCTTTATTACCATCCTTATCATCTTTATTACCATCCTTATCATCTTTATTACCATCCTTATCATCTTTATTACCATCCTCATCATCATTATTACCATCCTTATCATCTTTATTACCATCCTTATCATCTTTATTACCATCCTCATCATCATTATTACCATCCTTATCATCTTTATTACCATCCTCATCATCATTATTACCATCCTTATCATCATTATTACCATCCTTATCATCGTTATTACCATCCTTATCATCTTTATTACCATCCTTATCATCATTATTACCATCCTTATCATCGTTATTACCATCCTCATCATCGTTATTACCATCCTCATCATCGTTATTACCATCCTTATCATCGTTATTACCATCCTTATCATCGTTATTACCATCCTTATCATCTTTATTACCATCCTCATCATCGTTATTACCATCCTCATCATCGTTATTACCATCCTTATCATCGTTATTACCATCCTTATCATCGTTATTACCATCCTTATCATCTTTATTACCATCATCATCATCATTATTACCATCCTCATCATCGTTATTACCATCCTTATCATCGTTATTACCATCCTCATCATCGTTATTACCATCCTTATCATCGTTATTACCATCCTTATCATCATTATTACCATCCTTATCATCTTTATTACCATCCTTATCATCATTATTACCATCCTTATCATCGTTATTACCATCCTTATCATCTTTACTACCATCCTTATCATCGTTATTACCATCCTCATCATCGTTATTACCATCCTTATCATCGTTATTACCATCCTTATCATCTTTATTACCATCCTCATCATCATTATTACCATCCTTATCATCATTATTACCATCCTTATCATCGTTATTACCATCCTTATATACATCATATTTTGTTGTCAATCATGGTACAGTTTGGACCGGTCTGCCATAGAGAATGTTGTTATTTTTGTTTTCCTGTCATCTCACCTGTGCCAGTCAACCAAACAACTTCCCCTTTCACTCATTTAAAGAAATTTAACAAAAAAAGGAATAATTTTAGAAAATATCAAACTTTAAAAAAATTTAAAATCTCTCAAAGACAGGAAGTGAGTATAGAACAGAATTATATGAAAGGAGTTTCCGCATATCAACTAAGGTGTTCTGATGTGGCTATTTCCAATCCAATCCAATCTATTCTCACTCCGATTTGAGGAACCCCTCTTTGGTTTACCCCCACCACCTTCTGTTTGGTTTTGGTCGCCTCAGGTGTGTAGCTGTACTCATCAAACTTGGCTGATTGTGGGTTTGTGAAGCTATTTAACCCATAGTTGGGTTGGAAGGCCATTGACTCTGAAGAGTTCATGTGTCCTTTTTACAGCTCTTGTATTGCTTACAGTTGAGAAACAAAATCTAAGATATATAGAGATAAGTGAATATAAAAATAAAAATCATAATATCACTTTTACATCCATTTCGCCATGCTTCCATATGTTGGGAAGGTCATCTCTAATATAACATAGGTTTGTTGCATTTTTTATCTCAGTTTTCTAGAGAGAAGTGGAAGAGGGTGTGTGGGAGAGAGAGATAGAGGAAAATGGAGAGAGGGAGAAATACATAAAACAATTGCAAGAAATGACAAAATTATGTTTCAATAATATCTTCAATGTAAAATAATAGATGGTGATGTAGATGTTGATGATGATGAAAATGCAGATAATGAAGATGACAATGATGATGACAATGGTGATGGTGGTGATGATAATGGTAATGCATATAATGATGATGACAATGATGACAATGATGATGTCTGATGACACTGATAATAATGGTTTTGTCAATGATGATCACAATAATGATAATGATGTCTATGTAAGAGTGAAGAAATGCAATGAAAACAGAAGTGAAAGTGCTCCAAGACAAAGTTTTATGCCAATCACTAGGTTCTGCAATTAAGACTTAATTACATTTTCACATTTATTTTCCAATTAATATTATTTATAGAACTGCTAGTTATGTTGCTGGGCAAGGAATGTCATGCCTGGAAGCTTGGACATGGTTATAGATATGGATAGACATATACACACACATGTACACACATACATATATATGAGTGAAGTAAACGAAAAATCAATACAATGAGGTAAAGGATACAGAACATTGAAGATATATATTAGTTTAATGCATGATATAGTAGGAAAAGAATTTTAACATTTCAGATGTTAGCCCCCAATTTTTCAGATTTAACACCCCTTACCAATGAGTATTAAAGTTACCATAGACTGACCATCTGAACACCCAAACCTTAGAATACCTGTACTAGACACAGAACTCTGGTTAGAAACCATTAGTAATAAAACATACATCCTCCATTCACATTATGCCAAACCCATGACCTCCAAGTACCTGATCCATCAAAACTCAGCAATTTCGAATAACATGAAAGTTAACATGCTCATTGTGGATTCAGTTAGAGTGATGAGGAATGTGTCCAACATGTGCAATCCTAAAGAATTAGAAAGTCACATATAACACTTCATCCACCACATGCAGTTGTCTGGTTACAATCAGAGAGACAGCATCAGGATATATAAAGGAGCCAGGACCAAATGGACAATGATTGTAGAAAATGATGCAAATGGGACTTGCCCTATGTATAGGTGCATATTTTGAAATAAAATAGAAAGAATTAGGAAGAAGACTAATAAAGTCATCTCGTAGTATGATAGCAATAAATACCAGAGTGTAATCTTCATCAATGCAACCCCGACAGGTGAACTAGCTTACAGATTTAGAAGGGCTCCAGAGAAACTAAAATTAAATATTAAAATAGTTGAAAGAGCAGGTATTCCCATAAAAGCCCTAATTCGTAGAATATATCCTTTTGAAAAAAGCACTGATAGGAAATGGATAGTTTTCAAATTAAAACCACAAATTAACTGCAAAACTAAGAATATAGTATATAGCATAAAATGTACAGAAGGATAGTTTAGAAGTAGAAACACAACTTACATAGGTGCTCCGACAGATTACAGAAGCAACAAACATAAACAAACTGCAACCAAAATTAAACTGAAAACATGAGTGGAAGAGCAACAATATCACAACTAGTAATTAAGGACAAGATAAAGACATACAGAGGTACATAAGGACAAAACTAATAAAATAAACCAGACACAGATAAAACAAGCAACCAACTAGTGACAAGTAAATAAACATAAATAAATTAAAAAAATTCTCACACACAAGGATATAATGCATGCACAACCCAAGTACACAGCACTCAACATACAAAAACAAGATAGTGTAGGACAGAATGAAGGAAAGACAAAAAAATAACAAATTAGTCACTGAGGAGGTAATAGAATGTGTGACAAAAGAGGTTTGACAATAAATAAACAAGCATCTCGGGAATTTTACCCGCCCTAGAATATGCATATATATATATGCATATATATGCATATATATATGTATATATGCATATATATATATATGTATATATGTATATGTGTGTATATATATATATATGTATATACTAGCCAAATTACCAACACCTTGCTGCATTTCACACATTCTTTTTGTAAGAAAATGATGATTGATTTTAAATCAGTGATATAATTTATAGAGAAAAACTTTGCATTTCAATATTACTCAATGTAAAATGTAATGCATGAAAAATTGGAAGACATTATTTTTTGTAATATATCAAATCAAAATTACATTAAATCTTATTCTTATTTTGTCAATAATTTTTTTCAAAATATCAATTCAAATCTTTTTGTGAATAGCCATCATATCTTGTCATTTACCTATGGTTTAAATTTCATATAAATCAAAAGGAAAAAATTTCCACGGCAGTTTTTACCTCCGGGGAACCCTAATAGGGGGGTTAACCCCCATTAGGGTGTCTTAATATTATTGATATTTGTTGAAATGTTGTGAATAGGCATCATATCTTGTCATTTACCTATGGTTTAATTTTCATATAAATCAAAGGGAAAACATATTCAGCGGGGGGGGGGGTTGTGCCTCCGGGGAACCCTAATAGGGGGTTTACCCCCCATTAGGGTGTCTTAATATTATTGATATTTGCTGAAATTTTGTCAATAGGCATCATATCTTGTCATTTACCTATGGTTTAAATTTCATATAAATTGAAGGGAAAACATTTTCAGCGGGTGTTCTCAGCAGAGGTTTTGTGACCCCGGGAAACCCTTTGATTAAAATGAAATATACTTATCGAAGTACCCTGGGCAATGTAGTTTCAGAATATATATGGTTATGGGGGTCTATCGCCAAAACGATAGGAGTAGTTCGTGAACAAAGAAACAAACAAACAGGAATACAACTTTATATATATAGGGGTGTGTGTGTGTGCGTGCATGTATGTGTGTGCATATATATGTGTGTGCATATATATGTGTGTGTATATATATGTATGTGGAGAGATGCTGTGCTGAATAGGACCCGTCCAACCCTTGCAAGCAGGGAAAAGCGGACATAAAATGATGATGATGATGATATATATCTCGGTCGTTAATTACCTTGACGTTACCCTCAATTTATTGTTTGGGTTGTATTACCCGTATAGAAAGCCGAATGATACGCTTAATTACATAAGTAAGCATTCCAACCATCCTGCCAGCATAACCAAGAACCTGGTAAGAAACGTTTCGTTGAGGCTTTCCCGTCTATCTACTAACGAGCATATTTTCAACGACCATTCCACTTATTACAATGAAGCTCTTGCTCGGAGTGGATTTGTCGATAAGGTAGCATATACAGAGTACGAAAATAGACCTAGAAGAAATAGATCCCGTCGCATTTGTTGGTATAACCCACCATATAATATGGAGTTGGCCTCACCATTAGCTAAGATCTTTCTTTCCCTTATTACGAAGCATTTTCCCCCTACACATAAATATAGTAAAATTTTTAATAGAAATACTATTAAAATTTCTTACTCAACGACTCCTAACCTTGCACATAACATCACAGCTTCAAATTTAGCTAAACTACCTAGCCGTAGGAACACGTGCAACCCTGTAGTTAGTACTAACTGTCATTGTAGGAATCGGGTGGATTGCCCCCTATCCGGGAAATGCCTCCCTAGTAGCATTGTCTACAAATGTAAGGTTGTAACACCCACGTCCCGTAGGGCCTACATAGGGTTAACCGCCAATAGATTCAAGCAGCGTCTTTACACGCATACCCATTCTTTTCGTTACCCTCTAAGAAGGAATATGACGTTACTTTCAGCTTATATCTGGAGTCTAAAAGACAACCACACCCAATATAAGTTACACTGGGAGATCCTAGCTAGGGCTAGATCGTATAACGGAAATAAAAGACCATGTGACCTCTGCGCCGCTGAGGCCCTGGAAATACTCTACGCCACAGACCACATCTTAAACAAAAAATCTGAAGCAATTTCGGCTTGTAAACATAAATTGCACAAAACTTTCCTGTATTACAGCCCCACGTTATACCCTAATGGATAGTACGATCTATACGTGGATATTTTACGTCTTGATGTGGGAGCTAAGTATATGTTTTATTTATACCATTACTTATTTGCATAGGTAAGTATATATTACCCGTTTGTTTCGTGAAGGTACGTATACCTTCTCGTTCGTATATTTGATTGTTTATGTTATGGCGTAAATTTTTTTATTTTTTTTATTGTGGTACATATGGTTTGGCTATGTGTATACGGGAGTTTTGCGTCTGTGTGAGTATGCTGGTTCGTACGTATGTAGGGTGTGTGTATATGTGTACTTCATGTTTTGGTTGACTTACGTCTCCGAACATTCGTGGTTTTACATGTAGGTATGTGTGTGCGCTTGTTATATACGTATTTATTTATTTATATACGTTTATATATTTATTTATTATTTTTTTTGTATACACGCATACACACACATATTTATATGTGCGTGGTTTTGTATACCTATGGTAAGTGTTTTGCGTATGCTTGTGTATGTACGTATTTGTTTGCGTGTATGTATTTATTTATTTCTATTACTTCCGTATTGTATTTATTTACTTTGTTCTTAACTCTGTAGCGGAGATTCATTCGGTCTCCTAGTTAGTCTACGACTTCTGCTATAGCATTTACGTGGTTTTGTCTTTGCGTGCTATTGTTCTCCACGCTCCACATATGACGTATTATCTTTGTTTTTTCTCGTTCATTGCCAGAGAACGTCTCTATGCACCACCTAAGAGAACATTAGTCTACGACCTCCTTTATACCATAAACGTGGTTCTATCTTTGCGCGTAATTGTTTTTCACCGTTCCTATTAATGACGTATTATTCGTTTTTTCCCGTTCTTTGCCAGGGAACGTTACCACGAACCTAAGTATCGTCTTCCTGTCTTCCTCCGGTTGCAACGTTTTTTTAAATATCCACTTCTCCGTTTACAGATTGACTTTGTTAGTTTCAGAAGATCCCGTTAAGGGTGAAAGCAGCGATTCTTTGCTTAAACTTTAATCTGTTATTTTAATAAATATTTGCTCTACGGTTCTTATATATTTGATATATATTTATCCTTATCGAGCCCTCTTTGGATTTTAGTCTTCAAATTTATTATTATTACTATATATATATATATATATATATATATATATATATATATATATATACATATACACATATATATCATATATACATGCACACACATACATACATATTTTCTATGTATATGTAAATAAATACATATATGTGCATATGCATATATATTGTATAAATAGATTCACTCACAGACACCCATTGTTCACATTTCATTATACACTACAATACACAAGCAGTATGTTTAATAATCTTTTGGAATCAGGAAATATTTAAATATTCATGTGAACAAAAGGAAACCATTGACTATATAAAATTTACCTTTAGTTTATACTCTTTGTTGTTTTTGTCTGTTTGTTGTTTTTTCAAGACCTACTACTGCTACGAGGATTTTTGCTTTGAAATACACAGACAACATAAAGTTTTGGATCATAACTTTGATAAAACCACTTCTGAAAAAGTTTAATGCTTTAAACTCACCACCTTGATATTCTGGTCCCAACTACTTTTGACTATATCATGTCAGCTAGATATTCTGGTCCTTATGATATTCGACAATATCTTATCAGCCTTATATTTCCAACAATGTTTGACTATATCCTCTCAGCATCACAGGCCCCGATGATGTTTGATTATACCCTTGTCAGCCTCTCATGTCCCACTGATGTTTGACTATATCCCACTAGTCAAGTACTCCATTTTCAACATTGTTTAAATATATTCCATCAACCTCCTATTCTGTTTACTATTGTTACCCACACCATGTTTTACACAAATTAGCAATTGTTTTACATCATTGCTTTAGGCTTAGTAATTTCATAAAGTATTGTTGTTACTTTAGTCCAGTTTTTACATTTATCAATATTTTTTCAGGTTTGATTGACAGATATTTTTTTTTGTGTGTGTATGTGATTTTCATGTGGGTGACCACTTACATGACTGGGGAGCAGGCTTCAAAAGATTTTTTTTTAAATTATCAACAAAAATGTTTGTTTTACTGAGTAAAAGAAAAATAGAATAATCTCAGGATTGGTAACAAATAGATTGCCGCTCGAATAAGAAGACTGCCACTTCAAGATGGATGTCAGATGTAAAGGAGTCCAGGGAGGTGCAGAGTTGTGCAATAACTGCATACATTGGTGTGTAATCCTGCAGAATATAAGATGGTAGTCGATGTGAGTAGTTCCGGAGTTTCACACCCATCATTGATTAAATTGGATGGGTGTAAATCTCTAGAAAATCTCACATTGGTTCTTCAACAGTCAACAATGAAAAACTCTGAATGACTCTAGTTTTCCAGCCAGTCTGTCACTCAGCCAGTCAGAAAAGACAAGTCAGACAAACTGACTGACATTCAATATAGACTGTTTGGAACTGATGCAACAAGAAATTGTAAAATTGTGCCCCTTTCTCTATGCATGTGTTTATGTATGTATGTATGTTTTTACATGTCTGTGTCTATATATAAACATATATGTATGTATATATACACATATATATAAATATATATATATATATATATATATATATATATATATATACATACATATATATAATTATATATATATTTATATTTATATATATATATATATATATTTATATATATATTTATATTTATCTACACGGTACATAACACTGTGTCCTGGAAAACCTTAATGCACTCGTACATAACCAATTATATATATATATATATATTTATATTTTTATATATATATATATATTTATATTTATATATATATATATATATATATATTTATATATATATATATATATATTATATTTATATATATATATATATATATATATATATATATATATATATATATATTATATTTTTATATATATATATATATATTTATATTTATATATATATATATATTTATATTTATATATATATATATATTTATATTTATATATATATATATATATATATATATATATATATATATATATATATATATATATATATATCAAAGATTATGATCATGGTTGTTCCATTGATGTTAAACACTCACTAACAAATTAAATATGTTTTCTGAATTTTATTTTATATATCATCATAAACATTTTACATTTATTTTTCCATGCTTGTGTGGGTCCATATCTCTTCAATCCAATGTAGAAACCTCTTTGTTGTCCCACGATCTACTAACATAGCAGCTACGTACTTCTCTTTTAAACTATAATTTGTCTTAAAACATATAAAAAACACATTGGATAATCATCATCATTTTACGTCTAGTTTTCCACACTTGCATTGGTTGGACAGTTCCTCCTCAGTACAGCATCTCTCTAATTGTCAAATTCCTTTGTCACCTCCTATGTGAGCTTCATCGATCTGAGATTAGCTCTCACCACTTCCATCCAGATCTTCCTCTAATGTGGTTTCCTTCCACTGGGGTTATGTGTCACTTGTTCACCCAGCGATCAGGGAGCTACTACCACTGCTAGCTACAAAAGTCTTTTCCCTCAAAATGACAGGCAGACTGTATGATGTGAACATAGAAGCAATGTTGCATGGTAGTGAGACCTGGGCACTGTGTGCAAAAGACTTGTGAAGATTAGAAAGAAATGAAACTTGGATGCTCTGAGGGATGGGTAATAGTAATATACATGAATGGCAAAGCATAAACAAACTGAGAGAGAAACTAGGCATAAGAGAAATCAGATGCAGTGTTCAGGAGAGGAGAATGTGTTGGTATGGACTTGTGATGTATATGAAGGATCACCACTGTATAAAAATGTTCAGAGCACTGAAAGTTAATAGAAGCCTTGGAATGGGTAGACCCGGGAAGACTTGGGATGAGGTGATAAAAGCTAACCATGGCCAATTGCACCTCTTAAAGACAATGACACAGGACCAATATCTCTGGTGTTATGTAATAATGCAAGGACGGTGGATTGGCAGTATCGGTAGAGGGTCGGACGCCATGCTTTTCAGCATAGTTACGTCCTTTTACGATCTGAGTTCAAATCCCGTCGAGGTTAACTTTGCCTTTCATCCTTACGGGGTCGATAAAATAAAGTACCAGTAATGCACTGGGTAATTGCTGGCCTTGTGCCTAAAGTAGAAACAGTTATGTAATAATGCAGAAGACCCTTCTTCCCATGAGCACAGGCTGAAACATATATCTAATGGGCATCCCCTCCACCCTCACCTCTCTTCCATTTACCTCCCACGTCCAAACACTCAGCCCCACACTCACGCCCAAATACCTACCTCCCTAATCCCCCTCCACCCCTCCCACTGTAAAGTGGTTGTGATGGAAACGCGACAAATACGTTCAGCTCACACTGTAAAATGATCATGATTGTGACATGAAAATAAGCACCCAGAACTCACAGTAAATGTGGTTGGCATCAGGAAGGGCATCCAGCTGTAGAAACCAAGCCAAAATCAGTTCTGTATTAGCAAGACATTGTCACCTAACCTAACATTTCTCACAACAGGACAACTCCTCTAATCCATGCTAGCATAGAAAAATGCACATTAAATGCACATTAAATGGTGATAATGATAATAATGATGGTGATGATATATATATATTTATATTTACTACTGTCTTATACCATCTTGCCATCTTCAAATGATATATATATATATATATATATATTTATATACATTCTGCTTTTACAGAACAATGAAATTGAGATGTTTTTATTTCAGGTTTTCATTTTATATATATATATATATATATACACATTAAAAAGCAGTATTATCAGATTATCAATTTCCAAATGGGCTTTTTCTCAATTGTGATTTGGTTGGGGTTTTATGAAGAAAATAGGGTTTTGTTTGAGTTGGTTGCTTGGTGAAATGTATCACTTAGACCACCTTACTCCACTCCACTGTAACTCACTTGACTCCCTTTCCCTCTCCCTCTCCCTCTCCCTTTTTTACTCATTG
>OZ024741.1:293836856-293869356 GCA_964016885.1 Eledone cirrhosa
TGATGATTACAATAATGGTTGTGCTGCTAAGAGAGTCGGACACCATGCTTTGAAGCATAGAGTTACGTCCCTTTATGATCTGAGTCAAATCCCGCCGAGGTTAACTTTGCCTTTCATCCTTATGGGGTCGATAAAATAAAGTATCAGTAATGCACTGGGATAATTGCTGGCCTTGTTCCAAAAGTAGAAACAATTAATGATAGAAATGGTAATAGTCACAAATATTAATGGTTTTAATGTCCATGGTTATGACTAGCATGATACTGATGATCTGATTATTGATGATGATGCTCTCATTGTGGTAATGGAAGTTATGTTGTTGTTGTTGACAATAAAGGAATTAGTTAGAAAACCCATCACTGCGTGCCCAAATACTGTTTACTTTAGATATAACCACTGTTGACTGTCTAACCTTCTCTAGTCTTTGCACAGATTCTTCTAATTCCCTAACTCTACTAGGAGACAGTTAAGTTACTAACAAAATAACATTGCTAATCCTTTTTGCTACCGATCTACCTGACAAACTCTCAGATTCACAGAGATGAACTTTTTGTTTAAATTGTCCATTATTAAATAACAGCATTTCTATCATAACTTTGTGTAAGCCCATTTTATCAAATTATGTTCCAAATACTGGATTCAATAATGGACAAATTTATTTTAATAAATCCTTTTAAATTTTGGATTATTTTTGAAATCATTGCATTTTTCTTTAATAATACAGTCATGAAAAGGTTTTAGTTGATCCTTGCACAGGCTGAATGAAGAATGCAAGCTGAAAAAGTATTAGATACATTTTAGTGTAGCACAAGCACTACCTCTTTACTAAGTGGATTGGGTCTCTGTTATCATTGCACCAGTGCTACACACAAGAAGACGTTTATTATGGCACCAGTACTACCACTTACAAAGTATACTGGGTGCCTTTTATTGTGGTACCAACTTGTCCATAGCAAACATGGAGACAACGCATCCTTAATAAACGATAAGGCAACATGTCTTTAATGTACAATAGGATATGTCTTTGTTCTAATAGGATACTATGTCATTAATATATTATAGGCATGTATTTAATATACAATAGGATATGTCTTTAATATATACAACATGATATGTCCTTAATAAACAATAGGACATGTCCTTAATAACCAATAGGACATGTTCATAATATAAAATGTATCAGGCTACAAAGAAGAGAGCAATCAAGGCTGTGTCCACCAAGAATTCAAAATACTCATACATACATATGTCATCATCATCATTTTGTAATTTGGTTAATTTTCTTGTCAACAACACATTATATAGATTTAAAATTTGGCATTAAACAGTGTTGGCATCATTCATCGTAACTTTTCAAAGACATTAAGTATTTCTTTGGATTATTATTGAAACTAAATTCTTACCATTTGCTCTCTACTTTCAGAGAACATGAGAAAATTATGATTAAATGAAATATTGCAACTAATAAATCTCTTTTTATATAGTGTAACATATAATATATAAGATTTTTTATTGTCTAGAAAGGATGATGAGAATGCAGCATAGTATTGGTGGATAAAATTTAGTACTGAATTTATTGGTTTGGTATATTGAAAATGAAGAGAGTCAACTGTTTGACTATCTCTTTATGAAACTGCGAGACGAATTGACCTCAATATCAAATTCTGATTATCAATTACCTAACGAAACAAATTCTTTGGATGTGAAGATGTCGAATCGTTAGTGTCGTTAGCATCATAGAAATTGGTGGAGAAGGTGTGAATGTGTGTTAATGTAGCATAGAAACTGGTGGTGAAGGTGTGGAAATATGAAACCATCTAAGAGAGAAAACTGAGAAAGTAGAACTCAGTCAAGATTAAAATTGATGGTCTATATATAGTTTACCAATTTGTGTGTGTGTGTGTTTGTGTAATGTAAGGGTAGATACACACACACACACACACACACACACACATATATATATATATATATATATATATATATATATATATATATATATATATATATATATATATGAATATATGTATATATACATATGTATATCTGTTTGTATGTATGTGTATATATATATGTGTGTATGTATATATGTTTGTGTATATATATGTATGTGTGATCATGTTTCTGCTCAAACAGGATTGAACTGGAGTTAAGCAAAAGTCACAATAAAGAAGAAATGCAAGTAAAACCAGACCATATTAGTATTTTATCAGAAAATTCATGAAATGACAGGTTGATTATTTTGATAAAGATAGAAAATATAGAGTAAAAATAACACTGTGTGATGTTCATTCTTTACCCTGTCAACACTTGAAGTTAAATATTATCCAAAGCAAGGAGAAAAGGGGAACTTTTAATTTTAAGAGCAAAATAACTTGTGTGGCTGCATCATCACCATCATTTGATATCCATTTTTCCATGCTGGCATGGGTTGGAGAGGTAATCACAAACCAAATCAGAACTTAATTGGAGTTTCTTTCCTCCCAGACACACTATGGAGGACATCTTACTTATTTACATTCTGGTTCTGGCATGGTCTCATCTGTGCTGAAAAAAATATTGAATCATTAATTAACCAAACTCATATGTGTATTTTACACATACACAATATAAACTTCAACATACATACACACATTAAAATTTAATCATGCTCTCACACATACAAATCCACACATCTCACGGACATATGCTAACACTGCCAGATACTTTACACATGCACAAAATAACAGTACACACATTCAAACTTATATTCACTCACACATACAAGTCCACTACCACATACTACACGGATATACACATAACACACACTAACGTTGATACTTTACACAATGTACCTTAAAAAACACGTTTAAACATACAACGACAGTAATACACACATACATCACTTTGCGTTCCAACTCGTTACCAAGTCTCCTTAATGGTTTGTCTTGTTTACTCTCCTTATTTTTGGTTCTTTTTACTTTACTTGGACTACCTTTTATTTTCTGTATCTATCCTTTGTCATCCTGTCTCTATGATTGTACTCCTGAAGAATGGCTAAAGCCCAACACATCAAACTTTCTTTCCCTTTTCCAAATAAAGCATGAAACTAATAAGGCTTTTTGTACCTCTGTTTGTTGTTTCCTTGAATGTATGTATGTATGTGTGTGTTTGTGATAGGATATGAGTGTGTAAATATTTCATAAAGTTGTAGGGAACTCAAACACAGAAATCAACTACTATGATGATCATAGCAGCCAGCTCTATTTCTGTGTTCGAGTTCACTATAATTTTATGAAATTTATATATGTGCATCTCTCTCTCTCTCTCTCTCTCTCTCTCTCTCTCTCTGTATATATCATCATCATTTATCCAAGGAGAGAAGAGAAGTACACATTATATATTTCAGAGCCTTCCAAGGAAGGTTGAAAAATTAAGTCTATTGATTAAGTAGGTCACAATGGAATTTGAATTCAGAAAACACAAAGAGTTGGAACAAATACTGCAAGGCATTCTGTTTTATTCTCTAACAATTCTGCTAAACTACTGCCATAGACCGGAACTTTATATCATCAATTCCCAAAAGATGAAAAACAAAGTTGAAATCAACAGCAGGTAGAGAGGTTTCTCACATCTGTCCTAAATCTGTATGAAAATTTATGACTTTGTGTGACATCAGAAATATAGCCAAGACAGAAATATATCCTTCAGACTTGGATGGGTTAAGCTTGAACATAAATTTAATGGTCCATTGATTAACTACCTCTTTTCTATAGCTTAACTGAAGCTGATCTCTAGCAACAACATCGATACCAAGAACAAGAACTACAACAACAAGATTTAAGCAAATGTCCACCTACGGCAGGGTTCCTCGGATGCAATACAATATACCACTATATCACATTGACAGTGATGTATCTGATAACATCGGAATCTACACACACACACACACACACACACACACACATAATACATATATATATATATATATATATATATATATATATATATATATATATATATATATATATATATATGTATATATATATATAATTTTATGAACAGCTTTCAAATTATTATAACCCACAGACTGTTTCAATCGTTTGTCATTGCTGTTATTAATTGTTTCGATATTATTATAATCATCATCATCATGTAGTGAGATTACAAGATATAATGGTTAAAAACACATCCATTCAAAAAGTTACCTTTTTGTTCTCTTTTGTTTGTCAAGCAAAATTCAGAAATAATTATATATTGAGATATACACATCATAGATGATGGTGATGATGATGATGGTAGTGGCATCAATAATGACAAAGTCTATTCAATGGTGTCCACATGGGCACATATGAAGTTAGAATATATCTTCTGTATGTGTGTGTAGATATAGATGAACATAGGAATGGGAAAAAGTTCTTGACACAGTCACAAGGTCTGTTATAGGTTCAACTTCAATGCATCATATCATATGTATGTGTCTATTGTAACATTACCTCAAGTCAACAAGAGACTTTGGGAGTGAAACTGGCTACATGGAAAATGTGAAAGCTCACCAACTGAACTCTACCTGTAATCTATAGGGTCATTTTTGTCTTACACTGTGCTATACTGACTCTTCCTGAGGGTTACATTAATCATACATTATATATATATAATCTTTACGCAAAGTTGTATATCTGTCGACATACAGTATGTTTATGAATAAACATTTTGAAAGCCTTCCGATATGAATTTGAAAACTGTCAGCATAGTGCCATCTAGTGTGTTCCTACAGCAGTGATGATGGTGTCATCATTTCTGACTTTTGTCGATATCAAGCTGGTACTGCCAAACGCTTACCAGAACATAGAGCTGGAATGAATAACATAAAGCATTCTATCCAATGTTCTAACGCTCTGCCAGTTTGCCACATTTTATATATATGTGTGTTTATGTATGTGTATATATGTTTATGTATATATGTTTATATATGTATATATGTTTATATGTGTTTATGTATATATGTTTATATATCAAGACGTCGCATCTCAGAGTTGCAACACTTAATGTTGGCACTCTCAGAGGTAGATCTGGTGAAATAGTGGAGATGCTGGAGAGAAGGCATGTGGATGTGTGCTGCGTGCAAGAGGTGAGATGTTGAGGTGCCTCTACGAAACTCGTCGCAGGCAAACATCTTAGCTATAAGCTTTTCTGGGTAGGTAAGGATGATGGGTTAGGGGGAATAGGCATTTTTCTGGCTGAAAGATGGATCAATAAGACAATAGAGGTAGTTCGAGTTAATAATCGAATAATTATGCTTAGATTAGTTGTAGGCAGGAAACTACTGACAATCATCTCTGCCTATGCTCCCTAAGCAGGCCTAGGCAAAGAAGAGAAAGACTGCTTTTACGAGCAACTTTTACAAACAGCCGCAATGACAGAGGACAGAGACATCGTTATGCTAGCAGGGGACTTTAATGGCCATGTTGGACAGCTCCAGGATGGTTACACTGGGGTACATGGTGGGCACAGTTATGGCTCAAGAAATGAAGAAGGAGTGAGATATCTTGAATTTTGTGATGCAAGTACACTGACTATTTACAACACTAACTTCCAGAAACCTGCCAACCACCTAATAACCTACAAATCAGGCGAGCACATAAGCCAGATTGACTTCTTACTAGTTAGGCAACGGGACAGGCAGATGATACCAAGGCATACCCTGGGGAAGAATGTACCCCACAGCATAGGTTAGTCGTTAGTGATATCTCAGTAAGCAAGAGATGGAATGAGAGATAAAGGAAGGTGTGGAGAAGAAAGGTCTGGAAGCTAAAAAACCTTTCACTAAAATACAAATTTAGGAAAGCCCTTCAAGATGTGTATGACGAAAAAGAAGACGATTTAGTCGTATGACATAGATAATAACTGGAATTTCTTACGTGACAACTTACTGAAGTCTACTGATGAAACTGGAGCAGAGCTCCAACAAGACAGGGAGTGACCTGGTGGTGGAACAGCACAGTAGATAGGGCCATTAGAGACAAAAGACTAGCATGGAAGGCTTGGAAAAAGGGTTGGAGTAGAGAAGGATATACAGCCGCTAAGAGAGAAGGATATACAGCCGCTGAGAGTGGGAGATTTGCCAATGTTCTGCGACAGGAAGATGAGAGGCATGCAGTGTTCCACATTGCAAATCAGGATGTTGTTGGAGATAAATGTGTCCGGAATGATGCCGGTGTACTTAGTGTCACAAATGATCAGAAAAAGGAGGCCTGGAAATGTCATTATGAGAGACTGATGAATGTGGAGAATGAATAGGAGAGAGAGAGAAATTACCCTCAATAGATCCGACAGAGGGACCAGCTATTGAGATTGAGGAATATAGGGTCCAAGAGACGATTAAGGAAATGAAAAATGGTATGGCTGCTTGACCGTCGGGGATAGTTGCTGAGATGCTGAAGACATCAGGGGACGTAGGCACTAAACTGGTGCATGCATCATCAATCAGGCTATATATGGTGGTGTCATACCCAAAGACTGGTGCAGCAGTATTCTCATAAATTGCTACAAAGGTAAAGGGGATGCTTTGGAGAGGAGTAATTATAGGGGTGTAAAAACTGATGGATCAGGTTATGAAAGTGGCAGAAAGGATTTTAGCACAACTAATTAGAGAAAGGGTCAAACTAGATGAGATGCAGTTTGTTTTTGTGCCTGGGAAAAGTACAACAGATGCCCTCTTCTTGGTGAGACAATTACAAGAGAGGTTCTTAGAGAAGAATAAGCCACTATACTTAGCCTTTGTTGACCTAGAGAAGGCCTTTGATAGCGTAACCTGATCTGTCATCTGGTGGGAACAGACATCAGATAGCTGAAGCTCACGGTGGAGAGATGCTGTGCTGAATAAGACCCATCCAACCCTTGCAAGCAGGGAAAAGCGGACGTAAAATGATGACGATGATGTTTATGTATATATATGTATGTATACATATACGTATATATATATATATGTATGTATATATATGTATGTATATATATGTATGTATATATATATGTATGTATATATATTTATGTATATATATATATATATGTATATATATATATATCTAAATGTATATATATATATGTATATATGTATATATATATATATATATGTATATTTATATATATATGTATATATATATATGTATATATATATATGTATATATATATATATAGAAGACCCGCCTATATATATGTGTATATATATATATATATACAGAAGACCAAAGTACAAAGCGAAACCTACAGTCAGTAGGCACCTCTAACAAAATACACCCCCGTCCCACTATCCCCACCCCATCCACACCACCCCCTTAAATGTGAAGTTATGTTGGTACCACAACATCCAGTCCGAAACAAATGAGTTTGTGTAGGTGAAACGACAAAAAAACACACAGTCCACGCTGTAATGTGGCCGTGTAGGTAACATGGTAAAAACCTACCAGTACACACTGTAAACGTGGTTGGTGTTGGGAAGGGCATCCAGACGTAGAAAACCCGCCAGACAGTCGTATATGATCAAGACAACCAATCTTGCCTCAAGTGGGACAATTCCCGTCCAGACCCATGCTAGCGTGGAAAATGGATGTTAAACGATGATGATGATGATGATGATATATATATGTATATATATATATGTATATATATATGTATATATATATGTATATATACATATGTATATATATATATATGTATATATATATATATCTATATATATATGTATATATGTATATATATATATGTGTATATGTATATATATTTATATATATATATATGTATATGTATATATATATATATATATATGTATATATATATATGTATATATATATATATGTATATAAATATATATATATATATATATATATATATATATATATATATATATATAATGATGATCTCCTTATATATATATGTGTGTGCATATATATATATATATATATATGTGTGTGTGCATATATATATATATATATATATATATATATATGCACACACATATATATATATATATATATATATATATATATATATATATATATATATATATATATATATATATATATATATATATATATTCATGCACTAACATAGGAAGCAATATGAATGGGTGATAATAAGGTAAATACTCCCATCTATCCAGCTACACCCACCTGATGATGCACTAATGACAATATAATGATGATCTCCTTAAACTAAACTGATGATTATGATAATGATGATTATAGTGATCATGTAGAGGAGGATAATGATGCTGGTGGTAGTAGTGGTGGGAATGATGATGATTCTTATTGAACCATCATATGTGGTGAATTGTCCATGAACCATTAATCTGTCAGCTTCGCACATTGAAATATTATCTGTCCACTTCCGAAAGTTTCTTCTTCACATTTATTCATTTCTTATTGTTATTATTTATAATATTATTATTATAATTATTCTTATTATCATTATTATTATTATTATTGTTCTTTGAGTCTCAGTCATTGATGTTATTTAACTGGAAAGTTTGTTGAATATTATTATTATTATTATTATTATTATTATTATTATTATTATTATTATTATTATTGTTATTGTTATTCCTTGAATCTCAGTCATTGATGTTGGTTAACTGGAAAGTCCGTTGGATTGAATATCAAGCCACTACCTGCAGCCTCAGATATTCAGGACGTATCGGAGGGTTCTTGCCGTTCCAAGCAAGCATGCCTTTTGAAGCGTTCCAAAAAGCGTGAAGGGGCCGATTTTCTTTAACCATCCCTGGAAACCTTTGGAGATAGTCCCCAGTGCGCCTATGACAATCGGGATCACTTTGACTTCATGGCAGTTCCAAATCCTTTTCACCTCCCACTTTAGGTCCTGGTATCGGTTAATTTTCTCCCTCTCCTTCTCTTGCACTCTCGTGTCGAACGGGCAGGCCACATCCACAATCAGGCACGATCTTTTTTCTTTGTCCACAACCACCAGGTCAGGTCTATTGTGTTCCAGTTTTTTGTCCGTCTGTATCCTAAAATCCCACAGCACCTTCACCTGATTGTTCTCCATCACCGCCTCTGGCCTATGCTCATACCATTTCTCAGAATGTGGTAGATTGTTTACTTTGCACAGGTGCCAGTGGATCACCCTGCCCATCACATCGTGTCTCCAGCCCTTATAGTGGGTCTGGGCTAGGTGTTTACACTCGGACACAATGTGAGCCACAGTCTCCTCTCTCTCTCCACAGATCCTGCACAGTGGGCTAGCCTCCTCCTTGTAGATATGGTGCTTCAACCACTTCGTTTTGAGGGCCTGCTCCTGCGCAGCCATTAGCATTCCTTCTGTAGCCTTTTTGAGGTCTCCTCTTCTCAACCAGTTCCATGTCTGTGGATCTCTAAATTCAGTTTTCTCAAAGAAGGTACTATGAAGGGATTTTCCCTTAAGGCTGCTCTTCCTCCTTGATGTTATTTCCTCCTTGGGTATCCCCTGGCCTACTGTCCCCTCCTTCAGTACAGCTCTGAGCATTGGCTCCTTACTATAGGTCACGTATTTGTATAGGTTGTTTTTCTCCATCTGAACACAGTCCTCTATGCTGATAAGACCTCTTCCACCCTCAGATCTCCTTAGGTAGAGTCTATCGACATCACTCCTCTTGTGGAACATGTTGTAGATAGTCAATAGCTTCCTAGTCTTCCTATCCATTTCTTTTTGTTCAGCAACATTCCATCTCAGAATTCCCGCACTGTACCTAATAATAGACACAGCTCGGGAATTTACTGCGCTTATGGCATTTCTGCTGTTCAGATGTGACTTCAATACGCTCCTTACTCTCCGAATGTATTCAGTTCTTAACAATTCCTTCATTTTTTTGTTCTTTATGCCATCAGCCTCCAGAACGCCCAAATACTTGTATCCTTCCTCAGAGTCAATTTCCTTTATCATCTCACCTGTTGGTATCTGGATCCCGTTACTTCTGCTCAACCTACCCCTCCTCATCACAATGACTCCACATTTACCAATACCAAACTGCATACATATATCACTGCTGAAAATACGGACAGTGTCAACAAGCACATCCAACTCCTTCTCACTTTTCCCGAAGAGCTTAAGGTCGTCCATGAAGAGGAGGTGATTGATGGTAAGCTCTCCCCTTCCCAACTTGTATCCTGCTCTCACTTTTCGCAGCATAATGGTCAAGGGCATCAGGGCAAGGACAAACAACAGAGGGGACAGGCTATCTCCCTGGAAGATACCTCTCTTGATCTTCACGCTTCCCAAGGATACTCCAGTTGATGTCAACTCTGTCTCCCAGGACCCCATACTCCTGCCCAGCAACTGTCTGATGTTATCTGCCACCCTGAAGATCTCCAGGCTTTTGGTGATCCAGGAATGAGGCACCATGTCAAATGCCTTTCTGTAGTCTATCCATCCCATGGCAAGATCAGTGTGTCTCCTCCTGCAATTCCCCATTACCATCTTATCAATAAGCAACTGGTCCTTTGTACCACGTGACTTCTTTCGGCATCCTTTCTGTTCGTCCGGCAACAAGTTGTTTGTGTGGAGGTGATGGTAGATTTCCTCAGACACAATGCTCGTCAACAGTTTCCACATTACGGGCAGACATGTGATAGGTCTATAGTTGGTGACATCATTACCCTTGATTTGGTCTTTCATTATCAGAACTGTGGTACCTTTTGTCAACCACTCTGGCACCTCACCCGACACCAAGCAGTCATTGAACATGGCCGTCAGCTTCGGGTGGAGGGATGTTAAATGTTTAATCCAATACCCCTGCACACCATCTGGGCCTGGTGATTTCCAGTTGGTTAGTTTTTTGGCTTGCCCCTTAAGAGTTTCAACTGTGATACTCAAATCAGTCTGTTGCTGTGCCTGCTCACCGATCTCCCTCTGTACTGTCTCAATCCACCCTGCCTGGGCATTGTGTCTAACATCCTGCTCCCATATTCCTCTCCAGAATGTTTTAGCTTGTTCCGCCCCAGGGATCAAGTCGGTGCCTCTTTCTTTCCCCTCAAGCTGTCCAAACAGCATCTTCTGGTTGTTGTCGAACATGCGGTTCTGTTTATACTGACTGACTCTGTTCTCGTATCGCCTGATTTTGGCACTCTTTGCTACAATGCGTTGCTTCAATTCCTCTATGATAATATTTAGCTTTTTACTCCTAGTTTTGTATTTTATTTCCAGTCTATTTTTAGTGCCTATGTTTTTTAGTGTCCCATTCAGTAGTGACTCAAGCTTTCCTATGTCATTTCTCATTTCCCCGATTTGCCCACTCAGTCGCTTCTTCCACCACGGCTCTGCTCTTTCTTGTCTGTTGTTTCCTCTCGCTTTTATACCAAGTAGTTTCCTCACCGTATTTGCTGTTGCTTTGAGGATATTGTTGCACTGGTGAAGACTCCTCGCCTCAAGGTATGGGATGACTTTGTTTACCTTAGCTGTTGTTTCTTTTAACTTTTTCCTGTCTACAAATCTTAGGTTCATAGGTCTCCCACTATCATTGTTCAACTCATCTACCACTAAATTTAGGATGTCAACCGAATCTTGTCCTAGCCCGTCAGCATTCATCTCCTCAGTGGCCGTATCTCTGTTCCAGGTATTATTTATCTCAGTATTCAGATCATTGTCTGCTTCGGGTGGTTCCTCCGCTCTCAGGACCTCCTCACCTTCATTTCCCGCCGGCTCGCTTGTCTGGCATACTACACCCGCCATCTCCAAGCCATTCTCTCTGCTCAGTTCCTCCAGTTCCAGCTCGCTTATCCACCCATTAGTTCTTATTACCCGAGCCTGCCCGGCCAATTTTTGTTCATCTAATTTAAATAAACCAATCTCGTTCCAGATGTTATGCATCCGTCTCCTGTAGCCCCTCTCCTTGGGGTTACTTTTCAGGTAGCATTGCATAACAGTTCTATTCAATTCTTTCGTCCAGTTGGTTCTGGCCCCTTTCCTTCTTCTTCTTCCTCCAACATCAGCAGTATTTCGTTGACAGTCAGGTTCCTGCTGCTGAGCCAGGGGGCACCTGTTGGGTGAGAGTCTGTCACATGACGTTCTAGTCTCCATTTCACCGTTATTCGAACTGTTTATGTTCGATATTTAAACACTCTTATCGAGGATTGGCGAATGTATGTTTACATAGCCATCTGTGGATCCGCCATCCCACTTGGCCCTTGTGTGGCATTATCACCACGCTGTATACGGACACACATAAACAAACAAACACACGGGCAGAAAGGGCCCCAAAAATGAATAAGCATAAGTTTCATTGTAATGTAGTATTCGAATGTCCGACTTAGTTTTTGTTTTTTAAGTTTTACTTTTCCCCCCCTCTTCTCTGTCCGTCCGCCTGCTTCTCTCTTCATTCTTATTTTCTTTACGTTTTTGGGGTTTCTTTTTTTGTTTTTGTTTTTCTCTGTTTTTCTCGTTTTTTACTGTTGTTGCTGTGCTGCTTTTGTTGTTTGTTTTTTCTTTTTTCTTTTGAGTCTATCTATATATTTTGATGCCTTCCTCTTTGTTAGTAGTAGGAATTCTATAATGTGGAAGTGGTAGCCAGCAGAGACTAGCGGCGTTGGCGATACTGAGACAGTGGTGGCGGTGATGTCGATACCGAGGCAGCGGTGGCGGTGATGCGACCGTATTACTGTAGTGATGGTGCTGTAGCGGTGGCAGCAGCAGTGAAGGAGTCAGGGGGTGGTGGCGGCGGTGATGGGACAGCGGTGGCAATGATGGCCGTAGTGAGCGGTGGCGGTGAAGGTGAAAATGCTGTTGTGTTTAGTGTACACAGATGATGGGGTGGGTGGTGTATCTAGTTTCTGGTGTTGGTGAGTTTCGCTGTCCTATATAGTGTAGCCAGAGGAGAGGAGGGGGGGGGGGTTCTTCTTCTTCCATTTATAGCCATTTTATTTTATTTATTTTTTTTTTTTTTTTTTTTGGATATACAGTGTACAATACAAAGTTGAATATTTGAATATTTGAGCCGTATTACTGTAGTGATGGTGCTGTAGCGGTGGCAGCAGCAGTGAAGGAGTCAGGGGGTGGTGGCGGCGGTGATGGGACAGCGGTGGCAATGATGGCCGTAGTGAGCGGTGGCGGTGAAGGTGAAAATGCTGTTGTGTTTAGTGTACACAGATGATGGGGTGGGCGGTGTATCTAGTTTCTGGTGTTGGTGAGTTTAGCTGTCCTATATAGTGTAGCCAGAGGAGAGGAGGGGGGGGGGGGGGTTCTTCTTCTTCCATTTATAGCCATTTTTTTTTTTGGATATACAGTGTACAATACAAAGTTGAACATTTGAATATTTGAGCCTTATAACAATATATTTTGGGTCCGAATTTTTTGGGGCTCAAGCCGGGTGCTTTACGTAGCATTTGTACTAAGAGTTGTTATTTCACAAATGATTTAAATATGTTAAAAATTCAAAACTTACGGGAGCGATTTCATGACCTCCGTCACCTCGTGCGTCTTCTTCCCTTATTATTATTATTATTATTATTATTATTATTATTATTATTATTATTATTATTATCATCATCATCATCATTATCATTAGAGAATTGTTTGAGCATTGGACAAAATACATTATAGTATTTAGTTACATCACATTACATTCTGAATGTCTATCTTACTGAGGTCAACTTTACCTTTCATCTTTCCAGGCTTATCAATATAGTACCAGTGGAGTACTGTGGTTTATTTAATCGATTTCCCCCTCTCTCCAAAATTGCTGACTTTTTACCTAAATTATAAATAGTTTTTATTGTTATAATAATTGATGGACATAACTAATTGCAGTTTGTAGTTTCTCCTCTTTCAGTGATGTAGATAGAAGTTATACCACCCAAAGCAGAAGATTCCTTCACCACCATCACCACACCACCATCATCTCCACACCAGCATCATCACTCCACCACAACCATTACCATCACCCAGCCACCGCCACCATCACTCCAACTCCACAACCATCACCACCACTAGCAATGCTACTATGCTTTTTATGTTCTGACTTCAAATCATTCCATGGTCAGATTTATCAGTGGGGTGGGGGCAATGCGCTGTACCCACGTCTCTGAGCAGGGCCTCTTCTCTCCCTTTCTTTCTCTTACTCTCTACCTGCTTATATACATGCATGTGTGTTGTCATATGAGGGTCCCACCAAACCTGGACTGAAAGAACCTTGACACTCCCACTTTTTAATGCAAAATTTCCAACATCAGTTAGATGTGAATAGCCACACACAGCAAACTCCAGAATTAGCTGTTGAAATGGCAAGTGCTTACCTGTCAGGTCCTGACATTTTCTTACATATATATATATATACACATATATATATATATATTTGTGAATTTGAAAGAACATCAACACTGTACGACCATTTTTCCCAGTAAAACGTTGATGTTTCTTTCAAATTCACAACCGCTTTTTGTTCAAAGATTCTAAAAATAGATTGTATATATATATGTGTGTGTGCATATATATATATATATATATATATATATATATATATATATATATATATATATATATATATATATATGTATATATATATACATATATATATATTCTTTACAATTTTAAGACTTTGCATTTGAAAGGAATTCTCATAAGGTTTTAAGGCCTAGTTTTTGACTGACTCTGAGATTCTTACAAAGGTACTGTAACTGCTACCATATAATGGTTTACATAGGGATGTAAATAAAAGACAGAATGTATGTAGTAGTGAGCATTGGTATATTATGGCTAATATTCCCACCCTTTAGAACCTCACTAGGTGACAATTATATATATACTGCATTCAACAACAATCTAAGGAATGGATCTTGTTTTTTGTTTTGGAAATGTTCCTAGAATTTTTAACAGTTTACCATTGTGTGTGTGTGTAGGTATGAATGCATGCATATCTATATACATATATATATATTGTGTGTGTGTATGTGTGCTTTTGCACCGAATAGAGTAAATGCAGAGTTATGGAATTATTTCTACAGCTAATACCTCCCACTGCCCTCTACTACTACCACCACCACTGTCTATAACACTTCTCTGGAGGTGTAACTGTTATAACTAGTCTCATAAATCCTTACTAATATCAACACACATGCATCTGTACATACACACACTCACCTTTACATACATACATACATCTGCATATATTCACATATATCTGTACATATATATATACATTCACGCACACATCTACATTGAAATGTTTAAATCACCTTACACACATCTTTACACATATACACACACCTGTACAGGTATATATTGAAATCTGTACATCACCTTACATTTTAATAAAAGAGTCAAACCAAAATATCTCAGCTTTCTCACAGAATATTCGAGATTCCACATGAAAGAACCATTTTTTTCTCTTTCTACTTCTGATTTTTGGTTTTCTTTGTATCATCATAACCATTACCACCATCATCAACATTGTCATCATCATAACTATTTCCACCATCACAACTACCACCATCATCAACATTATCATTATCATAACCATTACCACTCTCATCAAAATTATAATTATCATAAACATTACCACCATGAACATTATCATTATCATAACTATTACCACTATCACAACTACCACCATCACAACCACCACAATTATCAATATTAACATTATCACCATCACAACTATTACAACAATCACCAACATTATCACAACCATTACCACCATCACAACTTTGCATCTGGTGACTAGAGAAGCAATTTCCCTGCAGGTTCATCATGGCCAAGTGATAGGTTTGAACTTTTGATGAAACTCATGGCAGATCACCATAAAAAACTTTGTTGGATGTGTGACATTACTATGAAATGTTGAACACCACCGATAACATATTGGCGTAGGAACCATCAAGACCCCTTGAGTGAGCAACACTGGGAGTCCAGGATACTAAACCATATAGCTATGGTCGAAACCATCTTAATATATGGTTACTGAAGCATGACATCAACAAATTCTATTCATATTCCAAAGTCATTAAGTAGAAATATTGGTAATTCTTTCTATTTCTGTTACCATTTCTCTAGCTATTAAATTAAAATTTATAGAAAATAAAACATCAAGAGTAGTAAAGTAGTTAAATGAATCATTATTTGTTAATTGACTGTATCAAGCTTTAATGAACTGAGAGATCACTGTTTATAAACTACAATGTTGCGAGCAATCGAAAATACACAAAAGATAAATGTTACATATTCTACTTTGTTTCAAATATTTATCATTAATATTGTTGATGTTATTGTTCGAGTTGTTGTTTTTAGTGTTATCACTTGCAATTGTGTTTGTGATTGTTGTTGCTATTGTTGTTCTTGTCATTGTTGTTATTGTTTGTTTGTGGTTGTTGTTGTTCTTGTCATTGTTGTTATAGCTTGTTTGTGGTTGTTGTTGCTATCATTTTTGTTGTGATTGCAGTTGTTGTTATTGTTGCTGTTGTTCTTTCTGTTGTTATTAATGTTCTTGCAATTATTGTAGTAGTTGCTGTTGTAGAACAAAGCTCATTATCCAGCTAACAAATGTCAGACATACTTTTATGTTGTTCATTTTGGTTCTTCTTTGTCAAATATGTGGCAATGTCAAAAAGATTTCATCATTATCATTTAGAAAGAAAGAAAAATATTTTCCAATGCCAAAGCAATGAATACATTTCCTTACAAAACCTGTTTAACCTTTTAATATGCTACAGGCAACTCTACTTTCTAATAATGATATCTAATGTTATTCATATTTCAGATTATATGATACATATAATGAGTAATATTATTATTCTTATCTTTATTATTATTATTGTTATTATTTTTATTATTATTATTATTATTATTATTATTATTATTATTATTATTAATTATTAATTTTTATTTTAACTTCAATTTTTAAGTAATTAAATGGTTTAGGTATTCACTCTTAATGTACAATAGATCTAGAAAACAATATGACATTGTTAACAACCTATATTTGGTATGGCACATCACATGCATAGATATGTGGTTGTTAAGAAATTTGCTTTTATTCATGTGCTGTTGAGTTTAACCCCTTCACAGAGAACCTTGGCAAGTGTCTTCTACTCTAGCATGAATTTGGGGAGTCATTAGAGCATTGAATTAAATGCATTGTTCTGGCTCTCTGTAAACCTGAGTTCAAATCCGACCAAATCAACTTTGCCTTTTTTTCATTCATTGTTGATAATTAAACTACTAATCCAAAGCAGTGGATTGGGGAAATATTCAAATATTGGAGAAATGCTTTGTGGTATATATGTTTCAATCCTCAGTGTGTTGTGGAAAAGAAAACGAAAAAGAAACCAAAAATAACAGTTACTAGCTTTGGAATGACTTTATATAAGTCTCCAAACATTTCAGTTTATCTCTTACAATACCAGCACACCAACTGGCTGGAGAAAACTGACAGAATGTTTAAATGCAGTGTAGCCATTGTATAAGCATTTATATCGTTTTACTTTGGGAGGGTCATGCTGCCAATGAAAATATACACATCTGTTGGTTTTCACTTTAAAATATAAACTTTATAATACCCAGATAACATCAACAATATCTGTATGACAGACGTAGCATTACCGGCAGAATTTACCAAAGACCATACAATAAATATTTATGGGAACACTTTAATCAATGAACAAGAACAACAGGCTCTACAACTCCCACCGAAATTTGCTATCTACAAAAAGATTAATCCAGTCGTGTGTAAAACGGAGCTGGAAAAGTGTTTCACAAAAATACGTTGGAATGCGAACATAAACAACAACAACTATACGGACAATAACTCTGAGTATAGAAATAACAGCTATAATAGTAGTCATAACAATAACAATAGCAGGAGAGTGAGAAATAGTAATAATAATAATGGTAGTAATATTAATGATAGACAGAACAACAACAACCACAATAATAATAATGGAAACATTAATGACAGACGCAACAACAACAACCACAGTGGTAATAATGGAAATAATACGAGTAACAACAACAACAATCACAGTAGTAATAATGGAAATAATATGAGTAGCAACATTAATGATAGACACAAAAAAACAACAACAACAAAAACAAGAAACATAATAATAAAAGTAACAACCACAATGGTAGAAATAACAGTAACAACAACAATAACAATAGAGAAAACAACAACAATATATCTAACAATCATAACAATAATAATAATGTTAATGGTAGGAACAACAACAACCATAATAACAACACACACAACTATGACGATAGATATAATGACAACCAACCCCTTAGAGAAACTATTCTTCAATCCAGCTGACAAAACATATAAGATGAGTAAAATTTATCCTACGAGATTACCCTTTAATAAAAGGGTTTGTATACCACAACAAATAGATGACGAGACAGAGGCACAGTTCACCATAGCTAGGAATAAGGTTAGAGAAATAGTAGACCGATATACTAAGAGACAAAGCAGACCAGAGGTCCAACAACTTGGAAGGAAACCTGTAGAAGGCTTAGTTAGCCTCAGGCAGCGTACAAGAGATGGTGAGGTAGTGTGTCTACCCACAGATGAACTGGGCCTCCTACTTAGACTTACCTATAACACTGACTACCTAGACAGCCATGACCTTAGATGTTTCTGCCCCAGTAGACCCATAAGAAGTAGACCCCCCCCCACCACCACCATAACCTCAATGGCAAAAAAGACTCCCATGGGAAGGTGGATTGGGTGGACCAAAGCCATACGGACCCCCCCCCCCAAAAAAAAAACAATGATCAGGTAAGAAAAATGGTCGTGCATGCAATAGGGGCTAGTATTAAAACTACTCTAAAGGGCCACATATTCAAATTCAACAAAAAGATCTACACCCAAAATTGGGGAGCAGCCATTGGAGTCAGCATAGCTGCTGATGTTGCCAACCTTTTTATGGTATGGTGGGAAAGGAGGCTCAAAGACCTCCTTGATGAGAGCTCCATAGACCTCATCATGTACTCTCGTTATGTAGACGATATTAATATAGTAATAAGGACACTTCCACAAGAGAGTACTAACAAGTATGATTTAGAATGTAGCACAATGGAAAGCATCCAGCAGATAGCTAACTCCATACACCAGAGTATAACTGTAACTATCGACTACCCTTCCAAACACCCTAACAGTAGACTACCTGTATTAGACACGGAACTCTGGATTAATACTATAGACGAGAGGGCCAAAATTCTCTACTCAAACTACGTTAAGCCCATGGCCTCCAAATACCTGATACTCAAAAACTCAACCATGTCCAGTAGTGCTAAGTTTAATATTCTGATCGCAGACTTGGTATGAGTAATGAAGAACGTGTCCCGCATGTGCAACCCAACAGAAACGGAAAGACATATCCAACACTTCATCAACCACATGCAGTTCTCTGGCTACAACCAAAGAGACAGAATCAGAGTATACGAAGGAGCCACGGAGAAGTATAAGACCCTCATAGAACTGGACATGAAAGGAATTTGCCCATTATACAGGAGCAAAACATGGAATAGCTTAGATAGGAATAAACATAAGATAGGGAAAGCCACCTGATGGTACAACAACAAGAGATACCAGAGTGTCATGTTCTTGGATGCTACCCCTGGAGGGAAATTAGCTAACCAGTGTAGAATGACCCTGAGAAAGACCCACTTAAAGATTAAAGTGGTAGAAAAGCCAGGAACTACCATAAAATCCCTGATCAGCAAAACATACCCTTTTAAGAAAACCCACTGTACTAATAGGAAATGTGTTATATCTAAAGTAAACCCCCAGATAAACTGTAAAACTAGAAACGTAGTCTATAGCATAAGATGTACAGAGGGTACTTGCAGAAACATGACAACAACATACATAGGCGAGACAGCTCATAGCATAGGTGAAAGGATAGACCAACACTGGGAGGGAACTAAAAGGACAAAAAACGGTTCAGTACTATACAAACACGTCAGAAAACAACATGACGGTAACATAGACAACATAGAAATTAAAATAATATCTAAACATAGAAATGACCCAGCAGATAGGCAAATCAGAGAGGCCAGCGAAATAGAACTTAGAAGGCTAAACAGAAAAAATGAATAGAATAACAACACCCAAACAAACAATACTGACTTAAGAGAAATATAAATAAATAAATAAATATATACACAAGCACAATAACAACAAACACATATAAACACACACTACTAAACTAAGATAGAATACAATAACCAAAACGCAGTCACCCAAACGTGAACACATACCAAACACTATACACACATGCAAACGCACGCGCAGAGAAGCAGACAAAAATAAATAAATAAATAAACAGACAAAATAAAAAATGGCATAGATATACAATATAACAGGAGGAACATAATAGTACCACTGATGATGTTGCAGATGTGCAATGAAAGAACTTTGTTAGACTATATACATACACCCTGTACATGTGTTTATATCTATATTATATTTGTATTTTTGACCGTTGGTCAGTCAATGGTAAACATTGAGGACCGAATGAATTAACTGTGGAGATATAACAGAAAAAATACAGATATAATATAGATATAAACACATGTACAGGGTGTATGTATAAAAAAAAACAACCAAACAGTGAGTGTGTTCTGTTATTATTTCTGGCAATATTATTACAACAATATGACCCTCCCCAAGTATAACAACTTTATAATAAACTGAATTGAAAACCAACAGGTGCGTATTATTTTATTGGCAGCATGGCCCTCTCAATGTATAACTATATCTGTTTCAACATACGTTTTCAGATAAGAAATCTTACAAAACAGATATATATATATATATATATATATATATATATATATATATATATATATATATCCATATCCAAAACAGGACAAAGACAACAGAAAAACATACAGTCCCTTCTCCTCAGTCAATCTCTGGAAATCACTATACTTTCAGTGCATCAAGGTTAATACTATTAATTACATTATACATTGGGATCCAACAAAACAGGTAAACACAGGATGAGTTGTGCCTTTGGCGAATTACACAGATAAAGACAAAAATAAAAAAATGATACAAACCAAAGTTTATCAAATAAAAAAGAATAGAGAGATAAAAATGGTTTGTGGTAGATTAGCTAAAGGAGAAAAATAGAAAGGAGAGAAATTGAAAAATAGAACATATATATGGACTACAATCTAACGTAAAATGACACAGAGGCACAAAAATGGTAGGAAGGAGGAATAGAGGAACCAGGAATTGTAACGACTATTATTTGATATGTCTAAAAAACTTGTGTGTCTAAGACTTTTTAATGTGAATCCCAAACCTATATATATATATATATATATATATATATATATATATATATATACACTCAGATGCACACATATGTGCATGCCTGTCTCTGTGTATTTGTACTGATACTATTTAAAGCAAGCTCTGATATTCGTTTATGTCCTGCATAAACAATACCTACTGCAGTTTTGCAGTTAGCCAAAAGCCACTAGTATGTAGCATACTTCAAAATAAAGTATAAGTTTGTATCAGGTAGAACACCAAACTATAGAAAATCAGCCTCCAATAGCCTCGGCTAATTCTGGCCAGTACTGGAAGGTAGATATATAAACTATAGTGAAGACAATGATGATAATGTATTATAATATAACATAACATGTGATATGATATAATAAATTAGCAAACTAAAGGTTAATATGTTAAGTGTTTAATTATGTTTCTTTAAAATTTCATCTATAAACCAGAAGGTTGTGTCATTGAAAATATAATCATCATAGATTAAGATATGTATCTTAATTTTCTTTATTTATTAATATTGTGTTGTTATTTTTTATTTATTTTTTTTGACTGCTGCAGAATTGGAATAGTTTTGTTTAATTAATCATGTAATTAAAGTGTGAAATAGTGAAAGCACACAGTCCTTATCTTGTTAACGATGTTCTTTAATTATGTAATTAAACTGTGAAGTAGTGTATGTGGGCAGACTTTCTATTTTTAATTCTTAATTTCCTGTACCACATGAAACCAGATTAGTAAGACATTCTTGAAGAGTACACAACAACATTGTGACTGCATCATCTTATCTCCCTGTATGACATGAAACAGCACTAGTATGACATTCTTCAAAAGTATAAAACAACACTATGACTGTATCACCTTAACTCTTAACTCTCTGTACCACATGAAACCATACTAGTAAGACATTCTTGAAAAGTACAAAACAACATTATGATTGCATCAAATTAATACTTAATGTCCCATACCACATGAAACAGCCTTAGCAAGACATTCTTGAAATGTACAAAACAGCTCTATGACTGCATTACATTAGCACATAATGTCCTGTACCATATGAAACAGCATTAGTAAGACATTCTTGAATAGTACAAAACAACATGACTGCATCACATTAAAAATTCAAGTCTTTACTTTTAGTTTACTGCAAATTTTCAAAATGATTTACCCACTATTAAAGATACTATAAACATTTGAATAAATATGTTTTTTAGATATTTTCTTCTGAACCTTTAAGTTTAATCTTTTAGAAGTATTAACTATATTTTCAGAATGTAGATTTAGTATCAGGGTCAAAATATAAAATACCTATCTAGTGTGGTAGGCTGGCAGACTCATTAGAACATGGTTTGCCTTGTTTTATTTGTTCCAACTCTCTTCATTTAGAGTTCAAATCCTATAAAGATCAACTTTGCTTTACATTCTTTTGGGGCTTATAAAATAAAGTCTGAATGGATTGGCAGAATTGTTAGATGGATACCTTATGGTATTTATTCTGATTCTTAACAAAACATCTAAGAATTAATATTTCTAGAGAAAATATAGCCAGTGTATGATTTCTAGTGTGTCGTCAGGGTTCATTTTTTTAAATTCTAAAGTAGTTTCTGTCTCTGTAGGGATGCCCTATACTATTTCTGCCAAGTGTATACACATAAGAAGTTTCATAGCTTCTATTTCTCCTATTGAAAATACTTAAGCCTTCATAATCGATAACTGACAACTTCTTTTGCAGGCATGTTTAGGGTAGATGATGTTAAGTCAAATGTTTTTTTTTCCTTTCCACCATTATGCATTGTTCTCTAACACATGGCTAACTTTGAGATTATTTTGTTCTCCAAATAGACATAATAATAACTGAGAATGAGAATGTTGAAGGAAAATGGCAGATTTGAATGCATGTATTGCAACATTTGTGCTGATGGCTTTATGCATTAATAAATACAGAGTTGCATAGCAATGGCGTTTATGAATATATAACATGAAAGAAGCATATCATTATGTGAAGTGGAGCCTTATCACTCTGAACAGTTTGGGAAATTGTCCAGTAGTTGGATTGATCTCCAAGTGTATACTTATCTTGTAGAATACTTAACAGATAAAGAGGGAAAAATAATAATGATGTTCAAACAGAACCAGAAATGTTCAGAAATCTCTATGATATGTAAGATAGAGAAGAACTGAGATCAAATGTCAGCTTTTGATATTTTATTTGATGAAAGATCTTAGATAATGTATTGTGTCTGTATTAAATTTTATTCACTTGATATCTATAGTGTCTATTGGTCTCAAACTTTGGAAATAATTATTAGATGGAATGATTAAAAAAAGATATCTGGGTAACACCTGAAGAGGATTGTCATCTGATTATTATGAAATGTAATGCTGACCATTGCTTACAAAGGATAGACAATTCTTTCTGACATAGCTAATTTATCTTATATGAATGTTCCTGAAGGAAGGATGTTGCTGGTGTTTTATGTCATTAAGTTGGTTTAACTTGATGACATGAAACCCTGGAGATACTGAATATTTCCTGGATCTTATGAAAACAATTAACTGACATGAGTCACCTCATACTTATATGTAGGCATTGCTAATGTTTGATAAGTTTGCATCACACTCATGAGGCTCTAATTTTGATCTGATATGTGGTGTTTTGGGCAAGTGTCTTCTACCATAACCTTAGATTGATCCAAGCCTTACAAATGAAAAAGAGTCAATGGAAACTCTTTTAAAACCTGTCAAATGAACTGTACCTAAAAATTGCATTTAGGGTGCACTTGTCTGGGAAATACTCATGCTAATTTTAGGATTTGATGAAACAACTGATCAGTCAACTAAAACAGACATCATTAGAATCCAACAGAGATCCATTAAGATTAAGTCACCTGTTTTACAAGATTTCAACATGAAGTTAATGTATTCCAACTCCTAGCAGCTATAGCTGTATCTATATTTAGTATGGTGATAAAATGTAGGCATTGACTACAGAGAATATATACAAGCTGGAAATAAATAAAGTGAACACACTTGATGTGTAATGTTAGTGTCGATGAACAAAATAGAGATGAGTTGAGAAAAAAAATAGGTATCAATGAATTGGATGTTATGTGCAAGAGAGAAGAATATGTTGGTATAGCTTTGTGTGTATGTAATATGTGTGGGTGATGACAGTTGGGTTTGTGACAGGAGTTCCAAGTGGAAGATGAAGACCAACAAAAACATGAGCAAATTTTAGGGAAAGTTGATCTTAGGGTTCTGGATCTTATGAAGAATATGACAAATTATGCAACACATGCTAAGATGTGTTTTGAGGGTGGAATTTGAACTCAGCATGTAAAGAACTAGAACTGAATGTCACACAACATTTTATCCAGGACTTCTGTCATCTACTTTTTTTCAATTATTATTTCCAGCATTAGTAGACAGCAACTACATTGAGGGGAAGGGTTAGTCAATTAAATCCATCCCAATACTTGACTGGTACTTTCTAATATCCAGCTATGGAAGGATGAAAGGCAAAGTTGACCTCAGCAGAGTTTGAAATCAAAACACAAACTATCAGAACTAATATTGACTACAATGCATTTTCTCCAATGATCTAATGACTCACTGCCTTTATTTAATGTTATTACTATTATCACTATTATTATTGATAACACTATCATTATTATTGTGATTAACAATAATAATAAAGATGATGGTAATATGGATAATATTTCCTTTCATAACTGAATTATCAACATATACATCTCACCCAATTTTTATTTGGAGTCATCAGTCAATATTTCTGTTTGATGTATCACCTTTGACCTTTGATGCTTTTGTTGTTTTTTGTCTGCTATACATTGTACTATACCTCTGTATTTCCCAACCACTCATCTTCATCTCCTGCAATACACTTTTATCTTTCTCTTCATTTTGTCACCTTTCTCTTTTCTCTATTATTTCATTTCTATTTCTTTTTTTTTCTCTTTTTCAGCACTCTCTCCTCCAACTCTATAACCATTATCCTCCTCCTTGTTATTATTATTGTCTTCAGTGCCACCATTACCATCACCACCATCATCACCACCATCATCATCATCACCAATACCATTTGCATCATCACCATCATATCTCCACTTATTCTTTTCTCCCTTTACTCCCTCACCTCTGTTTGCCTATTGTACTGCCTTTCTTCTTTAAGCCATCCTCTTCCCTCCACTATTCCTTCTACTACTCTCTCAACCACCACCAACACCAACCACCAACTAACCACCACCACCACCACCATATCTATATATGAAGTCGATATTAAACTCAAGCCTGTCTCTCTTTATTGAGAGTTAATCTCAAACCAATATTGAAATATTTTAATTAATATAAAAATATTCAAGTTAAAACAAATAATCTAAATAATCAATCAGATGATCTGATATATTCATATAGTTATTGAGATCAATAACTGTAATCTATTGACATTTTATCTATTTTTTTCTTTAGTCACCACTAAAGACTTTGCTGTCATGTGATCATTGTTCCTGTGATCATTGATATAGGAGAGGTCACTGGAATATATTTTTCAAACACCGTTTAGGAAAGGTTATATATAGATTTTTTAAGATGTGTAAATCAGCACTGTAATTAAGATAAAACAAACACTCATTCATCATGCAGTGTTCCCACTGCTTCTACCAGAAAGCTGTCTTTTTCACATTGTAATATACCTCTTCAATGTGTCAGTGTGGAGAACATCTACATGGTTGTTTGGTTCACATAGTCTAGTAACAGTGACATCCCTCAGCAAACATTTTAATATGATAAATGTATGCGTGTTTATTTTTTAGTATATGTGTACATATATTTGTGTAAGGATGTGGGGAGAAAAAGTGTTTTTTAGCTTGGTTAGTTCTACTACCATTTCCTTTTTGTTTGCAAAACATCAGATGGTTGTTGCCTCATGGTCCAATCAGATGCAATTTTGAATACGTCACCCTGGAGAAGAATAACATATGGCATCTTTCTCCAGGTCTGACAACAACTGATTGCCTCCAGGGCGATAAAGAGATAGGGAAGAATCAATTGCAGTGCTGGACTGGTATTTTAAATATCACATCTAACAGGCTGAAATACAAAGTTGACCTTGGCAAAATTTGAAATCAGAATGCAGAGAACCAGAACAAATACTGCAAAGCAGTATATCCAATGCTCTTTCTTCTTCTTGAGTCATTCAATCAGAGCTTGATTTGATAGGGGACAAAGGGGGAAATTGACAAAGTTTAAGCTCCAGAGTTCTTGGTCAACTATTGCAGCTTGCAGATCCATTCATTTGAAGACTCTGCCATACTGTTACTTTATAAATTGTATATACTCATGTATAGTTGACACTGGTAGATAAGACACACCTTCATTTTACATACAATATTTACAATGTACAATATATTTAGAATTATTGAGGTTTGTAGTTCCAGTAGATAAATCACATGCTTATTTTTCATGCCATATTTACATAGCAAAAGGGATTATTTACACATGGCTTTATTCCAAATACCAGCCAAAGCAACCCAGATTCTATGATAGAAAATTCTATATTCTAAATTATTTAAATTTATCACCCACCACCACCACCACAAAAAAAAAAAAATTCTAAGGAAGTTTTATGTAAGAACCTTTAAGTTGTGTTTTGAACATCATGTTAATAATTAGAAAGTTTGTTATATTAATAAATTCCTCCAAAATATTAATTATTTTCCAAATTATTTGAAAATCTTGGTGTCTTTCTTTAGAAATATGACAACAAAAGGGTTATAACATCATACCTATTTACAACTAGATGGCCAACACAGTACAATAAGAGGCATGCACATATAATCCTCTCTCTCATTCTTTTTCTTTCTTGCTCGCCATCTATCTATCTCTCTTTTGCATTTGTATTGTTCATATTTGGCACTCATAGAATTTTTGGCAGCTTAGTATTAAAAAATGAACATTGTTTTAGAGTCTGTTAATCTCCGGACTCATAATTCGGAGACACTAATCATAAAAATGAACAGATTAAATAATATAAAAATCTAAACAAGGCAAGAATTTTATAGAGAGAATTATTATTAGCCAAAGATATTACAAAGAAAAGAAATTCCACAAAAAATTATATCATCACCACCATCACCACCACCAGCATCATCATCAATATTATTATTATTATTATTATTATTATTATTATTATTATTATTATTATTATTATTATTATTATTATTATTATTTTTATTATCAATGATAGTGTTTGTGTTATAGTTGTTGATATGGATGGCATTCTTGTTGTTGTTGTTGTACTTGAAATAACTCTCTACAGCTGCTGTCTCTGACAACTTACATCCTTCAAAATTAACAACAAATATTTCTGAACTAAACTTATGTTTTATGTAAAAGAGCTGCCATGTCCAGATCCCTTATATTTTGGTAAGGAAAGGAGCAGTGGTGGGTTGATGGCATGTGGAAGGGTTAATTGGTGAGGGATGGTGGATGAGTTGGACAGATAGGTCCATATTTTTGTTGATTTCATGTGTGTGTGTGTGTGTGTGTATGTGTGTGTAGACATGGCTGTATGATTAAGTTTACTTTGCAGCCATATGATTTGAGGCTTGATCACATTTCATGGGACTGTGGACAAGTTATTTTCTACCATAGTCTCAGTGTGTGTGCTGTCTGTGTTATGTTCCATAAATTAGTGATTCAGGAAAAAGAGGGCTCTAGAATAAATCCCAGACTTGAAAAAATAGGCACAGTTGTCTATATTATCAGCTAAAAATCTTTTGAAGGTAGTGCACCAGTATGGTTGCAGTCTAATGGCTGAAATCAGTAAATTAACCTATTATTCTCTAACCAGTGTCATGGATTGGCAGTATCATTACAGCATAAAAAAAAAAATGCTTTGCAACTTTTAGTTACATTCGAGTTCATATCCTACCAAGGTAAACTTTGCCTTTCATCCTTCTGAGAGTGATAAATTAAAGTACCAATCATGCATTGGGGTAGATATAGTCAACTTACCTGACCCATAAATTGCTGGCCTGATGTCTAAATTAGAACTTATTATTATTCTCTGGCCGATGAAGGAGGCTAGTAACTTCAAAACAGAACTCAGAGAGCATAACCAATCATCAAACTCAGCATAGGAAATGGACAACAAATGATGATAATAACAATGGTTTCTGATTTAGGCACAAGGCCAACAATTTGGGGGAAGGGGAGAGTTGATAAATCAACTGAGTTTATTAACGCTTTAAGGATGAAAGGCAAAGCTAACCTCAGCAGGATTTGAACTCAGAACATAAAGGGATATAACTATATGCCACAAAGCAAGCCAAAAAACATTATTTGCTGCATAGAGTCACGTTCCTTTACATTCTAAGTTCATATCCTGCTGAGGTTAGCTTTGCATTTCATCCTTATGGAGTCGATAAAATCAAATAACAGTAATGCACTCAGTTAATTTATGGACTTTCCTTTCCCCCAAAATTGCTGGTTTTCTTCCTAACTCAGAAACCAAAACTATTATTATTAACTGCCCTAAATCTTTAGGTTGTGCTTTATTTTAACATTTTCTCCACACGCACACACACACCATCATCATCATCATCATCATAATTTTACGTCCGCTTTTCCATGCTTGCAAGGGTGGGATGGATCTTATTCACACACACACATATATATATATATATATATATATACATACACACACACATATATATACATACACACACATATATATAAATACATACATATATATATATATATATATATATATATATATACAGATATACATACGTACATAGGTGTGTATGTAGATTTATTATTCAAATCTATTGTTTTTTCAAAATCAGATTAGCAGTTGAAATGAAGACTTTTTTTCTCTCTCTGTAGTTAATAGCTTATTGTGATAAGCTTGGAAAATGTCCCCAATGTGATTCTGTGTCTTAATTTTTTCCTTTGTATTGATTCCAACTTATTATAATCCGATCTAGAGAACGCTGTGAACTCCTCAAATTGCATGTTCATCTGTTTGGGCTTGAGAGCAAGGTGGCACTACTGTAAAAATAAAATTATTTGAAGATATATTATATATATATATATATAGGCTACACTGAAAATAACAGTCATGGTTATTCTATTCAGGTCAAACTAGAGGGGTTTGTCTGGTGTGCCAATTGACATGTGCCTGTTATTTTAAGAGGGAGTTATTTTATTGTTATGTTACTTGTAAGTACATCATATACATTACATTTATATGCCCATATCCAATCCAATCCAGGGTCTTCTCACTCTTATTGGAGAAACCCCTCCTTGGTTGACCTCCATCATTAATACCTATGTTTCAGTGACTTGTCGAGATTGGGTCATTACAGAGAAGTAAGAGGAAAAATATGTAATGAAGGGCATCATTTTTATCAACTATTTTATAACTGACAGCAATTGGAGTTATTTTCTGAACTTTAGTTTTCTACATCTTATAAATAAATTTTCCTCAACACATCATAAGTTCAAAAATTCGAGCCTCACACGTGACATTTATTATCATGTTTCTATTTATCTAAGAAGCTAATCTTATGAAAGAATCTTTAAGTTCCAAATACCAGCTTAATAATCATAAAGTTATATAACTGAATCCTTCCAAATTATTCATTATTTTCAAAATTATTTGAAAATCATAGGCAGTGTCTTTCATTGAAAATATGGTAATGGAAGAGTTAAATAGAAGCCCTTTAAAAGGGTAGTTTTGTTTCATAGAAACAGGGAAGGTTGGCATCATGGCATCGGAAGAGTTTAACCCTTTCATAACCACATTTCTCATTAAATACTAGCCTATGATTTTCAGATAATTTTTGAAACAATCCAAAATTTAGTAATCTATCAAATGACCATTATTAAACTGTGGATTGGCAGTATCAGTAGAGGGTCGGACGCCATGCTTTCCAGCATAGTTACATCCCTTTACGATCTGAGTTCAAATCCCGCCGAGGTTGACTTTGCCTTTCATCCTTACGGGGTCGATAAAATAAAGTACCAGTAATGCACTGGGTAATTGCTGGCCTTGTGCCTAAAGTAGAAACAATTATTAAACTGTTGTTTAGAATATAACTTAATATAGGTACCTAAATGAAAAACCATTATTAAGCTTGCATTTGGAATATAATTTAACAAAGTTTCATACATAGAATTATGATGGGAGGTATTTAGATAGAAATAAACAGCTTTGTTTCACAGAACCAGGAACAGTTTCAGACAGTTTAGTATCAAATGAGTTAAAGATTATCTCACACACATGCTATTAGTTAGACATAAAAAAAAACTCTCTTGTTAAGCTGAGAGTGAAGCTCTAGATAGTCATATAGTGTTTTAAAGTATTCATATTGTAAAACTTGTACATTAAAGAGAAAAATTATCTAAAATCTTTCCATCATAAAATTATGGTTGAAAGATTTTAGATAAATATAAACATTTTAAGATAAAGTTTTGTATCATAGAACATGGGACAGTTTCAGGAGGGTTTGTATCAAATGGGTTTTAAAAAATGATGTTACTTATGTGGTACATTATATCTGAGTAACAAGGAAAGTAGTAAAGTGTTGTGGTTGGGGTGCCTGTGATCAAAGGTTTAATACTGCTTCATGGTTGACTTGGGGCTAAACAACAATAACAGAAACAAGTAAATAACAGGACATTTTATATAACTAGTAAGAAGCTGGTTCTGACTTGAATTTGTTCGTATAATTTTATTGATTTCAAATAAATAATTAATTGAAAATCTAATTAAGCTGAGTAAAAACTGCTAACAAGCTAGGTTGTATTTACTTCTACATCATCATCATCTGAAACAGCAATAACAACAACTACAAAATCATCATCACCATCAACAGTAGAATCAGCAATCACAACAACAACTACATCATCATCATCATTAGCTTCAGCAGCAACAAAAACAATTTACCAGTTCTCATTAACAGGATGGCTAGTGTGATGTAAATGTATTTGCAATTTGTTTTCTCAAATTGTAACAGGTCTGTTCTTGTTGTTGTTATTGTTGGAGATGTAGTTAATTATTTGGATACATGTGTGTGTGTGCATATGTACAAACACACATATATCTGTTAGTGTGTATGTATATATATATGTATGTATGTATAATGTATATTTGTATATATATGTCTGTATACATACATATACATATATATATATATATATATATATATATATATATATATATATATATATATATATATATATATTGCTAGCTGCAAAAGGCTTCTCCCTCAGAATGAAAGGCAGACTGTATGATGCGTGTATCCGAACAGCGATGTTGCATGGTAGTGAGACCTGGGCGCTGAAGGTGGAAGACTTACGTAGATTAGAGAGAAACGAAGCCTGCATGCTCCGATGGATGTGTAACAGTAATATACGTGAACGACAAAGCATAAATGAATTGAGAGAGAGACTGAGCATAAGAGGAATCAAATGCTGCGTGCAGGAGAGGCGGTTACGCTGGTATGGACATGTGATGCGTATGAAGGATGACAGCTGCATAAAAAGGTGCAGAGCACTAGAAGTTGATGGAAACCGCGGAGTGGGGAGACCCAAGATGACTTGGGATGAGGTGATAAAAGCCGACCTTACCCAACTACACCTCTCAAAGTCAATGACACACGACCGTGACTTCTGGCGTCACGCAGTAATACAGGGTACCCGACCTCCCATGGGTACATGCTGAAGCATATAAACAATATGCCCCCCCCCCCCACCGCAAGGTGGTCGTGGAGGTGCCACGGCAAAAAAGCACCCAGCCCACACTGTAAAGTGGACGTGTAGGCGCCACGAAAAAGCACCCAGCACTCACTGTAAATGAGGTTGGTGTTAGGAAGGGCATCCAGCTGTAGAAATCAAGCCAGATCAGTTCCTGTATGAGCAAGGCATGGTCAGCCGACCAGACACTGCCCACAACAGGACAACCCGTCTAACCCATGCTAGCGTGGAAGAACGGACGTAAAACGGTGATGATGATGATGATGATGATATATATATATATATATATATCATCATCATCATCATCATCAACGTTTAACGTCCGTGTTCCACGCTTGCATGGGTTTGGACGGGGGTAGTCCCACTTGAGGCAAGAGTGATTGTCTTGCTCGCATAGGACTGTCTGGCAGGTTTTCTACAGTTGGATGCCCTTCCTAACACCAACCACATTTACAGTGTGGGTCTGGGAGGTTT
>OZ024741.1:293871856-293889356 GCA_964016885.1 Eledone cirrhosa
ACCCATGGGAGGTCGGGTACTCTGTATTACTGCGTGACGCCAGAAGTCACGGTCGTGTGTCATTGTCTTTGAGAGGTGTAATTGGGTAAGGTCGGCTTTTATCACCTCATCCCAGGTCATCTTGGGTCTCCCCACTCCGCGGTTTCCATCAACTTCTAGTGCTCTGCACCTTTTTATGCAGCTGTCATCCTTCATACGCATCACATGTCCATACCAGCGCAGCCGCCTCTCCTGCACACAGCATTTGATTCCTCTTATGCTCAGTCTCTCTCTCAATTCATTTATGCTTTGGCGTTCACATATATTATTGTTACACATCCATCGGAGCATGCAGGCTTCGTTTCTCTCTAATCTACGTAAGTCTTCCACCTTCAGCGCCCAGGTCTCGCTACCATGCAACATCACTGTTCGGATACACGCATCATACAGTCTGCCTTTAATTCTGAGGGAGAAGCCTTTTGCAGCTAGCAGTGGTAGTAGTTCCCTAAACTTCTTCCATCCCGTTCTTACCCTAGTTATTGCACTTTCTGTACACCCACCTCCGTTGCTAATTCGGTCACCTAGGTAGCAGAAGCTGTCTACTGTTTCTACAGGGCCCTCCCAGAGATAGGTGGTACTTGTTTCCTGTGGCTGTTTGCTGTTTGCTGTCTCAGCACAGCTGCTGCATGTGAATCCTACATTCTTAATTAAGCTTCCTGAGATCCCGCTACATCTCTTGTGTACCCATTGTTTGCATTTGGGGCAGAGAATGGAGTTCCTACCTACACCTTTCCTACATACTGAGCAAGGCCATTTCCCTGAGGGGATCTGGGTTCTGTTTTCTCGTCTACTTACAAGGACCTTAGTCTTTGTCATGTTGACTTTGAGACCCTTTCTTTCTAGTCCCTGCTTCCAGGTTTGGAATTTATTCTCTAGTTCTACCATAGATTCAGCTATGAGTGCGAGATCATCAGCATACAGGAGTTCCCATGGGCATCCGGTCTTAAACTCCTCCGTTATTGCCTGCAGGACTATGATGAACAGGATGGGGCTATGAACAGAGCCCTGGTGGACCCCAACCTGTACGCTAAATTCCTCGCTATACTCATTGCTAATCCTAACTTTGCTGACTGCTCCCTTATACATGACTTGTACCGCTTTCACAAGCCATTCATCTACTCCTAGTTTTCTAAGAGCCCACCAGATTACAGCACGTGGAACTCTGTATATATGTATGGCTGACTAAATATGCAAGAGTGTTTTCTTCTCAACGTTTTTTTCCCTCATTTTCCCCATTCATTCCCCTTCTCACTCTTTTCTTTCTATTCATCTTCTATTTCTACCTCTATCTTCTGATGAAAGAGTAGTGTCCAAAACGGCAAGACACTCTTCCTGCTAATTCAAGCGTTAAACTAATATATTTCTACTGTGTAGTTTGTTTTGTTATTTCTGTTTACCTTTACACACACACACATATTCCCACAAATACACAAAAATACTATAATCGACCCCTAGCACTTGAACAATTATATATATATATATATATATATATATATATAATTAGATTTTACTTTCAAATTGTTCTTTCTATATACACACATTCTGCTGATAAACATCCACAGATTTCTACATACACCAAATAACTTCATTAACCAAAGAATATATATATGTATATATATATATATATATATATATATATATATATATATATATATATATATATATATAGCTTTTAAAGAAAACCAGAGAATTAAGAAATATAAAATGTAAGCAAAAAAATGGTAAATTGAACTGGTTCTGACTTGTTTAACCGGTACCTTATTTCAATATCAGATAAAACTTCTTGACCTGTAAACTATAAATAGTTAATTAATGTTCTCAAATTCAAACAACACCCAAAAGCTAGTTTAGATAGAATTAAATAGAAAACATAATCATCATCATAACACCATTTCCCACACACAAATATATGTGTGGGTGAATGCGTGTATACTTTTATGTGAGCATATTTTTGTATATAATGTATATTTATTTATATATTTTCTATGTATGTGATTGTGTAAAGATGCATATATATATATATATATATATCATCATCATCAACGTTTAACGTCCGTGTTCCACGCTTGCATGGGTTTGGACGGGGGTTTTCCCACTTGAGGCAAGAGTGATTATCTTGCTCGCATAGGACTATATATATATATATATATATATATATATATATATATATATATATATAGCAAATTACACAACCACAAGATAATTTGTGTATCAATAGTAGTGTAACCATATGCCTCACACTATCTTACTCGATGGTAACTGAAATACATTTCAGAAACAGGGTATACTCATATAACTTTAGTAGTGTAGTGGCAATAATTAAACAAAACAATTAGGATTATCAATAACATTAATACAACCAATTAATAAATCAATCAATAAAAAAAAAATATAAAAAAATATTGTTGTATACACAAACCCAAGCCAGTTTAACCAATGCCTAACTGTCAGTTATCATTGCCTGAAAGATAAGCAATACTAGTAGATATATCATCTTTAAGATGCTAGAGTAGGCTTTAAAATCTCAGGTAGCATACAACTGTATTGAAAATTTATATATATATTTGAAAAAAGAGAAGAATGACTTCACTGGTGGCTGGTATGTTTTATTAGTTCAATGTTTGATAAGTGCTCCTCCTTCTTATTCTTGAGTGACTGTCTGATCTCCGAGCTACACACTCTATCGATTAACGTTACTCCCCATTTCAGCCACATTAAGCACTATGTCCAGTCTTTCTGGGCAAGACTGACAGCTGTCTGGAACTCCCTGCTTACTCATGTGTTTCTAAAAGGAATGGACTTGCAAAAGTTTAAACAGAACATAGAGGACAGCGATTTCTCTTATTATAGAAGGGCCTGTGATAGTTAAGGGAACTTCCTTGACCTCTAGAGCTAACAAGTGAAAAAAATAGTTGGAAAATCTGATATACACTTAATTGATAAATGGCTCTGACACAATCTGTATATTATAACTGGCTACATCTTTTTATGTTCTTGGTAAATTGAAATCTTGCTATGACTTATATATTACTGACTGTATTTCTAACGAGAATAATATACTGTCTTTGTGTTTTAATTATCAAAATAATAAAGAATGGTGGGATCAAACTTGACACTGTGTGGTTTTGTAGAAAACCTTTTAACTACACAGCCATAGATAATAATTAAAATGGTACAAATAGTGCAGAACAAAGACTGGATTGAATATAAAAGTAGACAGTATAAAATAATAAAATAGCAAGAGAGAGTGCGTGAGTGGTGCCATTAATATTTACCATTCAAGAAATGTCTCAAACAAATATATATATATTAATATATATATATGTGTGTGTGTGTGTGTGCCAGTGTGTGTATATATACACACACACACATATATATATATGTATATATATATAGAGAGAGAGGTAGAACACTGAAAGGTAATATCCGTAGTGGTAGAACACTCAGTCCATGGAACGAGTTAGTTAGAAGTGGTAACACAACAGTTAGTTCACGATACCGAGAACAATTGTTTCACCTTAGCAGGTCCTCATTACGAGCTGAGGATCCGCTAAGGTGAAACAATTGTTCTTGGTATGGTGAACTAACTGTTGTGTTACAACTTATATATATATATATATATATGGGAGTAGGGAAGAATATGCAGCCACTAAGAGAGAAGCTAGACGTCAGGTGTACTTAGCACGCAGGGAGGCAGAGAGTAGGAGGTTTGCCAATGTTGTGCGACGGGAAGATCAGAGGCGTGCGGTGTTCCACATTGCAAGGCAGTGTGTCAATGCAAATCAGGATGTTGTTGGAGATAAATGTGTCCGGGATGATGCCGGTGTACTTAGTGTCACGAATGACCAGAAAAAGGAGGCCTGGAAATGTCATTATGAGAGACTGATGAATGTGGAGAACGAATGGGAGAGAGAGAAATTACCCTTGGTAGATCCGACAGAGGGACCAGCTATTGAGATTGATGAATATAGGGTCCAAGAGGCGATTAGGGAAATGAAAAATGGTAAGGCGGCCGGACCATCGGGAATAGTTGCTGAGATGCTGAAGGCATCAGGGGACGTAGGCACTAAACTGGTTGCACGCATCATCAATCAGGCTATATATGGTGGTGTCATACCCAAAGACTGGTGCAGCAGTATTCTCATAAATTGCTACAAAGGTAAAGGGGATGCTTTGGAGAGGAGCAATTATAGGGGTATAAAACTGATAGATCAGGTTATAAAAGTGGCAGAAAGGATTTTAGCACAACTAATTAGAGAAAGGGTAAAACTAGATGAGATGCAGTTTGGTTTTGTGCCTGGGAAGAGTACAACAGATGCCCTCTTCTTGGTGAGACAAATGCAAGAGAGGTTCTTAGAGAAGAATAAGCCACTATACTTAGCCTTTGTTGACCTAGAGAAGGCCTTTGATAGGGTACCCCGAACTGTCATCTGGTGGTCCCTAAGGAAGCTAGGTGTTGAGGAATGGCTTGTGAGGACAGTGCAAACTTTGTACAGAGGTACTCTCAGTAAAGTCAGGGTAGGAATGGAGTTTAGTGAGGAATTCCAGATACAAGTAGGAGTACATCAGGGTTCGGTCCTCAGCCCGCTCTTGTTCATTATAGTCCTCCAAGCCATAACAGAGGAGTTTAAGACTGGCTGTCCATGGGAACTTCTCTATGCTGACGATCTGGCTCTTATAGCAGAATCAGTAGAAGAGCTAGAGAATAAATTCTGGCTATGGAAACAGCAGTTGGAATCAAGAGGACTGAGAGTAAATCTAGCTAAGACAAAAGTGTTGATGAGTAGAAAAGAGGACAAAACCCTGATTCCGTCAGGGAAATGGCCATGTTCGATATGCAGAAAAGGAACTGGCATAAATTCTATAAAATGCACACAATGCAGGTCCTGGGTACACAAGAGATGTAGCGGGATAGCAGGCAAACTAACAGGTAGGGAGAAATATGTATGCAGTAGATGTACAGGGAAATTAGACAGTAGAAGTCGCACTGATAGACACATTTTTCAAATGCGAGAGGGCGCTATAGAAGTGGTGGATAGCTTCCGGTACCTAGGAGATCAGATTAGCATGGGAGGAGGGTGTTCCGAGGCCATAGTATCTAGAATAAGGACGGGATGGAAGAAGTTTAGGGAGCTGTTTCCTCTGTTGACGAAGAAGGGTTTCTCCCTGCGTACGAAAGGCCGGTTGTATGATGCCTGTGTGAGGAGCGCGATGCTGCATGGTAGTGAGACATGGGCAGCAACCGCAGAGGATATGCGACGGCTGGAGATAAATGAGGCAAGCATGCTCCGTTGGATGTGCAGTGTAAATGTGCGTGAACAACCCAGCATAAATGTGTTGAGAGAGAAACTGTGTCTGAGAGGGATAGAATGTAGGGTGGGACGGGAACTGATTCTGGCTAGATTTCTACAGCTGGATGCCCTTCCTAACACCAACCTCATTTACAGTGAGTGCTGGGTGCTTTTTTGCCGTGGCACCTCCACGACCACTTTACAATGGAATGATAGTGACCCCAGCCCCTATCATCTCATTTCTACAGCTGAGTAAACTGGAGCAATGTGAAATAAAGTGTCTTGCTCAAGGAAACAACACATCACCCGGTCTGAGAAATGAACTCACAGCCTTTCGATTGTAAGGCCAATGCTCTAACTACTAAGCCATGTGCCTCCATATATATATATATATATATATATATATATATATATATATATATATATATATATATATATATATATATATATATATATATATATATATATATATATATATATATATATATATATATATATATATATATATATATATATATATATATATATATATATATATATATATATATATATATATATATATATATATATATATATATATATATATATATATATATATATATATATATATATATATATAAGTTGAGATATATATATATATATATATATATATATATATATAAGTTGAGATACATATATATGTATATATATATGTATATATATACGTATATATGTATAGATACATATGTGTATATATATATACATATATGTCGTCTTTCATGCACATCACGTGACCGTACCAACGTAGTTTTCTCTCGAGTAAACAACATCTGATCCCTCTTATTCCTAATTTCTCCCTTAGTTCGTTTATACTTTGCTGTTCACGTATATTACTATTACACATCCAGCGGAGCATGCAAGCTTCGTTTCTCTCCCATCTGCGTATATCCTCTGCACACAATGCCCAGGTCTCACTGCCATGTAATATTGCTGTTCGTATGCAGGCATCATACAGCCTGCCTTTCATTTTTAGAGAGAACCCTTTAGCGGCCAATAGTGTTATAAGCTCTCTGAACTTTTTCCATCCCGTTCTGACTCTAGCTACCGTACTTTCAGAGCACCCTCCCCCACTGCTGATTTTGTCAATCAGGTAACGGAAGCTGTCCACTATTTCTATAGAACAATCTGTGCAATAGAAGGAGCTAGTATTCTGTGGGCACTTGCTGCTACTTATTGTACCAGAGCACCGGCCACATATAAAATCTATATTCTTAGTTAGCTTACCTGTGATCCCACTACATCTTTTATGCACCCATACTTTGCATTTGGGACATAAAATGGAGTTTCTGCCTACTCCTTTCCTACACACTGAGCATGGCCATTTCCCAGATGGGACCAGTGCCCTACTTTCCTTCCTACAAACTAGAACTTTAGTCTTAGACAAGTTAACTTTAAGGCCTTTTGATTCTAGGCCATGCTTCCATGTTTGGAATTTCTTCTCTAGTTCCGCCATTGATTCAGCTATGAGCGTTAGATCATCTGCGTATAGGAGTTCCCATGGGCAGCCGGTCTTGAACTCCTCTGTTATAGCCTGAAGGGCAATAATAAATAGTAGGGGACTAAGGACGGAGCCCTGATGAACACCAACTTTTACGCTAAACTCTTCACTATATTCGTTGTTAATTCTAACCTTGCTGATTGTTTCTTTATACATGGCTTGTATAGCTCTCACAAGCCATTCATCAACACCTAGTTTTCTAAGCCCCCACCAGATAATCGAGCGGGGTACTCTGTCAAAGGATTTCTCCAAGTCAACAAAGGCTAAGTATAGGGTTTACTTTTAGCTAGGTACTTCTCCTGTAGTTGTCGTCACAAACCCGAACTGCATTTCGTCTAGATCAATTCTCTCTCTGATTAGTTGCGCTATTACTTTTTCTGTGACCTTCAGGACCTGGTCGATTAATTTAATGCCTCTATAGTTTCTCCTATCTAGGGCATCACCTTTACCCTTGTAACAGTTAATGATGATGGTGCTACGCCAGTCCTTCGGAACGACCCCATTCTGTATGACTTGGTTTACTATCCGAGTGACCATAGTGTGTCCCACCGTTCCAGATGCTTTCAGCATTTCAGCAACTATTTCCAAAGGCCCGGCCGCCTTGCCTGTCTTCATGTCTTTGATCGCCTTACTTATTATATATATGCATATATATATATATGTGTATGTGTGCGTATGTATATATATATATGTATGTACATGTGTATATACGTATGTATATAAGATGGTGTATGTATATGTGTGAGTGAGTCTGTTTATCTACATATATATAAGCATATTACAACAAAGCTAATATAGACACAATCACAGACACCCTAGAAATTGTCAATTTCCTCACTAGATGCAACATTGTTCAATGAATTTTCTATTTTCCTGGACACAGTCAAGTTTTTCTACTTTATTATTTCAGAAAGATATTCATAATTCCTTACTATTTATTGTTATTCCTGTTATTTCAATATTCCATTTGTATGTTACCATATTGCAAACACATATATATACATACATATATATATAGAGAGAGAGATAATAGGAAAAAGTATGACCCCGACGGCAGAGCTCAAGTCGTTTCGACGGCTATTTCTGGATTAAATTAGAATTTTTAGCCTGGTAAATAAATAGCCGAACTTTTCAAGGGGTAATTCCTTATATGGGAAGATTGTAGTTGTCAGGAGGATTGGTCAAAATTTGTTGTAAACAGAATAAGTCTATCATGGCGGTGGGGGGGGGGGGACTGAACTTGCCTGTAGAACAATGAGGGAGTGGGTGGAGCCGATCAAGCGTTGAAAGTGAAATCTATATTCTAAGGATTGTGTATGAAAGTAGGCCAGAGAAGGTAGGCGAAAAAAGGTTTCTGGAGAAAATAGAGGAGGGACGTTATAGAATGGCTAAATCAATTGAGATTATGTTTAATTTTTATATATCTTTCTCTTATTTTTTTATTGTCACCTAATCTCAATTGATTTAGCCATTCTATAACGTCCCTCCTCTATTTTCTCCAGAAACCTTTTTTCGCCTACCTTCTCTGGCCTACTTTCATACACAATCCTTAGAATATAGATTTCACTTTCAACGCTTGACCGACTCCACCCACTCCCTCATTGTTCTACAGGCAAGTACAGCCACCCCCACCTCCCACCCACTGCCATGAGAGACTTATTTCTGTTTACAACAAATTTTGACCAATCCTCTTGACAACTACAATATTCCCATATAAGGAAGTACCCCTTGAAAAGTTTGGCTATTTATTTACTAGACTAAAAAATCTAATTTAGTCCAGAAATAACCACCGAAACGGCTTGAGCTCTGCCGTCGGGGTCATACTTTTTCCTATTACCCTAAGTATTGAGTACTCTGGTGCATTATGGTCCATCTGGTTCCTTACCACAACTCCTTTGTTATATATATAGAGAGAGAGGTAGTCTGTGGTGCTGAGACCTAGTAGACCACTAATCATGTGAGTACTCGATACATGGGGAGATGTAGAGTCGGTATAGAGATGTGTAAAATCCTGACTGTGGCCCTTAAAAAGGCTTGCTGAACGCACAAGCTGAAATCACTTGGGGCTATGGCCGGAATTTTACATACATCACTCTCTCTCTCATTCTCTCTCTCTTTATATATATATATATATATATATATATATATATATTATATATATATATATATATATATATATATATATATATATATATATATATATATATATATATATATGTATATATATATATATATATGTATATATATATATATATATATATATGTATATGTATATATATATATATATATGTATATATATATATGTATATATATATATATATGTATATAAATATATATATATATATATATATATATATATAGTATTAGTTATACTATTTATGGTTATGTAAGTACAGAACCTTATGCAGTTATAAGTATTTTTTATATACACCCTAAATAGTGGTAGGCAGTAATGTATTACTACCTTATATATATATATATATATATATATATATATATATATATATATATATATATTATATATATATATATATATATATATATATATATATATATATATATATATATATATATAAAATATTAAAAAAATAATGAATAAAACAATGAAACAGTTCCTTATATTAAACAAAAAAAGTTCATTATTTAACGATCGTTTCTAGGATATATATGTGTTAGAATTGGCATGCATATTCAACAGATCTATGTACAAAATTATACAAAATTATACAAACTATCAAAATTAAATATACATACCAACACATATATATGCCGTCTTCAGAAATAATGATTATATATATATATAGTAATAATAAATTTGAAGACTAAAATCCAAAGAGGTCTCGATAAGGATAAATATATATCAGATATAATGGAGGCACATGGCTTAGTGGTTAGAGCATTGGCCTTGCAATCGAAAGGTTGTGAGTTCAATTCTCAGACCGGGTGATGTGTTGTTTCTTTGAGCAAGACACTTTATTTCACATTGCTCCAGTTTACTCAGCTGTAGAAATGAGATGATAGGGACTGGGGTCCATATCATTCCACTGCAAAGTGGTCGTGGAGATACCACGGCAAAAAAGCACCCACCACTCACTGTAAAATGAGGTTGGTGTTAGGAAGGGCATCCAGCTGTAGAAATCAAGCCAGAATCAGTTCCCGTCCAACCCTTGCAAGCAGGGAAAAGCGGACATAAAATGATGATGATGATGATGATATATAAGAACCGTAGAGCAAATATTTATTAAAATAACAGATTAAAGTTTAAGCAAAGAATCGCTGCTTTCACCCTTTTTTACGTTCATTGCCAGAGAATAATAGAATATTAGTCTACGACTTCATTTATACCATAAACGTGGTTTTGTCTTTGCGTGTAACTGTTTTCACCGCACCAAATTATGACATATTATCTTCGTTTTTTTCCGTTCTTCGCCAGGGAACGTTTCCATGAACCAAAGTATCATCTTCCTGTCTTCCTTCGGTTGCAACGTTTTTTGAAATATTTACTTCTGCGTTCACAGATTGATTTTTTTAGTTTCAGAAGATCCCGTTAAGGGTGAAAGCAGCGATTCTTTGCTTAAACTTTAATCTGTTATTTTAATAAATATATATATATATATTTAATATATATATATATATATTTACATAATAAACATAATCAACTAGCTCTGTACTATACATATAGCACTCTTCTTTCCTTTACCTTTTCTATGGAAATACGCACGCACACACACATATATATATAACCCATGCTAGCATGACAGAATGGATGTAAAATGGTGATGATGATGAAATATATATGATAACGTGGTTTCCCGAGTTGTGTTGGAGGATAACCACAGTTAAAAATGGTACTGAATCTATTGGTAGAGTATAAGCATCTTTATTCTATATAGAAATGACTTCTACAAGACTAGCTCTGTTTTATTTTTGCTCATACAGATCTGATTTTGACCATCCAAAATGTTACATATCCCTTCTTTATATCATATTTTTTTTATTCCATAGTCTTCCATTGCTGCTTTCCAATACAGACCATAACTAGTTTCCTTCGATTCTACTGTTTTACCAAAATTATTTACTTCATTATACTTCATGAAACAAACAACAGTTGCTTCCATTATTTATGTCCCTTTGATGTTATTTTGTCAGGCTCCTTTGTGATGCTAGTGTACAAAACCCCAACAATCCTGCGGGTGTATTATTATGATAGACACACACACACACATATATATATGGGTGGGTGTGCGTCTGTGTGTATTTATACACATTCATATACATAAACATAAACACACACACACATATATATATACACCCATATACACACACACATATATACATATGCATACACATACACACAAAAAATATATATACATATTTACTCAAATACACACACGCACACATATATATATCTATGTGTGTGTGTCTTTTGTATGTATGTATGTTTGTATGTTTGCTTTAATGATTACAGTTTACAATGTTTTTTTTTTGTTTTTTTACCAGTGAGGCAAATAATGCAAATATGATTTGCTGGTTTCCCCACTGAGATTACCTCTTTGTTCAACAATTCTATGATTTCATAACCAACATTTCAACAAGATAAATGTTCCTTTCCTGTTAAGTAATAAATCATAAGACTAAGGAACACAATGGAGAGCATATCTCCTGGTATTTCTCTTTTGTTTATTCTGGTATTTATTCATTCATTTACATTATTAATGTTTAATTGAAATTAAGTGAAATCTAAAATTATATATTGTGTCTAATTGTGATTATCAAAAATCTGTTATAAATAATATGTTGTGTTTAATAGCGATTATCAAATTTGTTTCACTTATTATATTCTTCTCTGTATAACATGTTCACATATAACATGTACCCCTTTTTGACCAGAAAGATGTCTAGAAAAGTCTAGTTTTGGTGTATAAATATTTAGTTATGATGTATACTGTGCATCACTAAAATAAACAAAGAAAAGTGTAAAAATAACTATGTGGTATACATGGAAGACTACAGTACATATTGTGTTTAACCCTTAAGTCAACTAGTAGAGTCTTTAGAGAGAATGTTTTGCAGTAATCATTCTGGTTTTCTGCACACACATCCCCCCCCCCCCGCCCCCATTTGAAATCCTAATCCCACCAATATCAACTTTGTCTTTCATCATTTTGAGGGTGTCAATAAATAAAGTAACAACCCAGTGCGGATGAAGGCCTCTCTCTTTCCCTCAACCTGTCATATCCTGTATGTTTTGCTGAATCGATAGAACTGAGAGAATGTCAATATCTGCTCTTGACTACATGGACACCTAAAATCCTAAGTGATAGCATGGTACATAATACCAAGTCATACTCGATTTTTAGAGACAGGTGTAGTTTTAGTTGAGGTTATTGGTTACTTATCAAATGGAGGACAATGTAGAGTAGGGACATCTCTAGCTTTGTTAGGGATATGACAACTTCTCTTGTGCTGGGGGCACAATAATATGCATCCAGTACAGCCCCTAGTAAAGTGTTTAGAGCAAGGGTCATGCAGTCATAAAAACCATGACAAAAAAAAAAATGAGTGTGTGTGTGTCTATATCTATAAAAATATATACACACACACACATACACACGTGTGCATGTGTGTGTGTATAAATGTATGCATGTATGTATGTATATATATATATATATATATATATATATAATATAAGATCAAAAGATGGTTAAAGGAGTTCCATCAACAAGTGTTTTTTTAGCCTTCATATCATGTTCTCCTGTTTTATCTGATGAAAACACAAATATTATTGTTTGATGATGTTTGTTTTTGAAATGCGCATAATAAAATATATGGAACTCCTTTAACCATCTTTTGATCTTATATTATGCATACTCCAGTCCCACAAACTGTAGAGTGCTTCTTATCCGATATCTGCATTGCTTTATTGTACTACAATAAAACTCACCTCCTATATATATATATATATATATATATATAGAGAGAGAGAGAGAGAGAGAGAGAATATCCTATACAAAATCACTGAAGGGTAGAACTCTGTAAAGTACTCTAAACAATACTTCACAAGCACCTTTCCCCAGAGATATACTCACAATCAAGCAACCTAAACATAAGAAGCCTGACTAAAATTCCCTGACTGCAATTTGATTGCAGTTTCTAACTGAAGAATTAAATCTGGTCATTCCAATAGTTTCATATGGCCATCATTACCATAACAGTTTGTCATTGGAAAGGATTCTGTAACGTATAAGGATATAAATACCTGTTGAGAGAAATTTTGTCATTTCTCATCTGTCCAGTATGCTGCAATAAAAAATAATAATATTGCACGCATGTAAAGATCTGCAAGCAAGGTAAATATTTGTACATATGGACAAAATGACAGGCCTGAAATGCTGCTAGGAATAGCAGTCAATACAAGCTGTCAATCAGCTCACCATTTTTAGGAGCAGTATTTATTATTATACATAATTAAATTTGTCACGAATATACATAACATCTCAGTGGAAAGAGATTGCTAGAAAGATCTCATACCAATGTAACAACAATTTTGTAGGCGGTCCCTGAATCAAATTTTCTCGATCCAGTGACATTTTCTTAGAGAGGTGCAAGTGTGCAAGGTCAGAATTTGCCATGTCGTCCCAGGTTTTTCTGGGTCTACCTACTTCCGTAACTTCCATCAATTTTGATCACCCTGCACTTTTTATACAGCTGTCGTCTTTTATGCGCATCACGTGACCATACCAAGGTAATATATATATATATATATATATATATATATATATATATATATATATATATATATATATATATACACATACATACAAATATATATATATATATACACACACATATAATTACAAGAGAGTTTCTTAGAGAAGAATATGCCACTATACTTAGCTTTTATTGACCTAGAGAAGGCCTTTGATAGGGTACCCCGATCTGTCATCTGGTGGTCCTTAAGGAAATTAGGTGTTGAGGAATGGCTTGTGAGGACAGTGCAAACTTTGTACAGAGGTGCTGTCAGTAAAGTCAGGGTAGGAATGGAGTTTAGTGAGGAATTCCAGATACAAGTAGGAGTACATCAGGGTTCGGTCCTCAGCCCACTCTTGTTCATTATAGTCCTCCAAGCCATAACAGAGGAGTTTAAGACTGGCTGTCCATGGGAACTTCTCTATGCTGACGATCTGGTTCTTATAGCAGAATCAGTAGAGTAGCTAGAGAATAAATTCTGGCTATGGAAACAGCAGTTGGAATCAAGAGGACTGAGAGTGAACCTAGCTGAGACAAAAGTGTTGACAAGTAGAAAAGAGGACAAAACTCTGATTCCATCAGGAAAATGGCCATGTTCGATATGTAGAAAAGGAACTAGCATACATTCTATAAAATACACACAATGCTGATCTTGGGTACACAAGAGATGTAGTGGGATAGCAGGCAAATTAACAGGTAGGGAGAAATACATATGCAGTGGATGTACAGGAAATCAGACAGTAGAAGTCGCATTGATAGCCACATTTTTCAAATGCACGTGGGTGCTCTGGAAGTGGTTGATAGCTTCCGGTACCTAGGAGATCAGATTAGCATGGAGGGGGGGGGGGGTTCCAAGGCAATAGTATCTAGAATAAGGACGGATTGGAAGAAGTTTAGGGAGCTGTTTCCTCTGCTGATGAAAAAGTGTTTCTCCCTGCATATGAAAGGCCAGTTATATGATGCCTGTGTGAGGAGCACGATGCTACATGGTAGTGAGACATGGGCAGCAACTGCAGACGATATGCAACGGCTGGAGAGAAATGAGGCAAACATGCTCCGTTGGATGTGCAATGTCAATGTGTGTGAATGACCAAGCATGGATGTGTTGAGAGAGAAACTGTGTCTGAGAAGGATAGAATGTAGTATGCGAGAGAGGAGACTGCGGTGGTATGGCCATGTGATGCATGGAGGATGTCCAATGGATGAAGAAGTGCCAGGAAATGCCAGTTGAAGCAAGACGCAGTAGAGGTAGACCACAAAAATCAAGGGCGGAGGTGGTGAGGGCAGACCTCAGATCGCTGAAGCTCACAGCGGAGATGACGTAGGACTGTGACAAGTGGAGAGATGCTGTACTGAATAGGACCCGTCCCACCCTTGCAAGCAGGGAAAAGCGGATGTAAAATGATGATGATGATACACACACACACATATATATATATACATAAATATTTACATACATATATATATAGATATAGTATAATAAGTAAGGCAATCAAAGATATGAAGACGGGTAAGGCGGCTGGGCCTTCGGAAATAGTTGCTGAGATGCTGAAAGCCTCCGGTACGGTGGGACACACCATGGTCACCCGGATAGTAAATCAAGTCATACAGAATGGGGTTGTTCCGAAGGACTGGTGTAGCAGCATCATCGTTAACTGTTACAAGGGTAAAGGAGACGCCCTAGATAGGAGTAACTATAGAGGCATTAAATTAATCGACCAGGTCATGAAGGGCACGGAAAAAGTAATAGCGCAACTAATCAGAGAGAGAATTGATCTAGATGAAATGCAGTTCGGGTTTGTGTCAGGCAAAAGTACCACAGACGCTCTTTTCATTGTACGACAACTACAGAAGTACCTAGCTAAAAGTAAACCCCTATACTTAGCTTTTGTCGATTGGAGAAAGCCTTCGACAGAGTCCCCCGTTCCATTATCTGGTGGGCTCTTAGAAAACTAGGTGTTGACGAATGGCTTGTGAGAGCCATACAAGCCATGTATAAAGAAACAGTCAGCAAGGTTAGAATTAACAACGAATATAGTGAAGAGTTTAGCGTAAAAGTTGGTGTCCATCAGGGCTCTGTTCTTAGCCCCCTACTATTTATTATTGCCCTTCAGGCTATAACAGAGGAGTTCAAGACCGGCTGCCCATGGGAACTCCTATACGCAGATGATCTAATGCTCATAGCTGAATCAATGGCCGAGCTAGAGAAGAAATTCCAAACATGGAAGCACGGCCTAGAATCAAAAGGCCTTAAAATTAACCTGGCTAAGACTAAAGTTCTAGTTTGTAGGAAAGAAAATAAGGCGCCGGTCCCCTCCGGGAAATGGCCATGCTCAGTGTGTAGGAAAGATGTAGGTAGAAACTCCATTTTATGTCCCAAATGCAAAGTATGGGTGCATAAAAGATGTAGTGGGATCACATGTAAGCTAACTAAGAACACAGATTTTACATGTGGCCGGTGCTCTGGTGTAATAAGTAGCAGCAAGTGCCCACAAAATACTAACTCTTTCAATTGCGCAGAGGGTTCTATAGAAATAGTGGACAGCTTCCGTTACCTGGGTGACAAAATCAGCAGTGGGGGAGGGTGCTCTGAAAGTACAGTAGCTAGAGTCAGAACTGGATGGAAAAAGTTCAGAGAGCTTATACCACTATTAGCCGCTAAAGGGTTCTCCCTAAAAATGAAAGGCAGGTTGTATGATGTCTGCATACGAACAGCAATGTTGCATGGCAGTGAGACCTGGGCATTGCGTGCAGAGGATATACGCAGACTAGAGAGGAATGAAGCTTGCATGCTCCGCTGGATGTGTAATAGTAATATACGTGAACGGCAAAGCATAAACGAACTAAGGAAAAAATTAGAAATAAGAGGGATCAGATGTTGTTTACTCGAGACGAGGCTACGTTGGTATGGTCACGTGATGCGCATGAAAGACGACAGCTGTATAACAAAGTGCAGGGCAATAAAGATAGATGGTAGCCACGGAGTAGGCAGACCCAGGAAAACCTGGGACGAGCTGATAAATTCCAACCTCACACACTTACACCTCTCCAAGACAATGTCACTGGACCGAGACCTTTGGCGGTACTCAGTAACAGAGAAGACCCGCCTTACCTAAATACAAAGTAAAACCTACTAGTCAGTAGGCATCTCTAACAAAATACACCCCCGTCCCACCCCATCCACACCGCCCCCTTCAATGCAAAATTATGTTGGTGCCACAACATCCAGGCCGAAACAAATGAGATCGTGTAGGTGTCACAACAAAAAAACACACAGTCCACGCTGTAATGTGGCCGTGTAGGCAACACGGTAAAAACCTCCCAGCCCCACACTGTAAATGTGGTTGGTATTAGGAAGGGCATCCAGCTGTAGAAAACCCGCCAGACAGTCCTATGCGAGCAAGACAACCACTCTTGCCTCAAGTGGGAAAACCCCCGTCCAAACCCATGCAAGCGTGGAACAGGGACGTTAAACGATGATGATGATGATGATGATGATGATGATATATATAGATATGTATTTATATATATATATATATATATATATATATATATATATATATATATATATATATATATATAATGTGTCATATATTTTCAGGTGTGGTTTTGTAGGTTCAGTGGATAAGTCACATGTTAGTGTTTCATTTTGTATTTTTAAGGAAAACTGTCACTTTTTTCCCCAAGCCAAGTGCTCATTTCTTCACCATTAAGCAACTGGAAGTGCAAGATCGTGACCTGGTCAGGATACCAGTCCATTGCAGAGTTAACTTCCAGCTACTGCCAGTACAAATGTTCAGCTCAGTGTACACAAGTAACATGAATGTAATGTGCCACATGGTCAAGGCATTGAAACCTTGGGTGTGTGCTCATATGTCCAGCA
>OZ024741.1:293894356-293916856 GCA_964016885.1 Eledone cirrhosa
CGTAGGAGAGAATTATATTTATTTTTTTAGAAAAAAATGTTGCCTTAGGTAGGTTGAATTTAAATTTGCATTTTAATGGAAACATGAAAAGTAAAAACAAAACAAATAAAAGAAATTTTGAGATAAAAATTTACAATGTTATTTTTTTAATTTAATGGGTTTTTTCTTCAGAGAATAACAAGCAGATGTAAACATGTTTAAATTCAAATTCACAGACATATACTTTGATCTGTTAATCAATAAGTGAATCATTTAACTCAATTATTCAATAAAGGTTTATATATTTACCTCTCATGCAAGTGTGATAAAAAGTGTTGACTACTGTTTGAAGCTTTCTAAAGCAGATCTCTTACCTATTTATTGATTTTAGTCATTAGGCTACGGCCAGACTGGAGTGCCACCTACAATGGATTTAGTTAGTTATATCATCAATCTCAGTACTTTTTTTTCTTTTTACTCTGGTAATTATTACATTGATTTCTATTTCTTGAACTGTTGTGTAGAAGAATACAGAAACATGAATCGATCTATACACACATGTGCATGTATATATGAATATATATATATATATATATATATATATATATAATATATATTTATTAAAATAACAGATTAAAGTTTAAGCAAAGAATCGCTGCTTTCACCCTTAACGGGATCTTCTGAAACTAACAAAGTCAATCTGTTAGTTTTATTTATAATATATATATATATATATATATACACACACACACATAATAGTAGACAGTTTTTGTCTACCAAATTTCATTCACAGGGCATTGGTCCATCTAAGACTATAGAAGACATATGTCAGTTTGTTTTTAAAAGTGTGTCTGTGGGTTTGTGTGTATATATATATATATTTATTTGATGAAAACAAGAGGCCAGACTGGGAAAATCCATTTAAAGTTTTATTGTTGCAAAAAACACTATATATATTTTAAGGGCCTGGTTGCATAAGACCACGTGATATCATCAGATGCTCATTGCATAATCAGTTAATCAATAAAAGGAATTACGGCAAACATAAACAGACAATAGAGAAAATAGTTTATGTGGAGATGGCCCACGAAATTAGTGTTACTGTTGCGGCAGTCCATCGCCAAATGGTCTGCCACAACAGTAACACAGACTATACACTCCACAACTGATGATGTCACCATGATTTTATATAACCAGGCCATTAGAATATATATATATATTTATATACATACATATATATATGTGTGTGTGTGAGTGGAGTTATATATTCAATCATATACAAAATGTTCATGTAAATAAATATTTTTATAGCTTCTCTATGAATTTTAGAAGTAGTGAATTTAACCACTGGTCTTTAGCATCCAGGCAAGGAAGAGCGCCCTAACAGTGCCATTTCTGGTTCCTTAACTATTATCAGAGAGGCTTACTCCTTGGATGCTAAGACAAAAATAAGCTAAAGTCTTATAGGTTTTATGCTTATGAACATTGGCTGATGAAGCTCATTTGCACACACACACATACACACATATATATATACATATATACAAATATACACTGAGAATACTCAAATTTTACAAATATTCTATACACTCATTGCTTCAAACCTTTCGAATTAATATATATATATATATATATATATATATATATATATATATATATATATATATATATATATATATATATATATATATATATATAGCGAGAGAGAGAGAGAGAGAGAGAGATTCACACACTTACATATGTATACACTCACAGAAAAAAAAACACTCATACATACACTAACACTGTAAAAATTAAGAATTGGAAAGTATTTTGAAATTCTCAAAGAGTGCTATTATTTCTCATCATTTTAAGTTTACTCATTTCACTCACACCCTTCATCTAATTTCCCCTTGAGTCGCCAGTGTTGTGGGTTGAATGTAGGTTGGATCAATATAGCATCTCCCTCCATTCATCTCCATAATGAGCTACGACTTGACTTGTTGGGTAGTTTTTACCAACTTATTCCTTGATGTTGACCAATTTTTTTCTTTGGATATCCATTTCCTCCTTATCTCCTTTTGCTTTATTTATAGTAATTAGCTAGTCTTCATAGTTGCCGACATGCTGCCTGATTTCTGTGCAAATGCTTACACTCAGATCCCCAATAATATGGGAGTCGGAATAAGTGGGGCAGTTGGAAAAGGCTGTTTCCCTTGATTTTTTTTAGAAATCAGAATTAGTTGGTTAGTTTACATATTGACCCCAACCCATCCTATTTATTTTATAACATATGGGATTTATAGTAATGTTCTTTTTTTTGTCATGTATAATGTTTTTTAATGTCTAAAGAAAATTGCTGCAGGAATGCTACCACTTAAAATAAACCTCACAGGAGATATATGAGTAAAATTTAATTAGTAGCAAATCTGGAACATTAATAAGCATGGGGAGGGGTGGATGATAATTCGAGACCTGAGAGTCTGTGATCAAAGTAGGATATACCCATGATTTTTGTACAGCATTTCATTTCAAATATCAGTGTTTTTCTCTGTAATTCACTTCATACCATATGGTCTTATTAACACTTTCATCACCACATTTCTAATCACTCTATTTTAATTAATTAATAATTTCAAAGGATTTAATTAGATTATTAATTATTTCATTACTAAAATAGTAACTTTTGTAAGTTCCTTATATAAAATTATGTTGGAAAATTTTTATTTAAATTGGAAACCTTTAAAATGGGTGGTTTTATTTCATAAAGCCAGAGCCAGATTTTGCTGGTTTTGTAACTAAAGGATTAAATAAAATGATAATACTTCAACAGAGAGCATCTATTATATATTGACAATAAATGTCATTTATGAGGTGCTTTTTTTTGTTCTATCAATATTATAATTTTGTTTTTATCTCTTGTTTAAATTAAAATTTAAAACAAACAAATCTGGATTTCTCACATTTTCTTCTCTTTTTTGTATAATATAAAAGTAAATATATTTTATATTATATTTTCTCAGAAAAGGAACAGATGTCAAATAGTTTAAACATTGAATCATGACATAATACATACATGTGTATGTGTGTGTGCATATGTGTGTGTGTGTTGCAAAGGTAAAATATAAATATAAAGCTTAATGTATGTAGAGAATTATATATGATAGTATTTAATTGCTGCGTAGCTTCAGAATTAGCTCAATGTGTTTATATATTATTTGTATGAAGAAAAGGTAGATTTTCTTTTAGGGAGAGAAAGCTGGAAAGGTAGACACAAAACAGAACAAATTTTTTAATCCTCTGAAAATGGAGGTACAAACTATATCTCTATATCATTTTTTATGTATAGATCTTCATTATACGAAATTCTCACCCAACATTCTTTTAATAATTTGATGTAGAACTCTCTTGAAATGTGTAAGGAACTAAAAATGATTTAAAAGCTAATTTTTCCATCTATATATTTGATTATATATATATTATTTTCATCACTGTTTAATATTTATTTTCCATGCTTGCATAAGTTAGAGGAGCTGTCAGGTAGTGAGGCCAGACTGGTCTGGTGACCACATCTTGCTCATACACTTCATTTATCTCTTAGTTTCTATGATTCTATGATTGGATGCCTTTCCTAATGGCAACCCCTTTTCAGCATGGATATGGAAAATTTCATCGTAACCCTGATACTACTACCTTATAAAGAGGACTGGGTGCTTTTTCTAATGGCATCAGCATTACAACATTATAGAGTGGACTGGGTACATTTTTATTGTGGCACCTATACTAGGAAGGCAGTCATGAGAGTATGGGTAGGGTCATACCACTATGGGAGATGAAGCAGTGAGTAAAAAAAGGTGACATAGAAGAGAATGAATTGTGTTTGGTGGTATATTGTGACATGTATGTGGCCTTCCTTGCTGGCATGGGTTGGAAAAGGAACAAATATATGATGCTCTGACAGTTCTGCAAAGCTAATATCCTACACCAGTACTTTATTTATTGACCCCAAAATGTTGAAAGGCAAATTTGAGAAGCAGAGAACTGGAATAGATACCACAAGGCATTTCATCTAATTCTTAAACAATTTCATCAATTATTTGCCCTGAACTGTTATTTCATTTATTTATCACAAAAGGATGAAAGTTAAAATTGATCTTGGTAGGATTTGAATTCCATGTGCAAAGAGCTGGAACATAATTCATAAGTATTTCATTTGGCAATTTAACAATTCTGCCAATCTTCAGGCATGGATTGGTACTATAATTTATTGACCTGCAAAAGATTTTCAGAATCTTCCCTACATATTTTCCCCACAAAACTGCAGCTATATTTACACCCTTGCTAGATTGCTATATGGCATAAATAATAATTGAAACAGAGAAATGTTTATACATAGGGAAAAACAGATACACAATAGCATGAGTGAATTGTGTTTTTATCAAAGTACTTGAAATTGTGAATTCAGTTCATGGAAACCCAGTACCACCTTTCTGTACTCCCAGGGTTCTGCAGACCCCAGTTTGAGAATCACTGGTATAAATAATCTCTTCCTTGATGAAATACAAAGTTGATCTTGGGAGGATATGAACTCAGGGTACTGGGAGCTAAAGCAAATACATCAAGGTGTTTTGTCCTACATGCTAACTAACTTGTTAACTTGTTGATTTAAAGTTGACAGTGTACTTAACATGAACAACAGTTTCAAAGAACTAATGTCCAACATACATGAAAATTGTGTTCCATCATTCTGTAATTTGCGAAATGACGTGTTGTACAGCAAATAATTGTTGGTAATTCTTTGGTCTTTGGTGGTCCCATTATATAGTCTGTGTGAAGAAGAAACAATCAGATCAGATCTGTGATGTTAATGGAGCTCAGGGGAAATATTTCTGTAGATTTAATGTTAGAGATTGGTTGCTGGAATTGGCAGTAATGTATGGTCTTCAAACATGTATAGATATATTCAGACATTAGAGACACATGGGGACTTTTGTCTTCATCATTGTCATTTTCATTATTATCCCTTTCATCATCACCATTAACATCACCATCATTGACACTATCATAATTATTGTAGTCGCCATCATCATCACAATCACCAAAAGTATCACCCTTGTGTTAATGATGAACATCATCACTATCTTTGCATTTACTGTAATCAATATCATCATCATCAGCATTATCATTAGTTCATGGTCATCATAATCATCAACTTCACCAACATCACTATGGTGACATCGTCACAATCATCACTACAACGACCATTGTCTTCATCATCATTATTATTGGCCTTATCATAGCTGGTGTCATCAATGTTACTACAACTGCCCTTAACATCATCTTCATCATATTCATCAATGCCAGTAAGAGTAAAGGGTAATGCTAAAGACCTTCTTCGGTCACAAATCACTATGGCATTTGCACCTAGAAAGTTCCTAGAAAGCACCTAGAAATAGCTTGTGAGTTAAACCATCGATAAACCAATGTCCTCTCCACTGCTGGTCTTATATTCTCAGATGCTTAACACTAAGAAAAGAGGGGATATGCACTGGCCTGATAATTCTTCGTCTTAGAGCAGACTTTAACTAACGAACTAGAGACTAAACAGCAACAACAAAAACAATTATAGCTCAGACATAAATTCCATCATAACAAAATTATTCCTGTTCATTCTGACTAATTAATTCAGTAAAATAATTTATACAATGTCATGAAATTATTATTTTGGTTTGACCATAAAATTCTGCAGACATGACTGACCCTCTTCATAAAAATTCATGACAGGTAAAAATATGAACAGAACCAAAGAACTGGACTAACTAAATAAAATATTTATTTCATTTATTGCTGTTGAGGAATAACGGTCCAAATTAGAATCAGCATTTATTGAGAAAATCTTGCTAAGAGGATTAAAAATAAATATCTAAACAAGAAAATCATGCCAAGAGCATTGATTAGTATTTAAGTTTCATAAGGTATAAACTGAAAATCTATTTTCTGTTGTTGCTTTTTTATTTATGTATTTACTTTGTTGATTTTTTTTAATCTGAAAACAATGAATATTTTATATAATTCAAAAAAAAAAAGAAAAAAAAATTTGTTACAAAACAATATAAATGAATGAAGAAATATTTGCAAGTGTTCCTTCTTTGTTGGATCAAGGGTATATATATATATATATATATATATATATAGGAAAAAGTATGACCCCGACGGCAGAGCTCAAGCCGTTTCGACAGCTATTTCTGGACTAAATTAGAATATTTAGCCTGGTGAATAAATAGCCGAACTTTTCAAGGGGGTACTTCCTTATATGGGAAGATTGTAGTTGTCAAGAGGATTGGTTAACACAAATAAGTCTATCATGGCATTTGGTGGGAGGTAGGGGTGGCTTAACTTGCCTGTAGAACAATAGGGGAGTGAGTGGAGCAGTCAAGCATTGAAAGTGATATGTATACAGCAGAATAGTGTATGAAGTGGAGGAGGGAGGTTATAGAATAGGTAAATTTAATGAGAGTAGGAGACAATATATATAGTAATGGAACACTGGAAGGTAATATCCGTAGTGGTAGAGCACTCAGTCCAAGGGACGAGTTAGGTAGAAGTGGTTACACAACAGTTAGTTCACCATACCGAGAACAATTGTTTCACCTTCGCGGATCTTCATCCCGAGCTGAATATCCGCGAAGGTGAAACAATTGTTCTCGGTATGGTGAACTAACTGTTGTGTAACCACTTCTATATATATATATATATATATATATATATATATGTGTGTATGTGTGTGTGTGTGTGTGTACATCTATCTATTTCTTCCCTTCAATCTTTCTCTCTCATTTATTTTGTTTGACCTGTTTAGCTTGATTTGTTTTTTGGCTTCAGTGGGTAATGCCTTCTTGACCACTTTTTCAGTTTGTATGGCGTTTTCTTAACTATTGGAGTGCTTGCCAGCATTTCTACGATTTTGTGTTTCATTTCGCTTTTTCTACCAGCCGAAATACAATTCTCGCTGAATTTATATTTATATATATGTATGTATGTATATATATATGTATGTATGTATATGTATGTATGCATATATATATATGTATGTATATGTATGTATGTATATAAATGTATGTATACATGGCTTAGTCGTTTGAGCATTGGCCTTGCAATCGAAAGGTTGTGAGTTCAATTCTCAGACCGGGTGATGTGTTGTTTCCTTGAGCAAGACACTTTATTTCACATTGCTCCAGTTTACTAAGCTGTAGAAATGAGATGATAGGACTGGGGTCCCTATCATTCCACTGCAAAGTGGTCGTGGAGGTGCCACGGCAAAAAAGCACCCAGCCCACACTCTAAAGTGGACGTGTAGGGACCACAGAAAAAAAGCACCCACCACTCACTGTAAATGACTTTGGTGTTAGGAAGGGCATCCAGCTGTAGAAATCAAGCCAGAATCAGTTTCTGTCCCACCCTTGCAAGCAGGGAAAAGCGGACGTCAAATGATGAATCAGGATGATGATGATATATGTATGTGTATGTATGTATATATGTATGTATATATATGTATATATACATATATATACATACATATATATGCATATATATACATATATATATACATACTGGCTTTGTGCAGTGCCTTTGCTCACTATAAAAGCTTCACGGCACAGGCAGTGCTTTATATCTGGAGATCTCTCTGCACTTGTCGTCACATGGTGCCATGGACCCAGCACTATGTGTCAATAATTGTTACAGGTGTAGTGTTTGTACCAGAGTTTTCAAGTCGCTGGCTGGACTAAAAAGTCACACTTGTTTAGCACATCGGTAGGGGTTATCCTACATGGATATAAAGTAGTGGCTGTACTCGAAAACGAGTTGGCAGCCACCATATGTATATATATATATATGTATGTATATATATGTATGTATATATATGTATGTATATATATGTATATATATGTATGTATATATATATATGTATGTATATATATGTGTGTATATATATATATATATATAATATATATATATATAATATATATATTATATATATTTATGTAATAAACAACATAAGGCAATTATTCCATTTACCAGTGGTTTCTTAAAAGCAAAAAATGTTGCTTTCAATCATCAGAATGAAAAAAATCCTGGTCTATTTATTAATATTGGATTTTAATATTAATAAATAGACCAGGATTTTTTCATTCTGATGATTGAAAGCAAAATTTTTTGCTTTTAAGAAACCACTGGTAAATGGAATAATTGCCTTATGTTGTTTATTACATAACTATTAAGCTCTGTTACCTACATAGAGCACTCTTTTTTCCTGGACTTTTCCGACGGAATTACTTCATCAATTAATATATATATATATATAACATATATATAATATATATATATAATATATATAATATATATATATAATATATATGTAGATAAATCTACCAAAATATACGGTAGTCTCCAATCTGTATGAAGAACTCAATGTAATCCAAATATCATGAAAAGAGAAGATGCATTCAAAAATGTTCGATGAAAATCACAGGAAAACAGAGTCAAGATAAATTAATAAAAACAATGAATAAAAAAAAAGAACAAGTTCCTTATATTAAAAAATTCATCATTTTACGATCGTTTCTAGGATATATATGTGTGTTGGTATGTATATCATATAGATCTATGTAAAAATATTACAAACTATCAGAGGAAATATACATACCCTCAAACTATCAGAGGAAATATACATACCCTCATATGCTGTCTTCAGAAATAATTGTTTCTATTTTAGGCACAAGGCCAGCAATTACTCAGTACATTACTGGTACTTTATTTTATCGACCCCGTAAGGATGAAAGGCAAAGTTAACCTCATAAAGGGACGTAACTCTATGCTTCAAAGCATGGTGTCCGACTCTCTACCGATACTGCCAATGCACCGCTGTCTTCAGAAATAATGAGCTTTGTTTATTGAAAAAAACCAACAAAGATTTAATATAATAGGTCGGTTTGGGAACAGGTTTTGAATTGACCAATAGAAAAGTAGTAAGAGGTCAAGTTGATAGAATAGTAGTAGTAGATTTTAATTTAGGGGTAGAGGAATGCAGACTTATGTCTTGAAAGGAAAGAATACTTTGGGGATGAAAAGAGGTCAAGCCGGTGAAGGGTACAAGAAAATTTGATGTTATTAAAGAATAATGTTAAAAACGAAGGAGAGTAAAATTTTAGGGTAAAGGTATTAGTGAGAAATACCAATCTTATTTAAAACACAAGGAATTTAGATCTATAACAAGAAATTAAATTAATTATTAGGTATACTTATAGGGATACATTTATATTAATTCATATGGATGTGATAAATAAGAACTAGATGTTATTAAAGAATGTTGTTAAAAACGAAGGAAAATAAAATTTTGGGATAAGTGTAGTAGTGAGCAATACCAATCTTATATAGACTACAAGGAATCTAGATTCATAACAGGAAATTAAATTAATTTATATGTATACTTTTAGGTATTAATTTTAGGAAAAGAGAGCTGTAAGAGGGAAATAAAATGAAGTTCTCTGTAGTAAAGTACTAATTATAGGTTAACTAAATTAAAAAAACTAATTATAATAATATGTAAAATATAAGTGTAAGGTGTATATTAATTAGGTTTATAATATTTGAAGATTCTTCTAATTCCATGATTGCAAGATATAATTAATTCTTGTCGCTTATTTAATAGGATAGCCTTAGATTTCATTATTTCAAAAAGTTCCTGGGAGTATAATCTACACTCATATCTGTTATTTTGATAAGGGGTGGCCTTTTTGAGCACACTCCAGGTCAGGTTGTAATCGATATTCTTTTTTCAATAATTATTAATTGTTTCAGCCAAGGATGTTGTATTAGCTAATGCGGCATTTTTAAAACTATGTTTGTGGGTATTAAATCTTACTTTAAATTGGTTAGATGTAGCTCCTATATATGAATAAGTTGAGTCCTTAGTACTAATTTTACATTTATAGACTATGTTATTCCTCCACCCCTAAAGTAAATTTCTACTACTACTATTCTATCAACTTGACCTCTTACTACTTTTCTATTGGTCAATTCAAAACCTGTTCCCAAACAGACCTATTATATTAAATCTTTGTTGTTTTTTTCAATAAACAAATCTCCATGACAAATCTCCATGACAAAGGACCATGACAAGTGAAGAGATGCTGTGCAGAATAGGAACTGTCCAACACTTGCAAGCAGGGGAAAGCAGACGTAAAATGATAATGATGATGATATATATATATTTATCCCTGGAGCACTCCAGCCAGTATCTCAAAGAAATCCGTCATCACATCAAGCTTTGGTGTTGGTGTAGAGCAGTGATATCAGGTCCACTATGTCCTTGGGGATTCCTAAGATCTTCATTCGGCAGTGACGGTCCACAGAATCAAAGGCCTTCCTAAAGTCAATGAATACCATAACTGCAGGAAGCTCTTTGCTCTAGCTCCTTCTAATATCCTCCTCAGCATCAGGATGTGACTGGTGGTTGATCTTCCCTCTCTGAAGCCATTCTGGTTGTCTCTGAGCTTCTTCTCCATCTCGGGCTGAATCCTGTTAACAATCATCCTGTTGATGATCTCCCAACTTTTTTATCATCTTTTTTATCCCTTGTGCTGGAGAAACACTAGGACTCTGGTATTACTGTAACACTGGTTCAGAGCAGGAGCGTTAAGGCAAAAAAGATATCGGATGCTGAATTTGCCGACGACATAGTTCTGGTGACAAACACAGAGAAGGAGGCAGAGGAGTTGATGCAGGAGGTGGAGACTGTATCGATGAGTGTGGGGCTGAGAATAAATGAGATTAAGACGAAGTATCTGGTAGAGAATATTAAGAAGCCAGAGATGATTACTAATGTAGGTGGGAAGCCGTTAGAATTGGTTGAGGACTTCCTGTATCTGGGAGCAAAGATTGGGAATACAGAAGATGATGTGGTCGAGAAGAAGAGTAAAGCCTGGTCAGCATGCCACAGTTTGAGATCGGTGTGGAAGTCGGACATTCGTAAAGACTTGAAGATCCATCTCTTTGTTGCTGTAGTGGAGTCTGTGCTGCTGTACGGGTCTGAGACTTGGACCCTGACCAAGAAACTCACTCAGGTGGTGGATGGGTGCTACACGAGAATGCTGAGGATGGCTCTGAACATTAATCAGTATACACTGAGGGAAGCCTCCCAAAAGTCAAGTCGAGAGTAGCACAGAGGAGACTGAGGTTAGCTGGACATGCTCACCGACATCCAGAGTTGACACTGCACACAGTGTTCCCGTGGAGGCCCCTGCATGGACACACTGGAAGAAGGAGACCGAGGTTGACTTATGTTGATGCCCTAAGGACAGACACTGGTCTCTTGGAGATGCAGGACATTGCAGTGATAATGAGGGACAGAGACCGCTGGAGAGAACTTGCCCATGGATCTCAGGTCCATGATATCATTTCATCATTCATTTCATTTTACGTCTGCTTTTTCCCTGCTTGCAAGGGTGGGACGGGAACTGATTCTGGCTTGATTTCTACAGCTGGATGCCCTTCCTAACACCAACCTCATTTACAGTGAGTGCTGGGTGCTTTTTTGCTGTGGCACCTCCACGTCCACTTTACAGTATGGGCTGGGTGCTTTTTTTTTATATATATATATAAGAAAATGGGGCTTTTTTTAAATGAAAAAAAAAACGAGATGTCCTACACAAGTGAAAGTATAAGGAAAAGAAATCGAAAATGCAACTGGAGTCTTTTTAAGAATATTTATTTGTTTCCTTTACTGGTTTCACAGTTCTTATGTTTTTCAAAAGTAGAATTGAGATGTGGGGGTTGTGGTTTTTCTTGCATCTGGTTCTGTTCAAATGTTACTTCTGTTTTATGTGAATAAAAGTGGCTCGAATTGCTAGATTTAAAAAAAAATAATTTGGTTGGTTGATGACTGTCACATGAATAAGTATAATACATTTCCTGCCAGTTCGCATTGCAAAGTTCTTATTGTATTTGTCATTAAAATATGGCTCAAATTGTTGTCTTTTTGTATATGTGAAATTTGGTTGGTTGATGACTGTCACATGAATAAGTACATCAACTTTCACCACAGTTCATATTTGGGGGTTCTTTATTGCCATTTTCACAATCACATGATTTGTCATAGAGTGTTATGTGCCAAACAAAAGATAATGGTCAAGAAATGGGAGGGGGAGAAATCGTTCTGGTTCAATGCTTATGGCTGATGTGCTGAGGTGTCAAAATTATATATGTGTGTGTCTGTGTGCACACAGATAGAGAGCAGAGCAGGGAGATAGACATTTTCCTATTTCTTTACTTACACATTTAATCGTATAATATTTCAGTTTTCTAGAAAGTAACACAGCAGAAAGTGAAACTGAGATTCAAATAGAATCCAAATTGTTCAAAGATATTAGATCAACTTACATCATACTTTATATACATGATATCAACTTGCATTATACTTAGTTATACTAGGTTAACTTTGCCTTTCATCCTTACGGGGTCGATGAAATAAAGTACCAGTAATGCACTGGAATAATTACTGGCCTTGTGCCAAAAGTAGAAATAATTATACTTAGTTATATGTAGATGATATCAACTTACTCACCAATCCTAATGTGTATAGATCATATCAACTTTCCCATTTGATATTATAACTATTAAATTTAGCATTGTTTTTGTATTCAATTTTCATTGGACAGCAATTTAAATCTACTTAATTCACTATGACTTGCTACTTTTCTAATTGTTTTGTTGGGAAATTTAGAAGCACTATGTTTAGTAAATTGAAATTTTACATAGGAAGCCGTTAAAGGTGTAGAATTATTTTTTAGATATTACTTCTTTAAATATGAGATATCTTGTTTCTGGAAATTCATGATGGAATATGAATTTACTCAGAGGGGTTAGAAATTGTGAAAATTCAAAATGAAGTAAGAATTTATTCACAGATGTCAGAAATCAAATTTTATTTATACTTTCCTTTAGATAAAATATCTTTAATTCATCCACACTTATAATAACATGAATTCATTAGCAAGATATTATAATCACGATGTTTCAACATATTATAATCACAATGTTTGACATAAAAATAGATTTTATACAACCTTATAAATAGTTTCTTCTTTTGGCACAAGGTCAGCAATTACCCCAGTGCATTACTGGTGCTTTACTTTATGATGAAAGGCAAAATTAACCTCGGCAGGATTTGAACTCAGAACGTTAAGGGCTATTGTTCTATGCTGCAAAGCATGGTGCCTGACGCGTTACCAATACTGCTAATCTACCACCCTAGAACCTTATAAATATAACACACAAAAATAGTCAATCAAAGTGAAAAACAACATCAATTCAACACTGTGTCAATCAGTCACACATCTCAAGTAGCATCAGCATCTCCCTCTAATACTTTTTGAGGCAACACAATAAATATCTTGGTTATGGAAATTCATGACAGAAGAAGAATTTACACACAGAGATACAATTGTTTTTCGTGTAGCCAATATTTCAGCGAAACTGTTCTTTAGCAGACTAAGTAGTAGTTTTCTACCACCTCTGATTAAAGTCATAGATATTCAATTATGATTTTCCATGAATAAGATTTCTTATACCTAAATGGACAGATGACAGGTTTAAATGAGTGCAAAAAATAGCTCACTAACTAGTCTGTCAGTTTTATATGACTGCAAGGGAGTATAAACTATGTTTATATATATATATGTGTGTGTGTGTATATATATCCCACGTTCAATCAGAGGTAACCACAGTAAGTAAGGTACTCAATACATAGCAGAGTATACATTTTTAATACAGAAATGGCTTCTACAGGACTAGAACTGTTTCATTCGAATGAAACAGTTCTAGTCCTGTAGAAGCCATTTCTATATTATATATATATATATATATGTATCATCATGACCATCATTTTACATCTGCTCTGTGTATTGGATGGGTCATTACAGTTCAAGTCAGTTCTCATTAAGGGGTTACTACTGTCCAGATTGGTTAGAGTATCAAGTCTCAGTCATATGTTTCCTTTGAAGCATGATTACTATGGCTTGATGCCCTTCTTGACAACAACCACTTTACAGATAGTACTGAGTACTAACTCTATAGAGTTTGTCATGTTCTCTACAAGACTAAAGGCTCCTCTCAACCCTATGTGTTTCCATTCATTCACAATCCAAATTAGAGAATAATCTCGGTGCATCTTATCATGCCACTACCCCAAGAAAGGATGCCTTTTATCTTGAAAAACTTAACAGTATTGATTACTCTACACAGGAAGTGTGATGGTCCATTGTGTAATGCACAAACAAACATGGTGCAATCCTTCATAGCTTGTTAGAGAACACCTAAAACTAAAGCTCCAGGAAGGCTTTTTGGTAGCTTGATGAGAATTGAACTCATGGATTCTATTATTATTTAACAATGCATTTCATCCTTACGGAGTCGATAAAATAAAGTACCATTAATGTACTGGGTAATTCCTGGCCTTGTGCCAAAAGTAGAAACAATTATTTAACAATGCATAGTTACATGCCTTTACATTCTAAGTTCAAAACCCGCCAGTGTTAGCTTTACATTTCATCCTTATGGGGTCGATAAAACAAAGTACCAGTAAAGAACTGGGGTTGATTTTAATCGAATTCCCCTCCCACCCCCCCAAAAAAGAATTGTTGGCCTTGTGCCTAAATCAGAAATAATTATTATTTAACAATCCGGCGGTGGATTGGCAGTATCGGCAGAGGGTCGGACGCCATGCTTTGCAGCAAAGAGTTACGGCCCTTTATGGTCTGAGTTCAAATCCCACCGAGGTTAACTTTGCCTTTCATCCTTACGAGGTCGATAAAATAAAGTACCAGTAATACACTGGGATAATTGCTGGCCTTGTGCCAAAAGTAGAAATAATTATTATTTAACAATCCATCAAGATATGCTGATCACACCCTCCCAAGATGCTGAAATAAAATAACAGAAGGATACACCTTTTTAATTCAATGTATCTAGAACTAAATTATTACATGTGTAGTTCCTGTTTTAAGATGGTAGGCAGTAATTTGAAAGAGATTTAGCTACTATATTTAGCAAATTAATCAACTACATAGTTCAATATTATTTCTTTTGCTGTAAAAGAGGAATATTTGAATGGAATTTTTTTGTCTGCCAGAAATGACTAATTAACTCATCAGTTGGCTATAAATGTTTAATTATCACATCAATTAGTTAACAAATATCTGATTAACATTTCATTGAGCTACCTACGACTGACTAAATAACACACTTCATTACATGACAAATTACCACAGAAAAATACTTCAATGACACAGAAAGGAGTAATTAAGATTTTAATGATGATATATGATTGGGGAACAGAGAAAAAGTAATAACAAAATTAAATTGCTATTTTTTCCCTGCTGCTCAGTCAGAAGGAAGGGCACTGCCTATATGACACTTTTCAGTGCCTTTCAGACAGGTGGGTGGTTGTGTGGCATCCTTAGAACCTTCTGTTACCAACCGGGCCAAAACCGAATGTTTCTATGAAATAAAACCATCCCTTTAAAAGTTTCCAAATTAAATTAAAATCTTCCAACATAATTCTATATAAGAACCTTACATTAATTTACTATCTTAGGAATGAAATAATTAATAATTTAAGTAAATCCCTCAAAATTCTTCATTAATTAATTGAAGTAGAGTGTATTTCATTAGAAATGTGATCATGAAAGCATTATACCAGAGAGCTGGCTTAAATTCTTGCAATAGAGTAGGCTCCACTAAAGGCACTCAAGATCAAAGTATACATAAATTAACGTTTATATATTTTTTATTCATTAAATTAATAACTCTTCCAGTGATAGTTCTGTTTCTTTCTCTAAGAATTCTTAAACAAGAAAACAGAACAACAGTCATTCTTCTTCTTTGCCCACTTATTCCTGGGAGGGTCTTTGTGCTCACAAGTACACTTAATTTGATACAGAGATATTGCTCTCGGTATCACTCTGCTTCCCTCAGCAAAATATATAGTGGCTATTGCTACCAACTTTCATTATGCCCTCATCCTCCCCCATTCCCATCACTGCCTTTATCTGCCTGGCCGAGGATGCAACAATTGCTCTAGTGTTGGTATAACAATAGAATTCAGGCAATACACTCTATAAAGTGATAGTTCTGGTGCCACAATAAAATGCCCTTGGCCCACTCTTAAGTGGCAGTGCTAGTGCACCCAGCCTGGTCTATAAAGTGATAGTTCTGGTGCCACAATAAAACGCACCTGGCCCACTTTGTAAAGTGGTAGTATTGGTTCCACAATAAAATACAGCCAGGCCATGCTGTAATGTGGTAGTGTTGACACACAATAAAATGCATCCAATTGATTATGTAAAGTAGTTGCGTTGGTATAGTGATAAAATACAGCTGCCCACATTCTAAAGTGGTAACACTGTTGTCATGATAAAATGCACTCAATCTGCTTTGTGAAGTGATAAATCTGGTATCATAATAAAAATGCGCCCAGTCAATTCAGTAAAATGGGAGTGCTGGTGCCATAATAAAATGATCTAAGTTCACACTATAAAGTGTTTAATATTAGGGAGGGCATCAAATTGGAAGATATGAGCAGGGCATAGTCATCTGACCTGTCTTGTCTCAGGCTGTGATGACCTGGCCAACCAATGACAGCATAGAAAGATGATGATGATGATGCACCAGCAGCTGTAGTAGTAGTAGTAGTAGTAGTAGTAGTAGTAGTAGTAGTAGTGTGACCACACATATTCTCTACATTAAATTATAATATATTGTAGTCATCAATTCCAGAAACTATCTTTTACTATTTTCTCTCCATTGGCAGTATCGGTAGAGGGTCGGACGCCATGTTTTGATGTATAGAGTTACGGCCCTTGCCATTTTGAGTTCAAATCCCGCCGAGGTTAACTTTGCCTTTCATCCTTACGGGGTCGATAAAATAAAGTACCAGTAATGCACTGAATAATTGCTGGCCTTGTGCCAAACGTAGAAACAATTATATTTTTATTGTGCTAACTCTCTCTACAGTCCAAACAATGTTTCTTTTGGGGAGTGGAAATTATGTTAACATTACAGCTTTTCATTGGCTAAATACAGTAACACTGCTACAAGATCATTGGTGGAAAGAAATTAAGACAGAAAACCATATAAACTTCTGTCTTTCTTCTTTATCTTAATTTTTTTTTCAGCTTTCTGCATCTTTGTACACATGCACACACACATGTGTGCGCGCGAAAATACATACATTCACTTTCAATACCTGCACTTTTATGCATGTAAAAGAATACACACAGACACTCATAAATTCACTCAATCACTCTAATTTGACATATATACATACATACACACATGGGTACACATATATAATCACTTTAATTTCATGCATGTATAAACACACACATTAAAGCCTCAATTTTCACACATGCAACACCTCCCCCACCTCACACAGACACAAGAAAAATAAAATATATACACAAACATGTACACAAACACATACACACGCATGTACACTTACATACACACAGAAACAAACACACACTCATGTAGATGTACACAGACGCATAAAGTAAAACACATAAAAACATATACACGTACATACTGAAACACACATGCACACGTACATACACATACAAATACATACACACATAAAATACAAATACACTCATATATAAAACACACACATATATATATAAAACATGCACAGATACACACATGTACATGTAAACACACATATATAAAACAGACATACACACACACAGTTAAGGTAAAACACACATACACATAAAATACATATGCATGCATACACAAACACACAAATGTATAAGTATACATACACATATACACATACAAATACACGTACACACACACATATACAATCACACACGCATGTACACGTACACACACACCTATACAAACACACACACATGTACACATATACACACATACAGAAACACACACATACGTACACACACATGTACACGTACACACATACACACACACACACACCCACTTAAGGTAAAACACACATACACATAAAAAAACATATGCACACATACACAAACAAACACTAACATGCACAAGTATACACACGTATACACGAACAAACACTCACATGTACACGTACACACACGTATACACACACAAACACTCACATGTACACGTACACACAGTTAAGGTAAACTAAGACAAGAAATATGAAATTATGTTCTATTGAAATCCATTCTTTTATTTCTATAATTTTACTTCAATGAAATATTTTCCTCTTTTAAACATTGTGTAAATTAAATTTATCTTATGTATAGATTCTACTGTTGTCTAGCTTGTTGTTGTTGTCGTGGTGATAGGCAGTTGGTGGTGGTGGTAGGTGATGTGGTGCTGGTAGTGGTGGTGGTGGTGTGGTGGTGGTGGTGGTGGTGGTAGGTGATGTGGTGCTGGTAGTGGTGGTGGTGGTGTGGTGGTGGTGGTAGGTGGTGGTAGGTGATGTGGTGCTGGTAGTGGTGGTGGTGGTGTGGTGGTGGTAGGTGATGTGGTGCTGGTAGTGGTGCTGGTGGTGGTGTAGTGGTGGTGGTGGTGGTGGTAGGTGATGTGGTGCTGGTAGTGGTGGTGGTGGTGTGGTGGTGGTGGTGGTGGTAGGTGATGTGGTGCTGGTAGTGGTGGTGGTGGTGGTGTGGTGGTGGTGGTGGTGGTGGTAGGTGATGTGGTGCTGGTAGTGGTGGTGGTGGTGGTGTGGTGGTGGTGGTGGTGGTGGTAGGTGATGTGGTGCTGGTAGTGGTGGTGGTGGTGGTGGTAGGTGATGTGGTGCTGGTAGTGGTGGTGGTGGTGGTGGTGGTAGGTGATGTGGTGCTGGTAGTGGTGGTGGTGGTGGTGGTGGTAGGTGATGTGGTGCTGGTAGTGGTGGTGGTGGTGTGGTGGTGGTGGTGGTGGTGGTAGGTGATGTGGTGCTGGTAGTGGTGGTGGTGGTGGTGGTAGGTGATGTGGTGCTGGTAGTGGTGTGGTGGTGGTGGTGGTGGTGGTAGGTGATGTGGTGCTGGTAGTGGTGTTGGTGTGGTGCTGGTAGTGGTGTTGGTGTGGTGCTGGTAGTGGTGTTGGTGTGGTGGTGGTGGTGGTGGTGGTAGGTGATGTGGTGCTGGTAGTGGTGTTGGTGTGGTGCTGGTGGTGGTGGTAGGTGATGTGGTGCTGGTAGTGGTGTTGGTGTGGTGCTGGTGGTGGTGTTGGTGTGGTGGTGGTGGTGGTAGGTGATGTGGTGCTGGTAGTGGTGGTGGTGGTGGTGGTGGTAGGTGATGTGGTGCTGGTAGTGGTGGTGGTGGTGTGGTGGTGGTGGTGGTGGTGGTAGGTGATGTGGTGCTGGTAGGTGATGTGGTGCTGGTAGTGGTGTTGGTGTGGTGCTGGTGGTGGTGGTAGGTGATGTGGTGCTGGTAGTGGTGTTGGTGTGGTGCTGGTGGTGGTGTTGGTGTGGTGCTGGTGGTGGTAGGTGATGTGGTGCTGGTAGTGGTGTTGGTGTGGTGCTGGTGGTGGCGTGGTACTGGTAGTGGTGTTGGCAGTTGGTGTGGTGCTGCTGTGGTGCTGGTGTGGTGGTAGGTGGTGTGGTGCTGGTAGTGGTGTTGGTGGTAGGTGGTGTGGTGCTGGTAGTTGTGTTGGTGTGGTGCTGGTGGTGGTGGTAGGTGATGTGGTGCTGGTAGTGGTGCTGGTGGTGGTGTGGTACTGGTAGTGGTGTTGGCAGTTGGTGTGGTGCTGGTTAGGTGGTGGTGGTAGGTGGTGTGGTGATGGTGGTAGGTGGTGTGGTGGTGCTGGTAGTGGTGTTGGTGTGGTGGTGGTAGGTGATGTGGTGCTGGTAGTGGTGTTGGTGTGGTGCTGGTGGTGGCGTGGTACTGGTAGTGGTGTTGGCAGTTGGTGTGGTGCTGCTGTGGTGCTGGTGTGGTGGTGGTGGTAGGTGGTGTGGTGCTGGTAGTGGTGTTGGTGGTAGGTGATGTGGTGGTGGTAGGTGATGTGGTGCTGGTAGTTGTGTTGGTGTAGTGCTGGTGGTGGTGGTAGGTGATGTGGTGCTGGTAGTGGTGCTGGTGGTGGTGTGGTACTGGTAGTGGTGTTGGCAGTTGGTGTGGTGCTGGTTAGGTGGTGGTGGTAGGTGGTGTGGTGATGGTAGTGGTGTTGGTGGTAGGTGGTGTGGTGCTGGTAGTGGTGTTGGCAGTTGGTGTGGTGCTGGTGTGGTACTGGTGGTGGTAGGGGTGTGGTAGTGGTGATGGTGTTGGCAGTTGGTGTGGTGGTGGTTGTCATGATAGTTGGTGTGGTAGTTGGTGTGGTGGTGGTGCTGGTGGTGGTGGTGAGTGGTGTGGTAGTGGTGTGGCGGTGGTAGTGATGGTGTTGGCAGTTGGTGTGGTGGTGGTTGTCATGATAGTTGGTGTGGTAGTTGGTGTGGTGGTGGTGCTGGTGGTGGTGGTAAGTGGTGTGGTAGTGGTGTGGCGGTGGTAGTGATGGTGTTGGCAGTTGGTGTGGTGGTGGTTGTCATGATAGTTGGTGTGGTAGTTGGTGTGGTGGTGGTGCTGGTGGTGGTGGTAAGTGGTGTGGTAGTGATGGTGTTGGCAGTTGGTGTTGTGCTGGTAGTGGTGGTGGTAGTTGGTATGATGATGATGTTGTTGTTGTTGTTGTGATGGTGGTGGTGGTGGTGTAGTGGTGGTGGTGGCGTTAGTTGGTATGATGATGATGTGGTGGTGGTGGTGGTTGATGATGCGATATTGCCGTGGTGGTGGTGATGGTGGTGATGGTGGTAGTAGTTGGTGTTGTTGATGATGATGATGATGTTGATGCTGTTGTGGTGATGGTGGGATATTATTTATGTTGTAGTAGTTGCTGCAAATATTGTTGTGGTGGTGTTTTTATATTGCTGTTGCTGTTGTGATGATGGTGGCTGTTGATGATGTTGTTGTTGTTGTTGTTGAATTTGATATTGTAGCTGTTCTTGTTGATGACTATAATGATGATGGTGGCCATGTTGGTGTTATGAATAAGACACAGCTATTTACAGTGTATAGAAACTGTATAGAAGGTGTATAGAAGGTTTTCTATGAACTTTTGTATGTCTGTTGTTAGCTGAATAGCTGGTGTGTGTATGTGTGTCGGTAAATATATGGGAGTGTGGTCGTGTGTGTGTATGTGTGTCGGTAAATATATGGGAGTGTGGTTGTGTGTGTGTATGTGTGTCGGTAAATATATGGTTGTGTGTGTGTATGTGTGTCGGTAAATATATGGGAATGTGGTTGTGTGTGTGTATGTGTGTCGGTAAATATATGGGAGTGTGGTCGTGTGTGTGTATGTGTGTCGGTAAATATATGGGAGTGTGGTCGTGTGTGTGTATGTGTGTCGGTAAATATATGGGAGTGTGGTCGTGTGTGTGTATGTGTGTCGGTAAATATATGGGAGTGTGGTCGTGTGTGTGTATGTGTGTCGGTAAATATACGGGAGTGTGTGTGTATGTGTGTCGGTAAATATATGGGAATGTGGTTGTGTGTGTGTATGTGTGTTTTTTTTTAGGGGCGAGTATATGGTTGTGTGTATGTGTTGGTAAGTACGTACAAGTCTGTATGTGTATGTGTTGCTGAATATGTGGGTTGCATGTGTTGTTGTGTGTATGTGGCATTGTGGTTGTATGTGTTGTTGTGTGTATGTGGCATTGTGGTTGTATGTGTTTTTGTGTGTATGTGGGATTGTGGTTGTATGTGTTGTTGTGTGTATGTAGGATTGTGGTTGCATGTGTTGTTGTGTGTATGTGGGATTGTGGTTGCATGTGTTGTGTGTATGTGGGATTGTGATTGTATGTGTTGTTGTGTGTGTGTGGGATTGTGGTTGCATGTGTTGTTGTGTGTATGTGGGATTGTGGTTGTGTGTATGTAGGATTGTGGTTGCATGTGTTGTGTGTATGTGGGATTGTGATTGTATGTGTTGTTGTGTGTGTGTGGGATTGTGGTTGCATGTGTTGTTGTGTGTATGTAGGATTGTGGTTGCATGTGTTGTGTGTATGTGGGATTGTGGTTGTATGTGTTGTTGTGTGTATGTGGGATTGTGGTTGTATGTGTTGTTGTGTGTATGTAGGATTGTGGTTGTATGTGTTGTGTGTATGTGGGAGTGTGTATGTATGTTGGTGAGTATGTGCATGTGTATGTATGTGTTGGCGAGTGTGTGGGGGAGTAAGTGGTTGTGTGTATGTATTGGTATGTGTATGTGTGTGTGTGTGCATGTGTTGGTGAGTATATGGGAATGTATGTGTGCATTGATGAGTATGTGAGAGTGTGTGTATATGTTGGTATGTGGGAGTGTGTATGTAGATATCATTTCTATATAAAATAGATATAATAATAAGTTGACAAGACTAGCATGGGTTTCACTACTAGTACTGGTGGCATCTCAGCATACTCAATAGGTAATGTTAAGTAAACTCCCAGAGTAGACACATAGTTATTCACTTTAACACAACACATGTAAATGGGTACCTTCAATCTATACCCGAAC